>CM029560.1:20464898-20937398 GCA_017141385.1 Sogatella furcifera
CAACTCACATAGGGTCCCCTGGGAGTGGCTTAAAGGCTGCGACCACCCTCAAGGAGTGGCTGATGGGCTGCGACTCTTCCTCAAAGTGGTCACAAAGTGAGTGAAAGTGTACAGGAGGCCTATAGGGAGGATTCTCCGCCGGGGAATTCTGCATCCCCCAGCAGTTTGGCAGAGCTTGGTGACAAGGAAGAGAGGATCATTCACACTGCCACTTACAAACCCACCCCTCAACACAACTGAGCGAAGCAGGCCAGTAGTGATACTTGGCATATCTTCAGATAAACAGGTTAGTTCATCTGATAGATTGGTGCCCACGTGTGGAGCTCAAATCAAGGAGCTTAAAATGAGCACTCATGGAGGAGAAGAAGAAGTTAAAAATCTGCTTGAAGAGCAAAGTGATTTAAATCACACATCCTCCACAGAGGACATTTATTAATCAGCAAATGATCCACATGTATCTTGGATCTACCAATTGAAGAAAGAAGATGCTGTGAATCTATTACAAGATTTTGGCCTACCAACGATTGGCACAATGTCAGAGTTGAGAAAGTTACTAGCAGAGAACCACCATCGACAGGTAGCTCAATTACTTCTCACTGGACAGAGCACGAATTCTGCTGGGCCAAGCAGAAGTCAGACAGAGGTCAGGCCAGGGAACCGGCAGAATATTCAATCAAATCCACATACAACCCTACAGGTCGACCAGGGTACAGTCTACAACAAAGTACGAAACTGGGGGCTAAAATTTGATGGACAGTCAGATGCACCCAGCTCTATTGAAAGGCTTGAAGAGCTACAGCAAACATATGCTTTCACTGGCAAACAGCTGCTTGTTGCCCTGCCTGAACTTATGGATAAAGGAGCAATAATGTGGATGAGGAATCATCATAGTCAATGGAACTATTGAAAAGACTTTCTCAAAGCTTTTGAGGCTCGATATTATCCCAGTTCATATAGTGATGACTTGGAGAGTGAAATTATAGCTCAATGACAGAAAGAGTGTGAATTTGCCGATGAATATACTGATGCACTCCTAACCTTGATGAGGAGAAGAGGAGGTTATAGCAGTCAGGAAGAATTCAAAAGAGTATACCAGAATATCTTATCTCAATACAAATTACATTTGAGGAGTGTAGGGGCTCGAAATGTAGATGAACTGCTTGTTGTAGCTCGAGAGTTTGAGCTGATTTAAGCTGAAGAGAAGCAGCTTTATCTAACAGCCAGAAATACTAAAGATGGGAAACAAAAAAAAAAAAAAACAGAAATCAGACTCTAAAGTACAAGATGATAAAAACGTACTGAGTAATTCTCAGATGGAGCCAGTGTGTTGGCAATGTAAAAAATCAGGTCATTGGAGATCTAATTGCCCAGAGAATCGACCATGTCATCATTGTGGTAAACCTAAAAACCAGTGTATATGTGGCCAACATGGAGAAAAACAACAGAAACTGCCCTTGTAACAACAGACAAAACTGTCAAATTAATTAAAAAAACCACAGGAGACAATTGACTCTATGTACAATCAGAGATAGCTGGGATAAAGTATCTTGCCCTTCTGGATACAGGATCAGAGGAGAGTTACATAAGTGCTGAGGCTTTCACAACATTAGAACGTGTTGGTCTAATTAAGAAGGAGCATCACAGGCACAATGCAACGATAGCCAATGGACAGAAGGTGCTACTACTTGGCAAGATGGTTACCAACATAATTATTGAGCAAAGGGTGCTTCCATTGAGGGCCAACATCATGGAAGGACTGGCCACAGACCTTCTACTTGGCATGGACTTCATTGCTAAACATAACATGATTATTAATCATGAGTATTATTCCAAGCAACAGGGATTCTCACTCTGCCTTCTCTGTTCATTCTTCAATCCGCAGCACTGGGCCTCAAGCACACATCATCATGGACAAGAGGTGCCAACCTTCACAACTACAACACCCAATCAAGAAACTCATTCAGATTGCAACAACATAGGATGGCGTTTTATGAAAAGAATCCAAGTCACATCAGTAAGAAGATACTCAACTCCCTGCCTCAACACCTGAAAATTATTGACAGTACAGTGAATCTGGAAAGTTAATTGGAAGAATGGTTGGAAAAAATGTATTTCTATGATTTAAATGAATTGATAACCTAAGTAATAATGTTCATATTTTATTATGTAATTGACAATTGCCATACAATTTTTTATTGTACATGCATTGATGGAAATAAATAAAAATAAATAATCCAATAACTAGAGAAGCAAAGTGGCACCCCGACATTTTCAAAACAGGAGGCAGCACATCAGATCATCAATTCAAAACCTCTAGGTTGGTGAACTTGTAACCAAAGATAATCACAAAAGAAACGTGTTATGGGAGAAGCAAAACTCAAAACAAGAGAATATATAGGCATGACAACCTCAGTGTTGAGAAGTTGAATGCACCAGTGGACACAGGCAACAAACACTTGTATGTCTCAGCTACAATTAGTAAAAAGGTCAAGAATAGAGAGGAGATAAAAGACGTCTCAACCCAATCTTTGCTGACTAATGAACAAAAATTAAATATTGACAGGGGGTTGAGAGATTCTGTTGAAATATGTAATCAGAAAAATAATGAGCTACATTTTTAATTTTTAATTTTTAATTTTTAATTTTTAATTTTTAATTTTTAATTTTTAATTTTTAATTTTTAATTTTTAATTTTTAATTTTTAATTTTAATTTTTAATTTTTAATTTTTAATTTTTTAATTTTTAATTTTTAATTTTTAATTTTAATTTTTAATTTTTAATTTTTAATTTTAATTTTTAATTTTTAATTTTTAATTTTTAATTTTAATTTTAATTTTCAATTTTTAATTTTTAATTTTTAATTTTTAATTTTTAATTTTCAATTTTTTATTTTTAATTTTTAATTTTTAATTTTTAATTTTTAATTTTTAATTTTTAATTTTTAATTTTTAATTTTTAATTTTTAATTTTTAATTTTTAATTTTTAATTTTTAATTTTTAATTTTTAATTTTTAATTTTTAATTTTTAATTTTTAATTTTTAATTTTTAATTTTTTTAATTTTTAATTTTTAATTTTTAATTTTTAATTTTAATTTTTAATTTTTAATTTTTAATTTTTAATTTTTAATTTTTAATTTTTAATTTTTAATTTTTAATTTTTAATTTTTAATTTTTAATTTTTAATTTTTAATTTTAATTTTTAATTTTAATTTTTAATTTTTAATTTTTAATTTTTAATTTTAATTTTTAATTTTTAATTTTAATTTTTAATTTTTAATTTTTAATTTTTAATTTTTAATTTTTAATTTTTAATTTTTAATTTTTAATTTTAATTTTTAATTTTTAATTTTTAATTTTAATTTTTAATTTTTAATTTTTAATTTTTAATTTTTAATTTTTAATTTTTAATTTTTAATTTTTAATTTTAATTTTTAATTTTTAATTTTTAATTTTTAATTTTTAATTTTAATTTTTAATTTTTAATTTTTAATTTTTAATTTTTAATTTTAATTTTTAATTTTTAATTTTTAATTTTTAATTTTTAATTTTTAATTTTTTAATTTTTAATTTTTAATTTTAATTTTTAATTTTTAATTTTTAATTTTTTTAATTTTAATTTTTATTTTTAATTTTTAATTTTTAATTTTTAATTTTTAATTTTTAATTTTTAATTTTTAATTTTTAATTTTTAATTTTAATTTTTAATTTTAAAAATTAAAAATTAAAAATTAAAAATTAAAAATTAAAAATTAAAATTAAAAATTAAAAAATAAAAATTAAAATTAAAAATTAAAAATTAAAAATTAAAAATTAAAAATTAAAAATTAAAAATTAAAATTAAAAATTAAAATTAAAATTAAAAATTAAAAATTAAAATTAAAAATTAAAATTAAAAAATTAAAAATTAAAGTAAAATTAAAAAAATTAAAAATTAAAATTAAAAATTAAAAATTAAAAATTAAAAATTAAAAAATTAAAAATTAAAATTAAAAATTAAAATTAAAAATTAAAAATTAAAAATTAAAATTAAAAATTAAAATTAAAATTAAAAATTAAAAAAATTAAAAATTAAAAATTAAAAATTAAAAATTAAAAATTAAAAATTAAAAATTAAAGCAAAAATACAATTTTGGGAGAGACTTAACGGTTGCAACCACCCTCGAGGAGCAGCTTAACGGCTGTGACAGCGCGTACCCTAGAGGAGTGGCTCCGTGGCTGCAACTCTGTCCCTGTGGAGCAGCTTAACGGCTGCGACAATAGTTAGGCCCCTTGGGTGCGGTTTAATGGTTGCAACCACCCTCAAGGAGCGGCTAAACGGCTGCAACAGCGCGTACCCTTGAGGAGCGGCTCACTAGCTGCGACTCTGACCCTTAGGAGCGGTCCCACGACTGCGACTAGAGCTAGGCCCCTTGGGAGTGGCTTAACGGTTGCGACCACCCTCAAGGAGAAGCTTAACGGCTGCGACAGCGCGTACCCTTGAGGAGCGGCTCACTGGCTGTGACCCTTAGGAGTGGTCCCACAACTGCGACTAGAGCTAGGCCCCTTGGGAGCAGATTAACGGTTGCGACCACCCTTGTGGAGCGGCTTAACGGCTGCAACAGCGCGTACTCTTGAGGAGCGGCTCACTGGCTGTGACTCTGCCCCTGAGGAGTGGTCCCATGACTGCAACAAGTGTAAGGTTCCCCTTCTTAAGGGCTGCGACCACCCTTGAGGAGCGGCTGATAGGCTGTGACTCCTACCTAAGAGGAGCGGTTGACTGACTGCAACTCAGCTAGGGTACCTAAGGAGCAGCTTGGCGGCTGCAACTTGTCTTCAGTGGAGTGGTTGACCAACTGCAACTCACATAGGGTCCCCTGGGAGTGGCTTAAGGGCTGCGACCACCCTCAAGGAGTGGCTGATGATCTGCGACTCTTCCTCAAAGTGGTCACAAAGTGAGTGAAAGTGTACAGGAGGCCTATAGGGAGGATTCTCCGCCGGGGAATTCTGCATCCCCCAGCAGTTTGGCAGAGCTTGGTGACAAGGAAGAGAGGATCATTCACACTGCCACTTACAAACCCACCCCTCAACACAACTGAGCGAAGCAGGCCAGTAGTGATACTTGGCATATCTTCAGATAAACAGGTTAGTTCATCTGATAGATTGGTGCCCACGTGTGGAGCTCAAATCAAGGAGCTTAAAATGAGCACTCATGGAGGAGAAGAAGAAGTTAAAAATCTGCTTGAAGAGCAAAGTGATTTAAATCACACATCCTCCACAGAGGACATTTATTAATCAGCAAATGATCCACATGTATCTTGGATCTACCAATTGAAGAAAGAAGATGCTGTGAATCTATTACAAGATTTTGGCCTACCAACGATTGGCACAATGTCAGAGTTGAGAAAGTTACTAGCAGAGAACCACCATCGACAGGTAGCTCAATTACTTCTCACTGGACAGAGCACGAATTCTGCTGGGCCAAGCAGAAGTCAGACAGAGGTCAGGCCAGGGAACCGGCAGAATATTCAATCAAATCCACATACAACCCTACAGGTCGACCAGGGTACAGTCTACAACAAAGTACGAAACTGGGGGCTAAAATTTGATGGACAGTCAGATGCACCCAGCTCTATTGAAAGGCTTGAAGAGCTACAGCAAACATATGCTTCCACTGGCAAACAGCTGCTTGTTGCCCTGCCTGAACTTATGGATAAAGGAGCAATAATGTGGATGAGGAATCATCATAGTCAATGGAACTATTGAAAAGACTTTCTCAAAGCTTTTGAGGCTCGATATTATCCCAGTTCATATAGTGATGACTTGGAGAGTGAAATTATAGCTCAATGACAGAAAGAGTGTGAATTTGCCGATGAATATACTGATGCACTCCTAACCTTGATGAGGAGAAGAGGAGGTTATAGCAGTCAGGAAGAGTTCAAAAGAGTATACCAGAATATCTTATCTCAATACAAATTACATTTGAGGAGTGTAGGGGATCGAAATGTAGATGAACTGCTTGTTGTAGCTCGAGAGTTTGAGCTGATTAAAGCTGAAGAGAAGCAGCTTTATCTAACAGCCAGAAATACTAAAGATGGGAAACAAAAAAAAAAAACAGAAATCAGACTCTAAAGTACAAGATGATAAAAACGTACTGAGTAATTCTCAGATGGAGCCAGTGTGTTGGCAATGTAAAAAATCAGGTCATTGGAGATCTAATTGCCCAGAGAATCGACCATGTCATCATTGTGGTAAACCTAAAAACCAGTGTATATGTGGCCAACATGGAGAAAAACAACAGAAACTGCCCTTGTAACAACAGACAAAACTGTCAAATTAATTAAAAAAACCACAGGAGACAATTGACTCTATGTACAATCAGAGATAGCTGGGATAAAGTATCTTGCCCTTCTGGATACAGGATCAGAGGAGAGTTACATAAGTGCTGAGGCTTTCACAACATTAGAACGTGTTGGTCTAATTAAGAAGGAGCATCACAGGCACAATGCAACGATAGCCAATGGACAGAAGGTGCTACTACTTGGCAAGATGGTTACCAACATAATTATTGAGCAAAGGGTGCTTCCATTGAGGGCCAACATCATGGAAGGACTGGCCACAGACCTTCTACTTGGCATGGACTTCATTGCTAAACATAACATGATTATTAATCATGAGTATTATTCCAAGCAACAGGGATTCTCACTCTGCCTTCTCTGTTCATTCTTCAATCCGCAGCACTGGGCCTCAAGCACACATCATCATGGACAAGAGGTGCCTACCTTCACAACTACAACACCCAATCAAGAAACTCATTCAGATTGCAACAACATAGGATGGCGTTTTATGAAAAGAATCCAAGTCACATCAGTAAGAAGATACTCAACTCCCTGCCTCAACACCTGAAAATTATTGACAGTACAGTGAATCTGGAAAGTTAATTGGAAGAATGGTTGAAAAAAATGTATTTCTATGATTTAAATGAATTGATAACCTAAGTAATAATGTTCATATTTTATTATGTAATTGACAATTGCCATACAATTTTTTATTGTACATGCATTGATGGAAATAAATAAAAATAAATAATCCAATAACTAGAGAAGCAAAGTGGCACCCCGACATTTTCAAAACAGGAGGCAGCACATCAGATCATCAATTCAAAACCTCTAGGTTGGTGAACTTGTAACCAAAGATAATCACAAAAGAAACGTGTTATGGGAGAAGCAAAACTCAAAACAAGAGAATATATAGGCATGACAACCTCAGTGTTGAGAAGTTGAATGCACCAGTGGACACAGGCAACAAACACTTGTATGTCTCAGCTACAATTAGTAAAAAGGTCAAGAATAGAGAGGAGATAAAAGACGTCTCAACCCAATCTTTGCTGACTAATGAACAAAAATTAAATATTGACAGGGGGTTGAGAGATTCTGTTGAAATATGTAATCAGAAAAATAATGAGCTACAGTTAGCTATGTCACCTGCCTATCAAGGAGGCAAGTGCCAGGATGCCCTACAACTGCCCCTACTGCCTACCAGTCAGACTAAAAATTTTTCAGGAGACCAGTCAGCTGAATCACATGCCCATCTGCCTGTTGACAGGGAGGTGATAGAGGTGGAAGAAACAGAAATCACAGAGAAGGCAATTGAAGAACTGCGAAACCTGTCTACTGGCTACTTACAAAGGGGGACCGTCCCCATGGAAGTCAACCAAGGAGTAAGAACACAACTATACTATCATAAGTCTACACCAGGGAGGGGTAAACGAACCAGAAGACCTTGAATACAGGTAAGACTTGCAATGGTTGTAGGAAGTGGGTACCAGTCAACTGCACACGCTTAGAAGAAACCCCTCACACACCCCCCCCCCCAGGAAGGAGTGGGGTGTCACAAAGCAAAAATTGTGACAAAGAAAATTGAACAATATCCCAGTAAAGAATAGTGGGAGGTCATTTTACGAGGGGGGAAGGCTGGCTGACTGCTACAGTGATAAGGGAGGTACTGAATGCGCAGCGTAGTTCACGCAGCAGCCACCCCTCTACTCCTCCCTCTCAACTTCAGCCAGTGCAAATAGGGCTTGTCAGCAGCAGCAGTCAGTCTGTGACCACCCCACCTAACTCTCTCTCTCTGCTCTCTGGCAGCGGCCGACTGGCAGAGGCGGCCTCGACCTGGCAGTGCTCGACCCTAGCGGCGACGACCGCAGCGGTGCTCGACCCCGGTGAGTACGACCTCATACCCTAGAGGAGCGACTCCCTGGCTGTGACTCTGTCCCTGTGGAGCAGCTTAACGGCTGCGACAATAGTTAGGCCCCTTGGGTGCGGTTTAATGGTCGCAACCACCCTCAAGGAGCGGCTAAACGGCTGCAACAGCGCGTACCCTTGAGGAGCGGCTCACTAGCTGCAACTCTGACCCTTAGGAGCGGTCCCACGACTGCGACTAGAGCTAGGCCCCTTGGGAGTGGCTTAACGGTTGCGACCACCCTCAAGGAGAAGCTTAACGGCTGCGACAGCGTGTACCCTTGAGGAGCGGCTCACTGGCTGTGACCCTTAAGAGTGGTCCCATAACTGCGACTACAGCTAGGCCCCTTGGGAGCAGATTAACGGTTGCGACCACCCTTGTGGAGCGGCTTAACGGCTGCAACAGCGCATACTCTTGAGGAGCGGCTCACTGGCTGTGACTCTGCCCCTGAGGAGTGGTCCCATGACTGCAACAAGTGTAAGGTTCCCCTTCTTAAGGGCTGCAACCACCCTTGAGGAGCGGCTGATAGGCTGTCACTCCTACCTAAGAGGAGCGGTTGACTGACTACAACTCAGCTAGGGTACCTAAGGAGCGGCTTGGCGGCTGCAACTTGTCTTCAGTGGAGTGGTTGACCAACTGCAACTCACATAGGGTCCCCTGGGAGTGGCTTAAGGGCTGCGACCACCCTCAAGGAGTGGCTGATGGGCTGCGACTCTTCCTCAAAGTGGTCACAAAGTGAGTGAAAGTGTACAGGAGGCCTATAGGGAGGATTCTCTGCCGGGGAATTCCGCATCCCCCAGCAGTTTGGCAGAGCTTGGTGACAAGGAAGAGAGAATCATTCACACTGCCACTTACAAACCAACCCCTCAACACAACTGAGCGAAGCAGGCCAGTAGTGATACTTGGCATATCTTCAGATAAACAGGTTAGTTCATCTGATAGATTGGTGCCCATGTGTGGAGCTCAAATCAAGGAGCTTAAAATGAGCACTCATGGAGGAGAAGAAGAAGTTAAAAATCTGCTTGAAGAGCAAAGTGATTTAAATCACACATCCTCCACAGAGGACATTTATTAATCAGCAAATGATCCACATGTATCTTGGATCTACCAATTGAAGAAAGAAGGTGCTGTGAATCTATTACAAGATTTTGGCCTACCAACGATTGGCACAATGTCAGAGTTGAGAAAGTTACTAGCAGAGAACCACCATCAACAGGTAGCTCAATTACTTCTCACTGGACAGAGCACGAATTCTGCTGGGCCAAGCAGAAGTCAGACAGAGGTCAGGCCAGGGAACCGGCAGAATATTCAATCAAATCCACATACAACCCTACAGGTCGACCAGGGTACAGTCTACAACAAAGTACAAAACTAGGGGCTAAAATTTGATGGACAGTCAGATGCACCCAGCTCTATTGAAAGGCTTGAAGAGCTACAGCAAGCATATGCTTTCACTGGCAAACAGCTGCTTGTTGCCCTGCCTGAACTTATGGATAAAGGAGCAATAATGTGGATGAGGAATCATCATAGTCAATGGAACTATTGAAAAGACTTTCTCAAAGCTTTTGAGGCTCGATATTATCCCAGTTCATATAGTGATGACTTGGAGAGTGAAATTATAGCTCAATGACAGAAAGAGTGTGAATTTGCCGATGAATATACTGATGCACTCCTAACCTTGATGAGGAGAAGAGGAGGTTATAGCAGTCAGGAAGAATTCAAAAGAGTATACCAGAATATCTTATCTCAATACAAATTACATTTGAGGAGTGTAGGGGCTCAAAATGTAGATGAACTGCTTGTTGTAGCTCAAGAGTTTGAGCTGATTAAAGCTGAAGAGAAGCAGCTTTATCTAACAGCCAGAAATACTAAAGATGGGAAACAAAAAAAAAAAAAAAAGAAATCAGACTCTAAAGTACAAGATGATAAAAACGTACTGAGTAATTCTCAGATGGAGCCAGTGTGTTGGCAATGTAAAAAATCAGGTCATTGGAGATCTAATTGCCCAGAGAATCAACCATGTCATCATTGTGGTAAACCTAAAAACCAGTGTATATGTGGCCAACATGGAGAAAAACAACAGAAACTGCCCTTGTAACAACAGACAAAACTGTCAAATTAATTAAAAAAACCACAGGAGACAATTGACTCTATGTACAATCAGAGATAGCTGGGATAAAGTATCTTGCCCTTCTGGATACAGGATCAGAGGAGAGTTACATAAGTGCTGAGGCTTTCACAACATTAGAACGTGTTGGTCTAATTAAGAAGGAGCATCACAGGCACAATGCAACGATAGCCAATGGACAGAAGGTGCTACTACTTGGCAAGATGGTTACCAACATAATTATTGAGCAAAGGGTGCTTCCATTGAGGGTCAACATCATGGAAGGACTGGCCACAGACCTTCTACTTGGCATGGACTTCATTGCTAAACATAACATGATTATTAATCATGAGTATTATTCCAAGCAACAGGGATTCTCACTCTGCCTTCTCTGTTCATTCTTCAATCCGCAGCACTGGGCCTCAAGCACACATCATCATGGACAAGAGGTGCCAACCTTCACAAGTACAACACCCAATCAAGAAACTCATTCAGATTGCAACAACATAGGATGGCGTTTTATGAAAAGAATCCAAGTCACATCAGTAAGAAGATACTCAACTCCCTGCCTCAACACCTGAAAATTATTGACAGTACAGTGAATCTGGAAAGTTAATTGGAAGAATGGTTGGAAAAAATGTATTTCTATGATTTAAATGAATTGATAACCTAAGTAATAATGTTCATATTTTATTATGTAATTGACAATTGCCATACAATTTTTTATTGTACATGCATTGATGGAAATAAATAAAAATAAATAATCCAATAACTAGAGAAGCAAAGTGGCACCCCGACATTTTCAAAACAGGAGGCAGCACATCAGATCATCAATTCAAAACCTCTAGGTTGGTGAACTTGTAACCAAAGATAATCACAAAAGAAACGTGTTATGGGAGAAGCAAAACTCAAAACAAGAGAATATATAGGCATGACAACCTCAGTGTTGAGAAGTTGAATGCACCAGTGGACACAGGCAACAAACACTTGTATGTCTCAGCTACAATTAGTAAAAAGGTCGAGAATAGAGAGGAGATAAAAGACGTCTTAACCCAATCTTTGCTGACTAATGAACAAGAATTAAATATTGACAGGGGGTTGAGAGATTCTGTTGAAATATGTAATCAGAAAAATAATGAGCTACAGTTAGCTATGTCACCTGCCTATCAAGGAGGCAAGTGCCAGGATGCCCTACAACTGCCCCTACTGCCTACCAGTCAGACTAAAAATTTTTCAGGAGACCAGTCAGCTGAATCACATGCCCATCTGTCTGTTGACAGGGAGGTGATAGAGGTGGAAGAAACAGAAATCACAGAGAAGGCAATTGAAGAACTGCGAAACCTGTCTACTGGCTACTTACAAAGGGGGACCGTCCCCATGGAAGTCAACCAAGGAGTAAGAACACAACTATACTATCATAAGTCTACACCAGGGAGGGGTAAACGAACCAGAAGACCTTGAATACAGGTAAGACTTGCCAATGGTTGTAGGAAGTGGGTACCAGTCAACTGCACATGCTTAGAACAAACCCCTCACACACCCCCCCCCAGGAAGGAGTGGGGTGTCACAAAGCAAAAATTGTGACAAAAAAAATTGAACAATATCCCAGTAAAGAATAATGGGAGGTCGTTTTACGAGGGGGGAAGGCTGGCTGACTGCTACAGTGATAAGGGAGGTACTGAATGCGCAGAGTAGTTCACGCAGCAGCCACCCCTCTACTCCTCCCTCTCAACTTCAGCCAGTGCAAATAGGGCTTGTCAGCAGCAGCAGTCAGTCTGTGACCACCCCACCTAACTCTCTCTCTCTGCTCTCTGGCAGCGGCTGACTGGCAGAGGCGGCCTTGACCTGGCAGAGCTCTACCATAGCGGTGACAACCTTGACCATGCTTGACCCTAGCAGCGACAACCTCTGTGGTGCTCAACCCCGGTGAGTACAACCTCCCTAGAGGAGCGACTCCCTTGCTGCAATCTGTCCCTGTGGAGCAGCTTAATGGCTGTGACAATAGTTAGAGCCCTTGGGAGTGGCTTAACAGTTGCAACCGCATCATGGAGCGGCTTAACAGCTGGGACAGCACATACCCTAGAGGAGCAACTCCCTTGCTGCAATCTGTCCCTGTGGAGCAGCTTAATGGCTGTGACAATAGTTAGGCCCCTTGGAAGCAGCTTAACGGTTGCGACCACCCTCAAGGAGAAGCTTAACGGCTGCGACAGTGCGTACCCTTGAGGAGCGGCTCACTGGCTGTGACCCTTAGGAGTGGTCCCATAACTGCGACTAGAGCTAGGCCCCTTGGGAGCAGATTAACGGTTGCGACCACCCTTGTGGAGCGGCTTAACGGCTGCAACAGCGCATACCCTAGAGGAGTAGCTCCCTGGCTGCGACTCTGTCCCTGTGGAGCGGCTTAATAGCTGCAACAATAGTTAGGCTCCTTGGGAGCAGCTTAATGGTTGCAACCACCCTTGAGGAGTGGCTTAACAGCTGCAACAGTGCGTACCCATGAGGAGCGGCTCACTGGCTGCAACTCTGACCCTCAGGAGTGGTCCTACAACTGCGACTAGAGCTAGGCCCCTTGCGAGCGGCTTATTGCTTGCGACCACCCTGGTGGAGCGGCTCAATGGCTGGGACAGCACATACCCTTGAGGAGCTGCTCACTGGCTGCAACTCTGACCCTTAGGAGCGGTCCCACAACTGGGACTAGAGCTAGGCCCCTTGGGAGCGACTTATTGGTTGCAACCACCATGGTGGAGCGGCTTAACGGCTGGGACAGCACATACCGTTGAGGAGCAGCTCACTGGCTGCAACTCTGACCCTGAGGAGTGGCTTAATGGCTGCGACAATAGTTAGGCCCCTTGGGAGCAGCTTAACGGTTGCAACCATCCTTGTGGAGTGGCTTAATGGCTGCGACTCTGACCCTGAGGAGCGGTCCCATGATTGCAACAAGTGTTAGGGTCCCCTTGGAGCGGCTGCAAGGCTGTGACTCATACCTAAGAGGAGCAGTCAACCAACTGTGACTCAGCTATGGTCCCGAAGGAGCAGCTTGGCGGCTGCAACTTGTCCTCAGAGGAGCAGTCGACCAACTCAGCTAGGGTCCCTAAGGAGCGGCTTGGCGGCTGCGACTTGTCCTCAGAGGAGTGGTCGACCAGCTGCGACTTGACTAGAGTCTCTTGGGAGTGGCTCAAGGACTGCGACCACCTTCGAGGAGCGGCTGAGAGGCTGCGACTCCTACCAGAGGACCAGTCAACCGACTGTGACTTGCTTAGGGTCCCCTGGGAGCGGTTTAACGGCTGTGACTGCCCCTGAGGAGTGGCTGATAGGCTGCAACTCTTCCTCAAAGTGGTCACGAAGTGAGTGAAAGTGTACAGGAGGCCTATAGGGAGGATTCCCCGCCCAGGAATTCTGCGCCCGCCAGCAGTTTGACAGGGCTTGGTGACAAGGAAGAGAGGATCATTCACGCTGCCGCTTACAAACTTGCCCCTTAACATGATCGAAGCAGGCCAGGAGTGACACCTAGCATATCTTCAGATAAACAGGTTAGTGCATCTGATAATACAATACTATGCAATGTACAGTATGCATAGTTTTCAACATTGTTAAAATAATCAATTCTTAGCGGATTCATAGCTAAACTAGGTCATATCTTGTTGAAGGAAAAATATTTTTTGAATTCATATCGTTGACACATCATTATAATAAAGCTTGTGAATATTTTCATATTATTAGCAGCCTGAACTATAGATTAGATCTTTACAGTTTGGTTTAAAATCATTCTGGGTTTGTCGGTATAATTCATTCAACATTCTTTTGCAAATTTTTCAGAGAGTAGTTTTTATAGCTGATCGGATAATAGTTGATTTGCCCTGAATTTTTTTAAATCCGATGTAAATAATATTCTTTATCGAAAGCATATGATCATCATGTTTACTTCAAGGCTATGGTTCAGAATATAAGGTCCATCTGTCACTCAGTGCAAAGCACCCTGGAATTTTGTGCAACCTGAAAAGACAAGCGTATATTTAACTTGGAAAGTAAGTAACAATTCACATTCGAAAAGTGACAGACCACTTCTTCTGCATCTGAGTAATAGATACCTGCTGCTCTGTATGTAACACATTGGTTAGACAGGCCTGCGTGTGTTATCAACACACTTATCATATACAAGAGAAGAATCTGTGTATTCAATTGAGTTCATTGAAGAAGACTTTTACAGCAATTCAGAAAGAAACCATTCCAGTCGAAGAAGCTTCTTCGACTGGTGGCTCTCCCTGCCACATGGTCAGTTGATGCAATGGCTATTCTTCAGCTATAGCCACCAATATCGTCCCAATGTGAATAAGACGCTAGGCAGGTGTGACCCCAGTTAGTGAATTGGCAAGGGGTCATCATACTTGGAGTTCCGTTTCGTGACTGAAAGGCGGTCTCTGCCCTTTCCTTACTAACCTATGTTATTTTAATTCAAATCATCATCAAACCAGGAAGACTCTCATTGCTTAACCTCAAAATCGTTATCGCTAGCCAACAAACACGTATACCAAGCAGACACTAGGCAGAAGGAACTTAAAATATGGGATAACAACCTCACGTATCCAGTTGCCAGTGATTTATTCATCGGGTGATAGAACTACAGTACTAATAAATTGATTATTCATAAACTTGACAATATTTTATGAAAAATATGTGGAACATAGTTCCAAGATTGGGTTCAAAGTTCTGGGACTATTATCCTATTAGCCTAATCCTATTATTATACTGGAACATAGTTCTAAGTTCGGTATAATAGAACTATTATCCTATTTTTTATCATACAACTAGGTTAGTCATCCATCAAGAGTGTTTTCCAACTTATTGACCAATAGGGTCACGAGACTCATGTGTATCTGACGCCCAAAAGTTAGGTGATTTAGTCTGCTCCTTGTGCGCTCCAACAGCTGTTGGTGTCACTTGGAGGTGTTTTTCAGCTATGCCTAGATGGTGTTTTCAAAATCAAAATAAGACAATAGGTACTTTACACCAGGTGAGACAGACAAAACCACCTATCGTTTTGGCGTCAGCTCTAACTTGGGATGATATGTAGATAATTGCTTACCAAAAAAAGTTTATTCTGTCCTGCATTCATAGTTCTTGATTAAGATCTACTAAATTGTGCTGGAATCGGAAGTAGTTCCACTGCCAGATTTGAAAACAATAATTAACCTAGTGTATCGGAATTAAATTAATCAACTTATTATAAATAAATAGAAGAAAATCATGGTGAAGTTTAACGTTTGTTGATGTTGGCTGAACTACTGAATTAGGCTGCATATAGTATAGCCTACATGAATGATTATCCACTTCCAAACCAGTCAATAATCCAATAAACAAAAAATATTTTTGAACCTTGAATGATAATTATTATGATTTTCCCTAATTACGTAGATGATTATTGTTCGCCTCAAGAATGAATTGGATCATTTTCTATGGTTAATAGATTCTGTTTTAGGTAACCTTCAATTGAATCTAATCAGATATTCGCTCGAGTTATGGAAAAGATAAGAAAGAAAAGTACAAGTGTATTATTATGATATTCTCACTAATTTCACATCTATTTTAATAACACTCTTCAACACTACAACACTCTCAATAACACTTTTTACACTCTGATAAAAAACGTCCTACGAGTTTTTAATAAAATATCCTCGTATTTTAATAACATGTTAATTATTACAATTTTTAATATGCATTTGAGTATATTGTATTGTATAATCTTTTTTTCCTTATTTGGCTTTTCCTTCATAATTCTATTTTGTTCTATGAGTTCCAATTGTCATAAACCACAGGTTTTGACAGCTCCTCAAGCATATAAAAATTTAAAATTAATTCCGTTTTATAATTTATATACATTATATAAGCCAGATCACCAGGAAGTAAATTTGTGCTGACTGGATGAAAAGGCTCTGAGCTGCTAAGTGGTGGAACTTTTCAGTCTCCCCACCAGCCAGTTATTTTTCACATTAGATTTTCCCACTTTTTCTTTTCTGGAGTCAGTTGTGTTTGTGCCTCCTGAAGACTCTGACTGGCCTGGACCTGGACCTTCCCTCTGGTTAGCCAAGGATGGGGTATCGTTAAAATAAATTTTATATATTTTTTAATAATTATTTTTTTCAGGATATTGATGTAACCTTTTTTTAAAAACTTAAGAGGATGATCCTCAATTAAATTAAATATATAAAAACTCTTATTTTAAAATTATAAAAATTATTCTAAATTTTAAATAAACCCCATTTTTTCAGTTTTCTGTGTTTAAGCAAATTTTTCATCAATTGATGTTTGGAAATAATTTTAAGAAACCTCTTTATTTTGTTGCAATTTATTAAAACATTAAAATTCGTATATATCTTAATTAAAGTCTTTATTCACATATTTGTTTTCATAAATCTTTCAAACCTTTAGCTAATATTGAAATTATTTGCTCTACCATCTGAACGAGGCTTCTCCAGTCATTTGTAATACTTTTCTTCCCGTTTTGGGAAGTGGTGGAGCCCCCAACTTTTCAATTTATATTTAACATAATATAATATTACAAATGATGGAGACGCACACTAATCAATTCCCCACAAATGGTGGAGGAACGCCGTGTTTATTTCTGTACTCTAAATTAATTTAATTGCTAAATAAATAAAAAATAACAGATTAATCTGACATTCAGTTGGACTTTTCCGGTCCCTTAATCCCGTAAAACTATGATTAGCAAATTAAATAAGTCCAATTTAATATAATTAAAATCAAAAAGAAAATAAATTCACTGCATAGTCTTATAAATATCGTCAGATAGAATAGTAAATAAAAATAATACTTCATAACTTAAACAATACTTTTCGAATAATTAGAACAAAATTGTCAGTGAAAGTGATCAATTGAAACTTAATTATACTTTATTGCATGACCTTCATTTCAGCACGTCTACGATTTACGATTATGGAGACAGCTAATTGTTTGATCAAGTTCAATAGTATTCAATTATATAATATGCTCTCGAATAGCATAAACAGAACTCTGAATGGGATTGAACATTCATTAACCAACGTTATGACTATTTCTAAACTGTGTATGTGCATGTTACAATAGTATTATTTTTTATTTTTTTCATTCATATGATTAGGTACATTTCCCAAGCAAAACAATTTGAAAATCATAAAGCACTGCTTTCCAATGACCAGTTTACCCGATCTTAGAAGTATTTCCACTAGTAAACTCGATTTAGAAAATGCCAGATATTTAGCAGAGCAGTACAAACTTTATATACCCAAAAATGCTGACTTGGAATTTATCAGGTCCACTCTAAGATTAATTAAAAAGAATTTTAATGATCTTCCAAATTATCAAAAAGAGCGAGAAAGAGCTGTTCAATACATTCTAACTACTGTTAAGCTTTCAGATGAATTAAAAGACCAATTTCCTGATCTGCATATTCTAGAGAAAACCCTAAGGCAAAACTTTAGACTCCAGGAGACAGGAGAAAATTCTCGCCCATCAACACCTCTTGTAAAACAAACGAGTCAAACTGAATTTGTTTTCCCAGAGAAAAGTCTCGAACAAAACAAAGAAACTAAACATCTATCCTTGTCAACACCAAATTTATTAGAAATACCAGCATTTAAAAAACCTGTAATTCCTCCCACTAAATTACCCAACAAGGACATCCAAATAATAACCAACCAAGACCCCCAAATAATACAAGTTGAAGAGCCTCAAAAAGTTCAAGTTGAAATAATAAAACAGGACACCCAGATCCAAACAGCAATGGCTGACAGGAAAAGACCATTTTTTACTCCTCAATCATTTTCGGCCGCACCTCACGAAAATATTTCCGAATTTATTCAAAATTATAAGCGAGTTGCCAAAGCAAACTCATGGGATAATGACGATTGCCTTATGTATCTCCCATTCTATTTGAAAGGAAGCGCCGCTCAATACTTTGAAACTATATCTGAATCGCTTCAAAAACAAAATACCCTCAATTTCGAAAATGTAACAAATGCACTACTTGGCTACTTTGAGCCAATTGCATCACTTGAAAAAATCGAAATAGAATTGATGAATCGAAAAATGTCTCCCAGAGAAACCATTCAAAATTACATGGCTCATATTCTGTTTCTATGTCAGAAATATGATTCAGAAATGTCAGAGAAAAGAAAAATACGCTACATCTTGAGAGGGCTTCTTCCCCATATATTGGACAAAATAATCATGTTGAAAAACGACACAATGGCGGAATTGGAAAATAATATTCAGAAATTCGAGTTATCCCAATTTATTACTGACGATAGAGTAGGATTGTTACCACACTCATCAAACGAAAGTAAAAATATGTTAGGGCTATCACAACATGAAGAGCGAATAAACAATTTGTCCAACAGATTAGAGAAATTGATTAAAAAATCTGAAGAGCAACAAATGATACACGTGGTTCAACCCTCACATAAAATAGAGATGCAGGATAGGCCCCAGAGATCAAATACTCTTTATCAAAAACCCAAAAAATACAATAACACACAACATAATGAAGTCCACTCAGGCACACAGAATTTCAAAAATAAACAACAATGTGCAATTTGTCACTATCAAAACCATACAACAGAAAATTGCTATCATAACAAATTGAATCAGAAAAATCAAACAAATTCTTCAATTCCTAATAAGAAACAACGCCATTGCGCCATCTGTAATTACAGGAATCATAACACTGATGAATGCTATTACAATGGATTGAATAAGAAAAATGCTGCTGAAAAGGCTCAGCCTCTCTGCGAAATTTGTAAGAAAAGTAATCACACAGTAGATTCATGTGAATTCAATAAACTTCCAAAAAACGAATAGAGAGGACACCTGACACAGCGACCGCTGTAAGGTGTCCGATTAGAATTAAAGAAGATGTAAAAGAAAAAATTCAGGAGATGACAAATTCACAAAATAATAAATCTTATGCTGAAATTGTAGCCATTCCTAAAGATTTGGATAAGTCATCAACAATAACACCACAAATGGATTCACGAGCAGATAATCCTCAAAGAGTGAAACAAATCCACAATACACATAAAACATTTGATAATTCTCAGAAAATTAATTCAAACAACAACGAAGATATTAAAATTCTAGATGAAAATAACGAAGATAGAAATACAATGATAATTATCCAGAACATAATAGATAATTATGCTTTCCCAATAGTAACTGATTTCCAAGTTTTTGATGCGGAAAATACATTTAGTCTGTTAACCAGTACTAACAAGAATCTTACTGAAATAATAGAAGAGGATAACGTTGATGTTCCATTTTGGATTTTCTTTTAAAAGACCTGTAAAAATAAGTAACAACGAGAATTTGAATGTTGGCTATTCGTTAATAATAAGTGATAACAAAACCGGAAAAATATATCATTACACAAATTCTATGAATCATAATTATCAAGATGCGAAAAGTCTTGCATACAAAATATTTCTAATGAGAAAAGCTCTCCCAGTATCGAAAAACATTTCACATGATTATTCTGAAAGGTACCAACAATTGAGCTTCCACGATGAAATTACAACTCAAATTCACCTAATCGGATACTTCATCAATATATTGTACTACTTACTGAAATTCAGGACAATAGAAGGATTTTCAAAGCTTGACAATATTGCAAATTTACAAGAAAAAAATTTAAACAATATAAAAATATGCTTGAAGGAAAAACGACCGCTATCAACTATGATTGATAAACCAAGCGTTTTCTTGTTAATAGAAGAAAAACTCGCTATCATGACAAATTCACTCCAGCTGCTTCCTAAACCTCCAGAAAAATTAATACCTATAGGTACACAATGTAACAAGGTAGGAACAGCCTTACAAATTTTTGGTGAATCAAATAATAAACAAATAAATATTTTGATAGATTCAGGCTCAAATGTCTCTCTTGCTAGGAAACATTTAGTTGCAGAAGAAGACATTGTTGATAATCTGTATGTTGCACTATATGCAGCCAATGAGAAGAAAATTCCATTCTTAGGAAATGCAATAGTAAAATTCACCATAGAAAACATCGCTTATGAACAAAATTGTTACATAGTTGACGAATTGTCAGTAGATTTACTGGTAGGAAACAAATTCTTCTTGAAAAATAAAATAGACCTCAAATACAGTTCCCACGAGATAAAACTAAGTGAGAAAGTATCAATTCCCATGGATAGCAATTGGATAAAGGATGTTCAAAGCCAATCATACATGATAACGCAACGTTTCGTTCTTGATACAGACATAAAAATTAATCCATTTGAGACAAAAGAAATTGCAATGTTGAAAAACTCTCATGACAGTACATCTCAATTTTTCACACCGAATGACACCTTACGACGCGGAACGATTTTCTCACACGCGTTAACCGATGAGGTTGACAACTTTCAAGTTATGAAACTCCTGATTTCCAATATATCGGAAAAATACTTCGAACTCAAAGCAGGCCTACAAATCGGCGAAGGCTCTGAGACGAGATTTTCCGCACATTCGACACCAATAGAAAAAAAGTCCCACGGGACAATCAAAGAGATACCTATTGTTATAAAAAACGACATTCTATTGAAGCCTCATGAACAAATAGATTTGTTTGTAGAAAACTATGATGAGATTCTGAATTGCAATAATTGTCAGTTCACACCAAATCCACATTACTTGAATAAATGTAAAATAAATGTTTCACTTACTAAAACTACTGACAAATCACTTGAATTCATTGCTTATAATTTTTCTTCAAAACCTTTAACTCTTAGAATTGGATCTCAGTTAGGAAACTTAAAGATAAAACCAAACGAGCAATTTCACAGAGAAACAAAATACTTGGAAGCTAGAGAGATTAGCCAAATAAATGTAAAAATATCAACTGATAACGAACTTCCTGATATTATAATACACGAAAATAAAAAAATAGATGTCAATAAAAATATTTGTGAAACATCGTACAAAGAAGTATCCAAACTCATTACAGAATATGCGGACGTTTTCTCCAAGGACAAATATGATATACCTGATTCTAAACTCCCAGCAGTACATATAAATTTAGCAGACAACACACCTGTCTTCTCTTCACCATACAAATTGGCGGCTTCAGAACGCTCTGAAATGAACGATATGATTGATGGTTTATTAAAATCTAATGTAATCGAGAAAGCTAGGTCAAATTACGCCTCACCAGCCTTCATAGTCAGAAATAGAGATAATAAACCGAGAATGGTCATAAATTACAAAAAACTCAATTCTAAAATAATTCATGATAAATATCCTATCCCTAACCCGACAACTGTTCTGGAATCACTCAGCACAGCAAAGTTTTTATCTACTCTTGATTTGACGTCAGCTTTCTATTCGATGTCAATTGCTGAAGGTTCTAGACACTTAACAGCTTTCAACACTCCAGATGGTCTCTACCAATTCCGTAAGGTACCAATGGGATTAGCGATCTCCCCAGCAGCCTTTCAAAGAGGGATTAGTCATGTGTTTTCAGATATGCTGTATAAAAGTGTATTAATATATATAGATGACTTGTACATTATGTCTTCATCAATTGAAGAACATATCAAGAATATAAAAAGTGTTTTCAGTAGACTTAGAGAAATTAATCTGAAACTAAATCCGGATAAATCGAAAATTTGCTACAAATCATTGAAGGTACTAGGACATTGGGTTTCCGAAGAGGGAATATCCCCACTCCCAGAAAATGTAGAAGCGGTATTGAAATTGCCAGTGCCTAAAAATGTAACAGAGCTGAAACGATTCTTAGGAGCAACATCTTATTACAGGAAATTTATCCCCTGTCTATCAAAACGAGCTTATCCGTTGACACAGTTGACGCGTAAAGACGCAAAATTTGAGTGGACAGAAGCTCATCAAAAATCATTTGAAGATCTCAGAGACTGTTTGATAAAGAAACCAATATTGATGCATTATAATGATGAAAAAGAGACGTATATTTTAACAGACGCATGCGCTATCGGAATTGGCGGTTGCCTCGCCCAAAAAGATTTTGATGGTGTTATAAAACCTGTTGCGTACGTTTCGCGACGACTCACAAATTCGGAAGAAAACTGGCCTGCGTCACATCTAGAGATGTTAGCAGTTACTTACTGTATCAATCATTTCAGATCGCTCATAATAAATGACTATTTCACTGTACATACTGACCATGCTTCCCTTCAATATTACAAAAATATTAAAGAACCAAATTCAAGACTAGCTAAATTAGCAGCAAAGCTAGCACAGTACAATTTTGACATAGTATACAAACCAGCGAAGTCTTTGCTTTTAGTTGATGCACTTTCTAGAGCTCCAATTGATAAAACAATCGAGCCAGATTGGCAAGATATCAATGCAATAGAATGTGTGAACATTGGGCTATTGCAAAAACAAGACGAGTTTCTAGGCAAAATCTATTTTGCGGTAATAGATCTCGATAAGGCAGACCCAATAACTGCCAGAAAATCACGAAACTATATTTTAAAGGATGACATTTTGTATTTCAAACACTTGCATCAAAACGTCGTTCATTTGAAACTTGCAATCCCAACCACTTTGATTACGCAAATTCTTGGCCAATATCATAACGATATTACATTTGGAGGACATCTAGGTATTCATAAAACACTGTCCAAAATAACGCCAAAATACCACTGGCCGACGATTCGACAAGATGTCATAAAATACGTGAAAACTTGCCCCACATGCCAAGTAGCTAAGAAAAGTAGGGAGAAACAGGGTGGTCCATTAAAACCCATTACTATAACGAGTCAACCTTTCGACACAATTTGCATTGATGCATGTGGTCCACTCTCTCTTTCAGGTGGGAGATACAAGTACATTTTCGTAGCTCTCGATCGAACAACTCGTTTCGCATATTGTGAGCCAACAACGGCTATAGACGCTAAAAATACAGCAAAATTCATTTTAAATTTTGCATCTCTGTATGGACTACCCCGTACCATCCATACAGACAATGGATCAAATTTTAAGTCAGAACTCTTAAAACAGCTGTGTCTCTCATTAGGTGTATCTCAAAAATTTGGGTCAACATACATGCCTTCTAGTCAAGGGTTGACCGAAAGATATAATGCAACCTTAATGAATATGCTAAGATGCTATTCCAATGAGAAACAGAATAATTGGCACCTAAATATTCGCCATGTATGTTTCGCATACAATTCAGCAGAACAAGCATCGTTGGGTTATTCACCATTCTACTTGCTACACGGATTTCACCCTATGAGCTATTTAGACATAGCGATCCTACCAGTTTCTCCAACCGGTACAGAAAGAGCTGAAGTTCTAAAAAATCTTCTGGAGATTAGAAATTCTCTGCCAGAAATATTGAAAAACGCACAATTGCAGCAGAAAGAGCAATTCGACAAGAAAATAAAACCATTGCAATTCAAAGAAGGTGATAAGGTTTTAATACAATACCCCCAGGCACAGCCTGATACTTGCACAAAACTAAACAATCCTTATAGAGGTCCTTTTAATGTCGTTAAACAAATAAATCCACAGAATGTAGAAGTAATAACTAATCGTAAAGGAAAGCCATCTCCTGAAATAATACACATACGGAGGTTGAAAAAATATCATTCTAGGGAACCAATTAATTAAAGATAATAATTCATCTATATTATGAATATTGTAGTGCGGTGCATTGGTATAATCACCCTAATAACAAGTTGTAAAATATAATAATATGTGTATAATGATTAAATTATGAAATAGGAACTATTCATCAAATATGAGTTTATTGATTATTATTGTTAGGAGCTAATTGTTCTGATTTATAAATAGGAATTTAATCATCATTATTAATATGAACTATAAATATTTAATTAATTGATATAGAGTAGCCTACAAATAATTTTTTTTGAAGTTTTAAATGTTGAATAAGATGTGTACATTAATTTCAGGATTATTCCAGGAAGCAGCTGACGCAATTAATGAATATTATTTTAGGAATTGTAGTATTAATATTGTAGTAGTAATATTGATAGTACTTACATAATAGTATTGATTTGTTTTGTGTTTAATAATTGATGTGTGAAATTAACATTAATGATGTGAGAAATTAATTGATGAGTTTAATCATGATAAATCTATTTTGTAGGAATATAATTATTATTATTTACTTAGGAAGGCTATGTGAATTCAACGTGACTAACGAATTTTGATTTCACAGAAAAATAGTAATCCCGACTATTATTTTTCATATGTAAATAACAATTGTAATTTCTATTCGACAGAAACACTACAATAACATCCGATTTCATTGACGGCAACAACTGCTGAGCTTGCGACCTTGTGTAAAGTACAAGGCCTACTTTGCAGTTCCACCGTTCAGACGGCCATTCAGTAAGCGGAGCGGTGACCTGGAGGAGAAAATCCCCCCCTGCCATTCCACACTCGAGACGTCATCGGAAGAAAATTCCCTCCCTGTCCACCCAATCGGCAGAACACGAGGAATCACCTATTTCTTCCTTGACAATAACTTGCGGCAGTGTAGCGGAACCGGAATCCCCGTCCCACCCTCACGACAGCGACGAAGAAAATTCCCTCCCTTGCTCTTCGCAATATCCCCAGAAAGAGGATCTTCGTCATTGTCCATCATTACTCCTGGAGTGAGAGAGGAACATACCCCTACCCCTCACTACAGCGCAAAGGAGAAGGAATCCCCTCACACCCCAGATTCAACAAACCCCTTGACTACCATCATTCAAAGGATCAAGAGGAAGAAGAAGAAAATCACCCCCTGGCCGCCTTCAACCACCAACACATTGCAAAGCAATTGTGAAGAAGTGTGACAGGACACGTCAACGCATATCATGAACTTTATTAATTTATTGATATGAAAAAGTTGTAATGGTGATTCATTTGTTTGTTTTTTGTAAATAACAGTGTTTTTATCTAATATAATTTTTTATTTCAGGTTAATTGTAGTAATTTGAAATTTAATAATAATTAACGATCCTATAAGGACAACAATTAATTTATGTCATAATGATTTAGTTTTTTTAAATGAAATTTATTACATTGAAGTCTATCACTTACTTGTGAATTCGCTTCACCATTTTTGAAATTTTTCATTTAATGTAATTTTGTCTATCATTTGTCTATATTTTATGAAACTTTTATTTTCATTCTATGCAACATTAATTATTATTGATTAGAGTTTTACTGAATTGAGACTATTGTCTGTAAGATTTTTTTTATTTGAAACTAGGTATCTCATGTCATTTTGCTAGAATCATAATTTCACGCTTCTTTTGTTACTTGTTCTAATTATTTTTAATTTAAAAATTTATGTTTATTATTTCGCTTTTTAGAAAGTAATTTCATATATTAATCAAGTAGGAACTTGCGAAGAGAAATCTTGTGTAATAACAGCCAACCAAAAATAATCCCTTTAAGTAATATTTCATTTTAAATTAATAACAACAAAAAAACTTAAAATGACTATCAAAATTCTACACTTCATTTTTCTTTTATCAGTTCAATGTAAATCAATTGAGCCTACTAAAATATTTTCTGGTGTAATTTTCAAAGAAATCCCTCATACATTCTTGTATGAAGCATCCGTACCCTTAACCTACCAAACGACCTTCCCGTCAAATAATTTCGAACTTCAAGAACAAAGAAAAGTACAACTTCCAGAATGTGACGACGAAGATTGTGAACTAAACAAGGCCATTAGACAACTCTATCTCCTAACAAATGGAATCATCGTCCATGAAAACGATGATTGCAACTTAAACACCACACACAACTCAAAATCCAAAAAATCAAGAACTAGAAGAGCAATTGAAGTTATTGGAGATTTCCTACACTTTTGCTGTGGAACAGCAACCGACTCCGAACTCCACACTTTGACATTCAACGAGAAGACGATTGCAGATCATCTGAACGCCTTCAAGGATATCGTGCATGATGACCACAAAGACCTAGTAGAGGTTACTGGCAACTTGACTGAATTCACCAAAAACATCTCCAGTCAAGTCCACCAGACGTATCACAACATACAAATCCAAATAAATGAAGTCTTGAGGAAAATTCAGAAAAATCAATACAAGACACTTTTCGACAACATGATAGACTACATTTTCCATGCATTTACACAGATTCACCTACTCGCTCGACTTCAATTCATAAAATCAGTAAAAACAACTTGCCAAATGGGACTGCTACCTCAAAATGTAGTGAGCAGAGATATTCTACTTCAAGATCTAACCGTTTTACAAAACAAATTATCATCCAATAACTACAGTTTGGCAGTACCAATGACTTCTCTACAAGAATATTACAGCTTGAAACTCGCAAGTTGTAACTTTAAAGAAGAAACAATACAGTTGACGATGAAAATTCCAATAATTTCAAAAGAAGAGGAAATGAAATTATTCACCTACATTCCGACGCCATTAACATGGAAGGATAAAAAGTGTACATTGAAACAGAAGAAACTATTAATTGCTAAAGGTCAGAACAGGACAGCTGTGATTACCGACGACCACTTGAAACAATGCAATCCAGAAAAAACAAAACTTTGCTACATTCCAAGGCTACAACAATCAGATGACCTCACTTCTACATGCGCATCCCATCTAATCTCATCTTCAACTTTGGGCGAACTTCAAGAATTTTGTCATTTCACATGTGAGACTGATTTTAACACCACCTCCATTGTTGAAGAGAATCCAGCAAGTTTTTATGTATCGAGCATTCAACCTAATACAAACATCATATGCAATGGGACCATCCAACATGAACTCGCAACAAATTTACCAGGGACAACACATATTCTGCTACCCTGTCATTGCTCTCTGGAGATGGGAACCACTACCTTAATTCGAACCACTTTCCCTTGTGATTCTAGAATACCCAGCTTACCACTCCTCAATCACTTCCTTCCTCTTCATTGGCTCAATGTAAAATCAATCAAAATCAATCCTTTTAAACCTCTTCAAAATACAAACTTCAATAATTTTTCTGACATTTTTAATGATGATTGGCACATGAATATACCAACTTTTTTCATTCACAATCACATTTCAACTGATACTTTTGAGAAAGTAGAATTGCCTTCCTCATGGACTGATGTTTTAGACTCAGCTTCTTTCACTAAATATTTATTTTTTGTTTGGTTGTGCTTACTCACTCTTATAGCAATAATAATATTATGGAAAATTTACATAATGACAGTTCGTCTTCAACTGGTAGCACGACCTGGTGTAACTATGTATGAAATGCAATAATAATGAGAAGAAAATAATAAATTAAAAACAACAAAGAAAGACATAAATTAATATTATTTAGCTGAGCAAATAATACTAATATGAAATATTCAATAAATAAATTTTTTATTTTCATTTACTCTACCAGGTATTATGTTTAGAATTAGAATTTTTTATTTTCTCATGTAATTTAAATTTAGGGCAAAAAAAAAAGTGAAGACCACTGTAGAATGGTTAGGCCTATTCTGTTATCAATTTATTTCGTAGTATTAAGTATTATCTAATTTGAATGGCTTGTATTGTATATTTTTGAGTTATTTGACATTAGAAAAAAAATTATATATAAAATATCAAGTTATAAGTGCAACTCACACACTATTAGAAAATGTATCAGATAAACTCTATAAACTTCTTGAATGAATTGATTATTCAATTATAAACTTCATATATGTGGTAGTTCTATAATTTCAGCATGAAGACCATTTATAATTCTAGAATAGTAATAACATCTAGGTTTAAGTAGAATATCCCAATACTTTGAATTGTTTTCTCTATTTTATAGGATTTTATTATTTTCAATTTCTAGGATTAATAAATAAATAAGAATTCATTTCACATAAAATCAATGTAAATGGCCAGAATGGACAGCCAGAGTCGGCTGTCAAAGCGAAGGAGGGGGAGATGTCATAAACCACAGGTTTTGACAGCTCCTCAAGCATATAAAAATTTAAAATTAATTCCGTTTTATAATTTATATACATTATATAAGCCAGATCACCAGGAAGTAAATTTGTGCTGACTGGATGAAAAGGCTCTGAGCTGCTAAGTGGTGGAACTTTTCAGTCTCCCCACCAGCCAGTTATTTTTCACATTAGATTTTCCCACTTTTTCTTTTCTGGAGTCAGTTGTGTTTGTGCCTCCTGAAGACTCTGACTGGCCTGGACCTGGACCTTCCCTCTGGTTAGCCAAGGATGGGGTATCGTTAAAATAAATTTTATATATTTTTTAATAATTATTTTTTTTCAGGATATTGATGTAACCTTTTTTTAAAAACTTAAGAGGATGATCCTCAATTAAATTAAATATATAAAAACTCTTATTTTAAAATTATAAAAATTATTCTAAATTTTAAATAAACCCCATTTTTTCAGTTTTCTGTGTTTAAGCAAATTTTTCATCAATTGATGTTTGGAAATAATTTTAAGAAACCTCTTTATTTTGTTGCAATTTATTAAAACATTAAAATTCGTATATATCTTAATTAAAGTCTTTATTCACATATTTGTTTTCATAAATCTTTCAAACCTTTAGCTAATATTGAAATTATTTGCTCTACCATCTGAACGAGGCTTCTCCAGTCATTTGTAATACTTTTCTTCCCGTTTTGGGAAGTGGTGGAGCCCCCAACTTTTCAATTTATATTTAACATAATATAATATTACAAATGATGGAGACGCACACTATTCAATTCCCCACACAATGTGGAGGAGACATATGACCTGTTGTCTTAAACGAATAATTAAATTAGTTCTTATTTATGATAAAAGTACACCACAGTCCAGTATTGTATTTGATGACCATAGTTGTGTAAGCTTGTACAATTTGTAGGGGATATGTAGGCTACACGCATAACTTGATCTCCATCGCAATGCCTCAAAGTATTGGCGTCAGTTATCCGTTGTCAGTTTTTATGTCACTGATAGGAAAAACGTCTGTGAATGAATTGATTCAACATCTAGAACATCTACACTTCTTATCTAATTTTCAGCGATAAAATAACTGAAATTCCATATTTATCTGCAATTATCCTTTTAAATAATTTTTCCTCTTCATTTCATTTTCCAACTAATTATTAGCCTTTTGTTATTGGTCCTTTGAGAAAAATGTTTTATGTTTGAATCAATGCCATCACAGCTTTTGTCCATGACTTTTTGTTTGTTTGTCAATGGCGCAACAGCCCTATGAAGGGCCCAGGCCTACCAGCTGGTTGCCAGTTTCATATTCACCAAACTATACAGTCCATCCAAGCAAAGAAGACACTCCGGCAAGACGGGAAAACGACTCCAGCCCGGCCAATACCAGCCCAAAAGCCATAGATTCTCAAAAGAACCCACAGCCCCCGAACCAACACCGACCGAGCCGAAGCCACCCCCCACCCCGCCAGAATGCCCTCCCAGCCCGGATAGAAAATACAGCAGGCGAATAATCATCAACCAGGATAGAGGTAACGTGTGGTTAGCACGTCGATCCTCTCAACCATAAGCAAGTCTTCACAACCAAGTGAAGATGCAGAACACCTCTGAATAACATGCAGTTAATCAGTTAGAGTGTAATGATGCAACAATTACTATTCCTCCAGAAACGGGAAACGACTGACTGTCTTTACTAACGACAGCCAATCTCCCAAAGGAGCAGTTTTATCCATGACTATGTTTTCGAATTCAATGAAAATATGATCAAATAATAGCTGTGCAAGGATATAACGTTACCTTGTACCTAGTGTACTTGCACTTATACTCAGTGTACTTGTACCTGGTGTACTTGTACTTGATGTTCTTGGTGTGCGTGTACTTGGTGTACTTGTGTAGTTGTACCTGGTGTACTTGTGCTTGGTGTGTTTGGTGTATAATGATAGCGCAACTAAATATTCACAATAATAGAAAGTGGTTTTTTGCCGAAGAGGTTGAAAGGGAATAATCTGGAAGGGATTCACTGGCGGCTCGTGCCAGTTCACCTGTTTCTTGGGCACGAGCCGTCAATTGCTGGATGCTAATAATTTTCATCCTTATCATGAGAATGTGTATTTCCAGTCTTTAACTTTTAAGCTATATGTGAGCTGACCTTTTGTGGAAAAAATAAGATAGAAACTGTTTCGAATGTTCGTTCAAGCGTATTCGTTAGATGAAAATAATATCACACATTATCAAATTATCAAATAATAAGATTCTACCGTTAAAGGAGCTCTAGCTTGAAAATTCAATGAGAGCTATGAGTCTCCACTTAAAACAGATATAAATTATCGTTGTTATTTTCTATCGAAGCTCACGAGGAAAACGATTTGGTTGGTCGAGCTCATCATGCTAACACGAAACCTGTCAGAATTGATGCAGGATTCCAGGCATCACAAGAAACAGGTCAATTACTATCATTTTACAATCATTTTACAAGAATAATCACTAGAAAGGTTGGTTAGAATAGTCAAATCAAATCAGATTGCTATCAAATTCGCTACTAGGTACGCAATAATTATGACCTATTCAGAGTGAAACGAACAAACGCATATGAATGAGAAATCTGATTTAACTATTTATATTGGAAATGTGATGTACCTGATTAGAAGATGTGAAGATATTAACAATTATTTTCTTGTTATTTTTCAAAATGGAGTGATCGAGAAGTAATATATTCTCAATTCAAATTTAAAGCTTCAAGATTGAATTATTATGACTTATTCTAATTATTCCGCTCAAATCAGTCACAGTAGTAGATTTGTTCGTCCAACAGAATTGAATACCGGTAAGTTATTAACACTTGTTATTAACAATAATTGATTCAACATGTGTTGAAGTGTTGTGGTATTTCTGCAAATAAAAATTAAAAGACACCCAATATGTTGACAGTATAGATTCGATCCTCAGTATAGATTCGAGGTTCGATCCTCAGCAAGGCAACAGTTTTTAACCACAGCACAATAACATAAAATACGGTCACCTCGTTTTTCGGAGGAGACGATAAGCCGTCGATCCCGACTGCCTGATAAGTAGTCGACATTTCTCATCAGCATCATCATCCCTCTCATTACCCACGCACAGGACTAGGAACCCACGTGGGCATCACTTTCAGAAAAAAGTATCACCGTCAATATTAAAACTCACAGCTCCCAGGTTTCATGGCATAATTTGTACAGCGGAACAGTGCCGGTCTGGAGAGGTTGGGGGCCCCAGAGGACTGACCAACTGGGGGCCCCACATTGGGGGGTGGGGGGTAATTCCCCCCCAGTCAAGAGGAGGGTTTAGGGGCCCTCCCCGAGAATTTTTAAAATTATTTTTCAGAAAACCCATTTTCTAAATCTATGTTTAAATCTATGGGCTTTTATTTGCATTACGGTATCTTCGTACTCTTTATTCATTTTTATTCTATTACTAGATCAACAGAAAAAAACTTGGGCTATAATTGTTTCGAAACTTTCTTCTCATTGATAATTCAGGGTGTGCATTTTGACCAAAAAATGATTACTGTAATACCTAATAACAGCTGAACTGAAATACTGTAATAGGTACCCAGGTGAAAGAGGGTCCAGGGGCTAACCCCCGGAATATTTTCAAATATATTATGGTCGTAAAGTGCGTTAAATGGTTACTTGGTCAAACAACTCACAATATTCAGATCAGCCTCTTAGACTGTATAGAACTTCGTCTGTAATTCCTAAAATGTCTACAGACACAAGGTAGCAACAAAAACGTTCATTGGAAAAACTTAGGGGGCCCCTCCGCGATCGTGGACAAATTGGCCAGTCCAACCCTGAACACAGGTTAAATATATACACAAAATATTATTGATACATTGTTTAGTTATCAAGGATTTTTGTTACATACTAACACAAAACAACTATCAGTTTTACCTTTAACAAAACTCCCAATAAAATTATTTGAGTTGTTTTAAGTACTTCATCTTCCATTGTCAACACTTAATCGTCCGTCGTCTGTGTTACTTTATAAAGAAGATACCGTATATCTCGATTTCCGTGCTGATTGCGGCTAGTAGGAAGATCTCTTGCACTTGATACTGTATAGCTTTTTTAATAAATAAAAATTATATAAATTATTCAACAAGTAGTCTTCTATCCACCCAGTTTGGGGGCCCACTAGCTCGGGGGCCCCTGGGGATCGCCAGGTTGCCACCCCTGCCAGACCGGGCCTGCAGCGGAAGATGAAACCTGGGTACTGTAAGTTTCTATTTATGAATGAATGGTGGTAGAGACAACTCAGATATAGCATAACACATTTGATTTTGCGAAAAACAGGTAATGAAACTTAGCTCGTCAGGAAAGTGTGCTGTCAGGAGACAAATAAATAACTTTATTGAAGGAAAAACAAATACAAAGAAAACAAACAAATTAATATAAAAGGTTCTGAAAAACAAAATTTCAAACTTAGTAACTATAGGCCTAATCAAATAATTAAACTACCATAATGTAAATAATCTAAACATTAGATAAAATATTCTTGTAAAAACAAGCCCAACTGATAAAAGAATCCAATTTAACAATCACGCTCTGTTAGGAGAGCGTATGAGTCCAGCTGGGTTTGCTCCCGATTCAATACGATCTCAGTGACAGCTTGCAGACTATCCTGATCTAGCTGAGCATAATTAGAAGTCATTCGCCGACCGCAAAATTTAATTTAATCTGATAACGCATTCTTGAGTAGTTTTTAAAGTTCTGGAACATACCCGTTTATTAGGTATTGTTGAAACGGTCACTTTCTCAGAGACGATCTCTCATCCGTTAAATTAACTTTTATAACCGCTACAGCATCTTTCAACGACAAAGGTTAGCACTGTTTTTCATTGAGTAATACGCTCCACGTTCCACGATCGAATGTCAAGTTATGAATGAATGGAGCCGCTGACCTTTCAACGTGAAGAGAAGGCAGGGTTCAAACAGAATCAAAACACGTGGCGAATGAAAATCAAAACACTTTCGACTCTCTACTTTTTCTTTCATTTCGTAATAATTCTTTGATGTCGTTGTGATGTATAATTTTGCTTCAAACGTTCAAAGATTATTTATACTCTTTTTGAATTTAACCATTTTAATTTTATTCCTACACTTGTAAGTTACAGCGTTACAACCACTTAACTGAATTTCAAATGAAAATCACTATGCATAGCTTACTTTTAAAATGAGTTATTTAATTTTTTTAAAATGTGATAGCCACATGAGGTTCAGATATGTGCGTGTCTAATGGGAAGGGTGATTATTAGGGAGATGAATATAGTTCCCACTAGGAAAGCCTATTCGGTGACGAACTTAGTTTTCAATAAAACATGAGTGAAAACGAGCAAACAAAAGAAGCATGAGCTGCATAAAAAAAATTGATTATCATTTTATTGATCCTGTGTAATCTTAATATTATTAGAAGTGAATATCTCCTCCCATTCAATCTAATATCTATGTTCAAAATCAGTTCTGTTGCAATTATAAGCAATCTCCCCACATTTTTCAGTCACATCAGTTTTCACACGCTTATTATGCAATGAAACCCTCCAGCTTTTATCATATGAACAGTTGAAACTGAGAGAAATGCAGTTTTTTGAAGAATACAAAAACAATTTTTACTTTGCAAGCTAGATTAGAGTGGGCAGTAGTAGTCGGCAAACTGCCGAACGGCAGAATTATGTCCCATAAAAACAATGTGATTTTTATCAATCTCTTGGAACAGACAGAGCATAGAGCCTCTATTTATGGACATAATTTCACGTTCTTTATGTCATTGGAAAGAGAATTCAATTCTCCAGGGGCGTGACTTTTACTTTTTCGATTTTTAGTTTAGCTCAATAATTAGAGTTCAATACTTTTTTAGTTAATTAATTATACAATAATTATTAAAATAAATTTTAAATAAGTATTTTGAATTTTGAACTTTAAAATAAACTTTGAATTGAATCTAAGTACTTGAACAAAGATTGAATGGGAGGAGATGTTCACTTCTAATAATTACACAGGATTACCCTACATTACACGCAGCTGATCTGAGAGATCAGAAAGGGATATTTTGCTTTGCAAACTTTCTTTGAGGGGCTCAGCATCTCATTAGCTTTCTAGCTATGATTGAGGAGTGTGTCAGTTCAGTTGTCATTGTTGTACACAATATTGGAGTCTGCCTACACAACGTTTGATCTGTGAGATCACCGCGTTGAAAGTTTTGAGTTTCCAATTTTACTCCAATCAGTTTTATTTTAGAATTTTCAATAATGTTTTATCTTAGTATATATCTCATGTACCTACTCAGTTGCACTAATCACAATGGAAAAAGTTCATTCCTCACAAAATTAGACAAAAGTGAAAGCAATAATTCACATGCTGAATGACGACTTGCTGACCAACAATGAAGATAATCAACTCGAATGTGATGAAGAGATAGATACAGACTAGGCATTTTTCGACAATATATACTCATAAAACATAATCATTGAATCATTCTTCATCAATCCAAGACCTCTAATATACCTTATCTGTCAAGAAATGAGAGAAAGTGATGATATTGAAAGGAGTGATCTGTCAGATCACCGCGTGTAACATACGGACCGCGTGTAGTGCAGGGTAATTACATTGTTCTTATGGGGCTTGATTTTGCCGTTCGGCAGTTTGCCATCTACTACCATCCACTCTCAAGTTGATTAGCAATAAAACATCAATTATGTGAGGTGGAATGTTGCTCCACAAAGCATGAATTATTCAATGGCATGCCATCACTTGATAATGTAAGTCTGATATATCAAGTCTGTCCAAGCAAAGAAGACATTCTGGCAAGATGGGAAAATAACTCCAGCTCGGTCAATACTGGTTTAAAAATTATGAATTCGGTCTCAAATTGTGATAACTTTTGGAGAAATATTGACCGAGCTAGAGTCGTTTTCTCATCTTGCCAGAATATCTCCTCTGCTTGTACAGACCATAGATAAACGTAATGGTTGTACATTATGGACACCTTCTCTGGAGAGGAGTTTCCAATAATAAACGTTGGTTGTAGAATAATAATATATTATTACGATAGATTAATTTTATCTACAGCATGATGTTCGGTTGCTTGACAGTTGAATGAAACATAGAACCAACTAGCTCTTCTTGGTTTCATGGAGAGTTACGATGCTACTTTCCATTTCGTAATTAAATGCTCAAAATAAATTGTGAACGAGTTTTCCGTTTTCATAAATTATTAATAATATCATTCACTCTTTTACTATAAGTTTGTGGAATTTTTATCTAGCTCCCACCTCATGGTCAGGAATTGACTTTGACAAGCTCTTTGTAAGCACTTTTAGAAGCTCTCCCATTTCTACAAGTTTGTGTTCACCCCTAGGCTTACAACAGGTTTGAAAAATTTTAGTTGTTGCTCTTATTTGGTCACGCATTGCCCGCAATAAAATTTAAGCACTGGCGGCTCGTGCCCACGAAACAAGTGAAGTACCCGCATCTTTTACTGTACAGCACTTCACCTGTTACGTGGGCACAAGCCGCCAATGGTGCCCGTATCTTTTACTGTACAGCACTTCACCTGTTTCGTGGGTACGAGACGCCAATGCATTCATCACAACCGGATTATCACAACCAAGCCGCCAGTGAATTTGAGCAGCTTACCCATGCCTACAGTTCATGAGTTGAAAAAGTTTGTGAATATTGATGCTTGATGTCATTCTGTCATCGTACGTTGTAAGCTGTTCTTTCACTCTCACTGTTTGAGTGATCACACTCACATCAAGTTCTGTTTGATCATTTTAATTTCAACTTTACTACTTTAGTAATTGTGCTCACCCCCACAAGTTGTGAATTATTTCTTTGACTGCTCCCATTTTGTCGCGATTCATTGTAAGCAGCTCTATTTTTACCAAGTTTGCGTTTTTTGTTCGAATTTTTTTCAGACCGCTTTTGAGTAGGAAGTGAAGAAAAAGTAGGAAAATTACGTTATCGTGTGTTAGTGACCCACTAGCCACCGCACGAGGCTCGATAGAGAGAAAGGGGGATTGATGATAAGAGACAGAGAGTAAGAGAAAGAGAGAGAGAGAGAGAGAGAAGTGGGGAGTGCGTGTGGGGAGCAAGTGAGAGAGTGTCATGGGTTGCCGTTGAAAGAGAAAAAAAGTGCCGGTCAAGCTGGTTTTATTTTGACAGAGACCAACTGCTGGTCGCCGCTCGGTTCGCGAGAGAGGAGATCTTGACCCTCACGGCCTTACCCTACTTATAATCTAATGGAATGCTGGCTAGTGGCGAGAATGGTGCCGTATAGATGTTGGGCGTTTAGCAAGTGTTTACCAGTGGCTGAACCCGGAACCCACCGCGTGCAACTGCGCAGTTAGGTTCGTCATTTTCGTCATCCTCAGTGGCCCGATGTCCACATTACTCGTTTAAACTAAAGAGGTCGATAACCAATGCACATCTGCAAATCTGTTGGGTGGTTCTACAAGTGTCCCAGAAATATGCGGAAAAGTGTCAGCAACTGATTAACGTAGGCACACTCCGACCCATTATCATGCTCTCCAATTGAATGTAAATTCTTGCCAGCCTGCCCTTAAGTGGATCGAACGTTGGATACACAGTTACAGCCCCGGAGAGAAGAAAGCTACTGCGGAACTTAGTACAAAATGACAATAAATTGCATTATTCAACACCATAAGCATAAAGGAGATGCTTGTGTATAATATTGTATATTTACAGGGTACGCCAATGAAGTGGGACGATTTGAATAAGTAACAGATTGTTTAAGAAATTGTATTTTTGTAATTTTTTCATCATAAATAGAAAGTAGAAATGTAGCCATTTAGTGTACAATAAGTGAAAAATCATTTTTTGAATATATGATCTTCCAAATGTCCTCCATTGGAATCTATGCACTTTAGCAGCCGGGCCTGTTTCCCATGACATTTCGCAGCATATTGAATGGTATTCCTACAATCTCATATCAAATCCGTTGTTTTAGAGCTGACATAGTTCTGGGTGGATCTCTTTGAAGAAATTTCGTTTTTAAGTAGCCCCATAGGAAAAAGTGAAAGGTTGATAAATCTGGAGAGCGAGGGGGCCAGGGGTATCCCCGTTTTGGGAAATGACGCGGTTTGGAAACAAAACATTGACAGCATTCATGGCAATTCTCGCAGAGTGGCTTGTTGTTCCATATTGTTTGTTAATTCAATAGAAAACGGGCGAGTTCTGGTGTAAGAAAGTTATGAATGATTTCGATGTAACGCACAAAGTTAATAGTCACGGCAAATCTACCCGTTTCTTTCAGGCCCGGCTGCAAAAGTGCATAGATTCCAATGGAGGACATTTGGAAGATGTTGTATTCAGAAAAATTATTTTTGACTTATTGTAAACTAAATGGCTACATTTCGACTTACTAACAAAAATACAATTTCTCAAAAACCTGTTGCTTATTCAAATCGTCCCACTTCATTGGCGAACCCTGTATAATATACATGTATAATAATATATTATTCAGCCTATCGATTGCAGCGGCATTTTGTTATAGCCTACTAATTATTTCAAAAGAATTACTCTAAATAGAATATCATTCCTGTATATATTTATGCAACTCCACTAATCAATATCAATACGAATATACCTATAAAATACACTTCATTCCTGTGATAATGGTAGTGTTCAAAACATGCGCAATATAAAAATAGCATGGTGGCCGTGGTCGCAATTATGGTGGCCGAGTGGTCTGGGGCGTTACAACCTTCAGTCCGCTAGCGCTACCCGGTCGTGGGTTCGAATCCCACCAGAGGCATGGTCGTTTATGCACCTCATAAATCACCCTCGCACACTCCATTACCCACGCACAAGTAAATTGAAATACTTATGTGGGCATCATCCGCAGCAAAAAAAAAAAAGCATAAAACAACCCTGTTATATGGCCATTTTGTATATATTATAGCTTGATTTATAATATGATGAATGATTGATCTAATAATGTACCACGTTATTTTTCAGATGCCTAAACCGAACTATTCATGAAATCAAGCATTAGCGAGGAGCATACGCATGCACGCACTTACAAGCTTGTCCTGCTCCACCTGCTGTAGCTTATTTGATGTAACTTCAGAATTTAAATTCAAATCCCTATCTTATTAGATGAGGTGTATGTAAGTCGGAAGTTTCATCAAATCTAGTAGAATTCGAATACATGAATAAGTTGACATATAGATATATCTTGTATAGATGTCTTTTGAGTCATGGTTTCTATTGTTTTGAATGGAAGCATATACAGTCATAATGAGGTAGCATAGCGAGATTGGTCGCAGCTAGGGCTCTATAAAAAGGGGGGTAGACGCACGGTCCGCCATTCTGTGGTCAACTTTTAGCGCTAGGTTTGAATTCATATAAATATTTTTGACGATAGAGACGATGAACAGATGTTTATCAAGTTGAGAAAATTAATTAAATATTATTGTTTTGAAATCTTGGAGGTTAATTTGTCATATAAAATGGTTCATATTGCTTATCATCAAATTGCAAAAAATATAATATTTTTTATCATAAAACTGAAATTAAAAAATACAAATTTGCCAGATGCAGGAAGATGAATCAAGGTTAAAATTTTGACTTGAAAATTGCCAGACTGGAAATTCAATGCTCTGTGAAGTGAGTATTATTTTTTTCTAAGATAATTTTTATCATTAATCATATGTTTGACTGTTGAATTGAATGAATTCAAACCTGGCGCTAGAAGTTGACCACAGAATGGCGGACCGTGCGTCTACCCCCTTTTTATAGAGCCCTAGTCGCAGCATCGCAACGTCCATTTCACCAATGACTATTATAATTATTCCATTATAAATGAAATGGTTTTGGCAAAACAAAATGAATACATACATGCTGTACATTTCATCGTCGCATCACTTTAATTACATATGTCGTATTCAAATGAACTACAGCACAAGTACATAACTAATATAGTTCGATGTTATTTTTGTACTAGCCGGCAGGCTCGTTTCACTCCCCTAATTCGTCTTGCCAGGAGGCTCTGTCAGAACTGTCAATAAGACAATCAGGCTCACTTCACTCCTCTGTTAATTCCCCGGCAGTTTCAGTAGCTTAAATGAGACAAACATGATTCGAACGGATTTGATTTTTTTATCTAATCAGTCCTCTGAACTGAGTTTTGATGATTTGAGAATCAGAATCATCAGCTCAATCTGGCTATCACATTTGAACGTATCCAGTTCAATAATTTCTTGCAAAAGTGCAAAGAAACCCTTGAATAACCTGGTAACGATCGATTTGGTGTAATCTCAGAAAGGATTTAAAAAATTCTTGAACACAACATTTCTAGACCTAGTCTAAACCTATCTACCAAATTTCAACAATTTTTTGCGAAATTAGTTTTCGGTAAAAGCTAAGAAAACGCAGAAAAACATGAATACACATTGGGCATACCCTTGGGAAATTAAGGAATCTCTTCTTAGTGCACGTGTAAAAGCCCAACCGAATAATGCCATAAATGAGTTCCATTTCGTTTTAATAGATTGATCGGTTCAGGCGCAATATATGCAACCCGCAATACAGCTTTCGAAAACCTGTTCACTAACGTAATCTCTAGACACTGGTGGCTCCTGCCCACAAAACAGGTGAAGTGCCCTTATCTTTTACTGTACAGCACTTCTCATTTTTCGTGGGCACAAGCCGCCAGTTTATCTAGAGGAAAATAATAGTTAACTCGACATTTCTATACTTAATCCGAACCTGTCTACAAAATTTCAAAAACAGAATCACAAATCAATGGTTTCATATTCAAGTGAACCAATCCACGAGAAATGGAATAAAGTAGCAGCAAAGTTGTTCCCAATTAGCATGAGTCATCAACATAAAAGCAAATAGGAATGCACAATCGCATAATTTTTGGGGCGGAAATCAATTCTCATTCAATGCTCCTCGATACCTGATAGGGTATTATTTGAAAAGGAAATTGCCGGTAATAGAAATTTGGACCTATTCCTTCAAATCCATCGAATGAGATCAGGTGTAAATATTCCATGGGTATTTTAGATCGGAAGGTGAGAACATGTATTAAGCTGGGAGCGTGTCTCAAATCGATGGGAAAACTACTAACATTTCTTCTGTAAATTACACTCTCGAAAAAACTAGGCGGCTTACTCATCTCAGCGAATGGTTCTCCTTTTAGTACCAGCTCTTCCTTATTCAATCAATTTTCATCCGTTTAGCGCCTCACCTTCCTAACTGCATTGAAAATAATCAGAAACTGGAACACGGAGAAGCTACATTCCCCATTTTGGAACGAGCAGAGCGAACTCTTGGATCAGTTTAAGCGTTGAGGTGATGACGATTTGAGTGAAATTTATCGATTTCAATATTGTTATAGCCTAATTGTTCATATTCACACTATTGTGCTCTTGAAATTTTCATAGGCTTGTAATAATCGCTCGGATAGGATATTATTGATCCTGAATACAGATAAAGTATGATGGAGAATTTGACACGCTCATTCATCCTTCTAGTCTGAAACAAACGGAAATGTTTCCGGTCAAAGGGAAATTAAGGTGGAGAATAAATTTCATTCAATATTGTGAATTCACATAGATTTTTACACTTAAATTCGAATTAAAAACTATTTCAGCGGAATACTATGATGGAATGAATAATAGAAGGCAGCATAAACACACGAAGAACGGGGACTAGAGAAACATAAATATCATATTAAATTTAGTTACTTGGACTAATAACAATCTTGCTCTCATTTGTCATTAACTGGATAAAGCGAGAAATTAGTATAATGATGAGAACCAAGATAGATGATGAAGATTATTCAACATTCAAACTTATCCATGATTGAATTGTATTTGACTCAATAAAAAAACCCACTACCATTTCAATGAGAGACTTCGTTGAGAGCCTATTGGCAATTCCATCAACGTGGTATCATCTCGTTTTTTAGAGATAATAAAAAACGATGTTCTACTACAAGTTTCTACATTATTTAGAGCACTTGAGCTATTAATATAACTCTCAAGTTGAGAATTACAATCATTTGAATGAAAACAAAGTTTTCGAATCAGAATAATTTATGGTTCGACCTGATATTTTTTCATGAAATTGATCAGTAATACATCCACTGGCGGCTCGTACCCACGAAACAGGTGAAGTGCCCGTATCTTTACTGTACAACACTTTATCTTTTTCGTGGGTACGAGCTGCCAGTGCATTTATCACACCCGGATTCAAAAGAGCGTTCGTTGAAACCGAAGAATCACAAAAATTCCTCATTGATTCTTTTTCATATCTATGATGAGTTAGAAAATATACATAATCCGAAATATTCAGATTATAATTATTATTAAGTTGGTTATTTTCTTTATCAAATTTGTTAGGATCCAAATGATTTTTTTTCTGCAACCTATATTTAACATTTATGGAGATTTACAGTAATAATAATAATAAGGATAAAATAAAGTAACGTTATCGTTGTGGAGAGTTCACTGAAAGCCAATTGATTTTTTTAATACAATAATTCAATTTCTAATCTAATTTATCCATTACTGTATCTCCAGATCCCCATCACAATAAACGTGAACGGTTTCCATCAATCATCACTATTCAATGATTCATAGTGTTTAAGGGAAATGACTCGATCAAATCTATAATGAAGATGTAGCTTTATAATCAGTCTGATGACTTTTCAGCAATTAGTTCAGATAAGTCAAAATTCCATGTGTTAACACTAAAAATGTTTGAGTTAAATGAATAAAATTATACTAGTGAGCCCCATGGGCTGAAGAACTCGCGTGCGAACTTTTTAAGTTAACTTATGCCTCTGATAACTTGATGAAATTTTGCAGTCAAGTCCACTTGATCAAATTTGTTGATGCGTCGGATGCCGCGAATAGTTGGAATAAGAATAGAAATTCTTATCAATCCCTATATTTAAACAATACTGTATGTTCCTTTTATTATGTATCAATCAGTATAGGTTCACAAATATTCAAGATTGATAAATTAATTATTATTAAAGAATATTATTCTATTTTAGTGATTCAAATTATCAATCTCTTATTTCATAAAACTTCATAAAAAACTATTTTCCTGTGGAATAAATTGGTTTTAGTACAGCTAAGTAAATAATAATTTTTTTCAAGCTTAAAAACTTAGAAACTAAAAAATTTCTATAATCAGCTGATCATAACTATAAGAGGATATTTTTGTTTTCAAGTGACTGCGGCCAGCTGTTGTCGATCGCGGTTGTCAACAATAGCCTATCTGAATAGCCTCCATTGTTGAAGCATTCGTCTTCCTCGAACGAATCCAGTCGCGGCCGCATCAAGCAAAACGAATGAAATGTATGCTCTCAACCATTGTTGTAGAGTCGCGACTGCCCGCCGCGGTACGTTCTATCAACTAAAACCTACCTCAAGATTGATACAGTAAATATTGGTGTTACACGAGATTATGGCAGACGCCAACGAAAAAGGCGATTGAAGAGCTGTTAGGCTGAGGCCGCACTGCCGGTTGGTTGAGCCTGGAGGGTGGAGGGTAGTTGGTAAACCTATAGAACATACACACCATCTCCAGTAATACATCGTATGAATAGTATGTGTTCAGCCGCCATCTTGAAATTCTGAAATATGGACAACATAACCTCAAAAAACAGAATGACGTCATACGATGTATTACTATGGATGGTGTGTATGTTCTATAGATTTACCAACTACCCTCCACCCTCCAGGCTCTACCCACCGGCAGTGCGGCCTCAGCCTTAGTGATAAGGAACTTTACCAGTAAAGACAGTCGGCAAGCGATCTGCAAGAACATATTATTGAGTCAAGAGCAAGCGGAACTAAACCGTTTTGCTCATTTAGACAACTTACAGACTGTCCTGAGAGAGAGCTGAGTATTCGCCAACCGCAATTTCTGTTACATTGAAAACATCGTGTGATAATAACGGATTTTTTTTTAAAATCTTGTAATAACAGAGCTATAGCTCTGAACAGATTCTTCTCATCACCATCACCATCACCATCACCATCACCATCACCATCACCATCACCATCACCATCACCATCACCATCACCATCACCATCACCATCACCATCACCATCACCATCACCATCACCATCACCATCACCATCACCATCACCATCACCATCACCATCACCATCACCAACACCATCACCATCATCACCATCATCACCATCACCATCACCATCACCATCACCATCACCATCACCATCATCACCATCACCATCATCATCATCATCATCATCACCACCACCATCACCATCATCACCATCACCATCACCATCATCATCATCATCATCATCATCATCATCATCATCACCATCACCATCACCATCACCATCACCATCATCATCATCATCATCATCATCATCATCATCATCATCAGCATCATCAGCATCATCATCATCATCACTGTCATGGGCTGCTCTATGATTGGTTCTGTGCTTGTTGGCCATTTCAATGATGCCTTGTACTGACGACTCAGCTCGCTCGTTTTCAATAAATAATAATAATAATAATAAGGATTTCAATTGTATAATGAACTCAAGCCCTTCAACAAGATTTTAAAAGCAGCTCATCTTAATGTACAGTCACTTAGCTGTCATATAGACGAACTTAGAGCAATCTTTCGTTTTCAAAACTTCCATATTGTTGGTATTTCTGAATCAGTTTTAAAACCCAGTATACCTTCTTCGCAAGTCGCATTACCTGGTTATAATCTTTTCCGTAACGATCGTTTCAATAAAGCTTGTGGGGGAGTTGCATTATTTGTCAAAGATGGGATAAAAACTAAAATATTAACAGCATCAAAACAAGAATACTCAGCCAAACCTGAATTCATGTTACTTGAATTATCTTTTAGTAGCTCAGACAAATTACTCGTTGGCATATGCTATAGACCTCCAAAAATAGGCCATTTCCTAGATTTCGAAAATGCTCTACTATCCTTCATGCCTTTCTACAGTCGTATTTTAGTTATGGGTGATATGAACACAGATCTTAATATGACAAACCGCAATTTTGACTATTATCAGTTGACAACAACTTTTCGCTGCCTTAATATGACTATCTTACCACTTGACCCAACACATCATACGAACGAATCTGATACTTTAATCGACCTTTTAATAGTTAGTGACCCAAACGAGGTAGTTCACTTTGGTCAGGTCTCCGTTCCAGCTATTTCTGGGCATGACTTGATCTATTGTGTACCGTCTCATAAAACACCTAGACCTGATCAGAAATTTTTTACTTATAGGAACTTTAAACACTTTGACGAAACTGCTTTTTTGACCGACTTAGCTCAAACTCCTTGGCATCAAATTGAGGCATTGCCCTCAGTGGATGATATGGTTGAATCTTTTGAAAAACTGACTCTTGATTTATATGACAAACATGCACCTTATGTAACTAGAAGAATAAACAGAAAACGACGAGTACCTTGGATGACTGACGACATTTTAAAAATGATGGGACAGAGGGACAAAGCTCATAGAAAATTCAAGAGGACATCTGACTTGAATAGTTTACTTGAATACCGACGTTTAAGAAATACCGACGTTTAAGTTAAGCAGCAATTGCGTAATTCAAAAATCAGATATCTTAACTCATTCATGACAGACAATAAACTCGACTCTAAATTATTATGGCGTGGAATAAAAGAATTTGGTCTAGGTAAACAAAAATCTGAAACTGATATAGACATACCTTTGGATGACATTGATGACCATTTTATCTCACATTCAATTCAACGTGACGAGACTACCATAGGTGATCACATCAATAATTTGAAAAACCAAGTTACTAATTTAAACATTCCTATTGCCAATGAATTTCATTTCAATCCTATTTCAGAAGAAAATACACTCAAAGCTATTCAAAATATATATATATAGCGTATGGCATTTTCTTTATTGTCAAGTCTGTATTTTTTCACACTCATTATAAGCGCACGTCTAAATTTAGAATGTACTGTATGGCCTGGGGGCTTACTACAGTAAAATCATTAGCCTCACCCAGGTAGGCACGTCTTTCGCATTCATATACAATGTGCCTGATCGTTTGCTGTGGTGCACCACAGTCACATTCTGGAGAATCTATGAAGCCCCATTTGAAGAGAGATGCTTTGCATCTACCATGCATTGTGCGGATGCGGTTGAGTGTCACCCAAGCATGTCGAGGGAGGTCAAAACCAGGTGGTTTGGAGCACAGTTTGAGAGCATCTGGTATGTCAGGGGGAACTTCCTCTCTCCATCTCTCCGTCAAGGAAAAGTTCTCTCTCTTAAGGCATTCTGCCAACTTCATTGTAGGCTTTCTGGACTTGAGGTTTCTTTTGTCAAGGTCTGGGATGTCTAAGTGTATTGGAAGCTGCTGGTTAGAGCATATCCTGTTGTACATTCTAAGGAGTGCCTGTGATCTGCGCAGAGTGGGAGGTGGTATACCACTCAATACAGGAAGCCAGGATATGGGAGTTGATCTCAGGGCTCCAGTGATAATGCGCATGGAGTTATTCAGCTGCACATCCAACATCTTAGTGTGATAGCTGTTCATCCAGGATGAAGCACAATACTCTGCAGCAGAATAAACCAGACCAAGACTAGAGCACCTCAGAGTTGATGAAGAGGAACCCCATGTTGTGCCACATAATTTTTGTATGAGGTTATTCCTTGTCTTCACCTTGGCTACCACGTTTCTCATGTGCTGATTGAAAGAAAGTGTTCTATCAAGGGTAACACCAAGGTATTTTGGGAAGTCATTGTGGCGCAGTTCAGTGTTGCTCATTGATACCTTCAGCTTGGCATTGGCCATTTTGTTATTCAGGTGGAAGGCTGTCACTTCAGTTTTCCCCATGCTGGGACACAGTCTCCACTTTGAGCAATAGCTTGCTAAAACGTCCAGGTCCCTGTTCAGGGTTTCCTCACTGCTCTCTAGATCCTTGTTCCGAGTGGCCAGGGCTATGTCGTCTGCATAAGCAAAGACTCTGGACTCAAAACAAGGAAGGTCTGAGACGTATAGGTTGAAGAGGAGGGGAGCCAGAACAGAGCCCTGGGGCAGACCATTGTCCAGTCTCCTTGCTATTCAACAAATGCACAGCAACGCTACTGGGGCTGACAAAATTTCTATTAACTTAATAAAGAAAATGTTACGTGTAGTTCTCCCAACTATCACTTTGATTTTCAACAAGTCTCTTGAAAATGGTAAATTTCCTGATAATTGGAAGTTCGCCCTAGTTCGTCCCTTGAACAAAGTTGCCTCACCTATTAAAGTTGATGACTTCAGGCCAATTAGCATTCTGTCCGCCCTTTCTAAAGTACTTGAAAGACTCATTCATGGCCAAGTTGAAGCATTTCTTGAACAAAATAACAATCTTCATGACTTTCAATCTGGTTTTTGTAAATCTCATTCTACTGAAACAGCTCTTCTACGCGTAACTGACGATATTAGGCTAGCTATGGACCACAAGAAATGTACTGTACTGACCTTATTTGATTTCTCCAAAGCATTTGACACCGTTGACCATGAAATTCTGCTTAACAAACTAGCTATACTTGGATTTAGTAATCAAACGATATTATGGTTCAATTCCTACTTGAAAAATAGAAAACAATGTGTAACTGTTGGTGATAAAAAATCAAATTGGAAAAATGTTAAACATGGCGTTCCGCAAGGTTCAATTTTAGGTCCCCTTCTATTTACCCTGTATGCAAATGACCTTCCTACTGTTATCAAGTTTGCCAAATTCCATACCTATGCTAGCAAATTTATGCTAGCTGCCCTATCAGTAAAATCAATGAAACTGTAGATAAAATTAATCAAGATGTAAAATCAATTTTTGAATGGACAAATAAAAATGGTCTTAGACTGAATCCTACTAAAACACAGCCAATAATTATCGGTTACTCACGCCTCATAAACACTATTAACTTCAACACAATCCAAAAAATAACAATCGATGGTAACGAAATTCCTTACTGTAGCTCTGTTAAAAACTTGGGTATCATCATGAATAAGAATTTAGATTGGTCAGAACAGGTTAATAAAACGTGTAAAAAAGTATTTTCAGCCATGCATTCATTGAAGAAATTGCAAGACATTCTACCAAGAAATAACAGATTGCTGCTGGTTGAATCGCTAATCTTCCCACACTTAATGTATTGTAACTCTGTACTCAATGACATGACAGTAACACTTAATGATAAACTACAGCGCTGTCAAAATTATTGCTTAAGATTTGTTTACTCTCTCCAACGGCATGAAAGAATCACCCAAGCACATATTTCAAGCTCAACTTTAAAGTTACCCGATCAGAGACTTCTTCGAATTGTCAAGCTTGTTAGGGATATTTTAAAATATGGTAAACCTAATTATTTTAAAAACGATTTCAAATTTGTTTCTGAGGGTAGGAGAATAGACGTATCACGCACGAGAACTGGAGAAAATACTTTGAGGATTCCAATTCACCGAACTACAATCTATACTAAATCCTTCCTAGTCTCAGGCTGCCGCGAATGGAATGCCGTCCCTGAATCTATTAGGTCTATTGAGAGCCGAGCGAGCTTCATCTTGAAGTTGAGGAAATATCTTGTTGACAAAATGATCAAATATGTCCAGACTTAGAGCAATAACATGACAAATTCCATTATTCACCTTATTATTACTCATTGCATACTTGAATAAATCCAATTCTCATCACACACCATCATAACTGTTCTCTTCATACTTTTAATTATAAATTGAACTTCCATTTCACACTATCATCACATATTCACCATCCAAACCGTTATTATAATATTAATTATACGTTATTATATAAGTTATTCTAATATTAACCTAACTCTTGTCGTTCACCACATTATCACTTACTACCATTTACTTGTAAATAATTTTACTTTGAGTTATCTCAATTCATAATATCATTACCCATTTCCACCATCATTTTTATTGTTACTCATCTTAAGATATAACTCTAATATCCATTAAGTATCAATTCATCTAAATCTAGTCTTTTAATTGCATAAAAATTTTACTCACTATCTTTAGTAATATTAGTAGCTTGTTATAAATTTTCAATTCAAGGCCAAGTCTTAATGGAAAGGATATCCTTATTATCCTTGCCCAAGAATGGACATACATATGTCTAAACTTCGCCTTTTCACTTAGATAACTTACACTCCTTATTCATTTTGCAGAACCTCGAATTAAATTTGTATAAATTTTGCATTCATTACTTCACCGTTTTATTGTATTTTCACTAGAAGTCTATTTTGTGAAATTTAAAGGATAATTTTGTTTTACTCATTTATTATATTACAATGTAGAATCTAAGCCGAATTTTGTTATCTATTTGAATAAAGTAATCTAATCTAATCTAATCTAATCACATGTTTAAACTTTGAGATCAATATTCAACATATGACTTCAATTCAACATGAAAGTATTTTTATTTTTTGAGAACATTATTTTTATGATAGTTCTTTCAAATTTGCCGCTCATAAATCAGCTGCTTTATTGATTATCCAAAAAAATTATTTATTCAAATTCCATATGACATTTTTTCTAGCCGTGATTATTGTGTTAAAATATTATAGATACCGGAGTATTCATAGATAGATATATTGTTGCTGAGAGCTTATCCTTTTTTCGCCTGAAAAAGGATGAAAGAATCGCTCGATTTCATTGTCCAACGAACTTGACCCGTATAAAAGTATGAAGAATGATATATGTTCTCAATTTGAAGTTGATTAATTGAGGCGTTCGAAAGTTATTGTCGAACATACAGACAGACAGACGGACAAACGAACAGACGGACAACGACTTCGGCCTTTTGAGTCAAGAGAAGGAACTTGCTAACGCTCGTTCAAAAGAGTAATTGATTTTCTTAAGGGGTTTTACAAACCCCCAGAAGGGGTTTGCACATGAAAGATTAAATAGCGACTTCCCAAAGATAGGATACATTTTTATTGACTCATCCACTGGCGGCTCTTGCCTTGGGGAAAGGTGAAGTGTTGTACAGTATAAGATAAGGCCACTTCACCTGACAAGCCGCCAGTGCGCTTCATCCTCACCCTCAACTCATCCAATTATCCATCAAAAGACATCAAAGATAAAGTATGTCATAAGCATCTGTATAAAAGTATGAAGAATAATATATGTTCTTAATTTGAAGTTGATTAATTGAGGCGTTCGAAAGTTATTGTCGAACATACAGACAGACAGATGAACAAACGAACAGACGGACAACGACTTCGGCCTTTTGAGTCAATAGAAGGAACTTGCTAACGCTCGTTCAAAAGAGTAATTGATTTTCTTAAGGGGTTTTACAAACTCCCAGAAGGGGTTTGCACATGGAAAATTAAATAGCGACTTCCCAAAGATAGGATACATTTTTATTGACTCATCCACTGGCGGCTCTTGCCTTGGGGAAAAGTGAAGTGTTGTACAGTATAAGATAAGGCCACTTCACCTGACAAGCCGCCAGTGCGCTTCATCCTCACCCTCAACTCATCCAATTATCCATCAAAAGACATCAAAGAAGTGTTATCTGCATAGAAAATTGAGTTAGTTGGAATACCACAAGGGATGTGCTTGAATAGATGCTTTCTATGTACAACAGATTGATCGATAGCAGCTAATTTCTATCAAATATGGTAAAAATGGAATTGTGAATTGTATTGAATAGAATAATGTATTATGCTACATTCACTCTTCTGATCAATACCAAGCACAAGCCTAGGGCTCATATCGGCATTAACTAGTAATAATCATTATAGTCAAATAATATTGTTCTTGTATAGAAGTGTTAAGTTTAACTACTGTTTCAGGTTTTAGAACACTGATAATAGTAGGTTTTCCATTTCCATAAGAGATTCATATCATATTGGCGTTAGATGGACGGCATTATTTACAGCTGATATCACGAAGTTAGGTGGTTGGTGAATGACTGTTCTCAATTCTCTGCTCTGTCAGGACAGTCTGAAACTGTCTTCGAAAGCGAATTAGTATAGCTGGAGACGATCTCGTTCCAATTTACTCTCGCAGATGGCTCGCCGACTGTCTTGACAGAGCTAAGAATTGCTAACAGTCATTCACCAACCGCCTCACTTCGTGGCGTCAGCTGTAATGAAGGATAGAAAGTTGTTTGTAGTCATGTGATTCTCTCCTGCAAAATTGATCATTTTGGGTGGTTTGGCAACAACAAACCACGCAGATTGCTGTATAGTCGGGGTTGCATATCTAGCAAACACTGTTATTTAATCTGGCCATAAATTAATAACGGTTTCAGTCTAGTTTCGTGCGCATTAATTAAGGTTAGCAGACGTGTTTTCTCTGGCGATCAAGCGCGACTGAATAACAGTTTGAACTTACTTCTTGACCGCCCAGTCTCAGTAGAAAATTGAACATCCATCTGCTTCCAGTTTCTTCCGCCCACTGTGGTGCTTGCTTGTCAAGCTTTCTTCTTCTTTGCAAACCAATGAAGAGGCGTTAGAAAGAAAATGCTGTGTTGTCTTTAACTTAACTAATACGGATTAACTTAGTCTATATCCCAACACATATGGCTTAACTAAGTCTATATGGCTAACTAAGTCTTATACTAAGTCTATATACTTATATACTAAGTCTTTATACGGCTCAACTCAGTACGGTTTCCTGGGAGTTTCCTAATAATGCCAGTGGAAAATTTATTCAACTCTTTTTTCTCATATTTTCATATTTCTAGACTTCGATACCAGCTGATCTTGAAATCAAGCAAATGAAATAACGAAAGTAATTAAAAAATCTATGCATATTGAAAAAAAGATATTAGTCAATAATAAAATATTTAATCATACTTTTCTACAACTCAAAAGTTCCCAATGATTTGCAATGCTTGCATAAAATGTGTTTTGTCAGTCTATGAGCAAACGTTTTCAGTTACTACCATTTTAGTTATAGTCTGTCCAAACAAGTAAGACAATCTGGCAAAATGGGAAATGACTCTAGATCAGTCAATATTGGTTCAAAAATTGTAAATTTGGTCTCAAATCGTAGGTCAGAATGGTTTTTCTTAGCTTGGACATACTATATTAATAAATCGATCCATTTCTAACTGCTCTGACTCAATATTATTGGAAGTGAGTATTTTTATCATAAGTCTCCGTTACTTACGTAAGTAACGGATATGAAAAATATGTTTAAAATTAAATGTATAAGTGAATAATATTATATTTTGTTACAGATGTTCGTACCATTCTTCAGAGAATTCTCCCCATTTTTCGAAGCTGACAGTGAACTTCACAATGCACTTGAATCGTCTACATTCTCTTTTCTAGAAATTATGTCAACCCACATCCAGGACAGACAAGAATGTTATGGTACTGAGGCGTGGTTCAGGTTTCCTTTTGCGATTGGAAATGGGATGAAGAATTTCGCATCAATTCACATACGGGAAGGCTTTGTTGATCGTATCTTGATCGTTATTACTTTCTTCACTCTAAATACAGGCATTGAGAACCAAACAATAAAAAAATTGTTATAAAGAGTAAACTTCTTCAGAGCTTACAACTGTTCTTCCATGTTCACCCTTTAAATAGTTCTAGAACTGGCAAAGTGATAGTAAAATAGGTGAGAAAGCCACGAAGGTGAGAAAGGTCAAAAACTTAGTGTCATAGTTAATACTAATATTGTTCACCAATCTAGAAACAGATACAGTTCAATGAGTTCTTCAATGAGAAAAGTTACCAACATTAAGTTGGCTCCCCACTCAAATATTTCGGAATTTTCTTAACGCCATCGTTTTGAGCTCGTTTTGAGCTGATTTGAGCCACTTTTATTTTGTTTTGAGTGCCCACCGTTTTCGAGATATGACATCTTGGAAATTGGAGAGCCAACTTAATGCTTTTTAAAATTTTTGAAAATCAACAAAATAAACACGCCATCATTTTGACCTTGTTTTGAGCTGATTTGAGCCACTTTTATTCCGTTTTGAGCCCCCACCGTTTTCAAGATATGACATCTTGAAAATTGGAGAGCCAACTTAATGCTTTTAAAATTTTTGAAAATCAACAAAATAGACACGCCATTCTTTTTAAGCTAGTTTTGAGCTGATTTGAGCCACTTTTATTTCGTTTTGAGCCCACCCGTTTTCGAGATATGACATCTTGAAAATTGGAGAGCCAACTTAATGCTTTTTCAAATTTACAAAAATCAACAAAATAACCACGCCATTGTTTTGAGCTCGTTTTGAGCTGATTTGAGCCACTTTTATTTCGTTTTGAGCCCTCACCATTTTCGAGATATGACATCTTGAAAATTGGAGAACCAACTTAATGCTAGTTTCCCACTAGTTGAAAATCGACAAAATGAACACACCATCGTTTAAAGCTCGTTTTGAGCTCGTTTTGAGCTGATTTGAGCCACTTTTATTTTGTTTTGAGCCCCCACCGTTTTCGAGATATGACAACTTGAAAATTGGAGAGCCAACTTAATGCTTTTTTAAATTTTCGAAAATCAACAAAATAAACATGCCATCGTTTTAAGCTAGTTTTGAGCTGATTCAAGCCCCTTTTATCTCGTTTTGAGCCCCCACCGTTTTCGAGATATGACATCTTGAAAATTGGAGAGCCAACTTAATGCTTTTTAAAATATTTAAAAATCAACAAAATAAAGACGCCATTGTTTTGAGCTCATTTTGAGCTGATTTGAGTCACTTTTATTTCGTTTTGAGCCCCCACCGTTTTCGAGATATGACATCTTGAAAATTGGAGAGCCAACTTAATGCTTTTTCAAATTTACAAAAATCAACAAAATAACCACGCTATCGATTTGAGCTCGTTTTGAGCTGATTTGAGCCACTTTTATTTCGTTTTGAGCCCCCACCGTTTTTGAGATATGACATCTTGAAAATTGGAGAGCCAACTTAAGGTTTTTTGTATTTTCGAAAATCAACAATATAAACACGCCATCGTTTTGAGCTCGTTTTGAGCTGATTCGAGCCATTTTTTTTTTTGGTTTTGAGCCCCCACCGTTTTCGAGATATGAGATCTTGAAAATTGGAGAGCCAACTTAATGCTTTTTAAATCTTTGAAAATCAACAAAATAAACATGCCATCGTTTTGAGCGCGTTCTGAGCAGATCTGAGCCACATTCATTTCGTTTTGAGCCCTCACCGTTTTCGAGATATGACATCTTGAAAATTGGAGAGCCAACTCAATGCTTTTTTTAAATTTACAAAAATCAACAAAATAAACACGCCATTGTTTTGAGCTAGTTTTGAGCTGATTTGAGCCACTTTTATCCTGTTTTGAGCCCTCACCGTTTTTGAGATATGAAGTCTTGAAAACTGGAGATCTAACATTCTGTTCTCTATCAGCAATCATCTCTATCATTCTCTATCATTCGCATCTCTATCAGCTTCGTGGTTGGTTGATGCCTCATGTATGATTGTATTATGCTCTTTGCATCATATTGAGAGAATCAAATGTGAATTGCAGTACATTTTTCAATTATTTTAATTCATGCATAACATGTTCTGGCTATTCATAGTATTTTTCAAATGCAATTGGTATGTTTTATTGCATTTGAAAATGACTATGAATAGTCAAAACATTTTATGCATGGATAAAAATAATTGAAAAGGGTACTGCGATTCACATTTAAAATTAAAAAAAAGAACAGTAATAAAGTAGCCCCAAGATAAAGGAAACATGAGAGAAAAAATATTATACGTGATGTATTAATAGAGCCAAAGAGGCTTTATATTGCCCACAACATCATGAACTACATTGCTTTGATTCGATGAATAGCGGGAGGTGGAGATCCCATCGAACTTCAGACCTACAGATTTTTAAATAAGATTTAGGCCTATTACTAAAATGGAACAGAAAATAGTATTACAACGCTTTGTTACCCGGAGGTGGAACCAAGTGAAACTAGCAAGTGTTGTCACAAAGAATAAAAACAGAATAATGGCCAGTATAAGTTTTTACTCTAGGGTATGTTCACATTGGAGATTTTTCTTCGCCCGATTTTGCCCGAAAATGTTTGCTAATGACCGTGAATTACGGCCATCGCTTTTGGTGTTCACACTGGCGATTGCTGTTTCCAGCAACGTTTCCAAACAATACAATTCTGAGAATGGATTCTTTTCAGAATCCTGTTTCTGTCTATTGTTTCATACGTCACCACACCTGTGACCTGGGTAGTACCTCACCTATCCTAGAAAGCATTTATAAATTTTTATATATCAATAATAAATATACTTGTATTTGATCAATTGGAATCATTTTGAAATATACTAACAAATGTGTATGGAATTGGGGAAACAATAATAATTATTATTGTTGAGAAAAATAGGAAATCGAATCATGTCGACGCATCACAGTCATTTGAAATTGTTTGGTAACAGTGAAAATAAGAGGTGGTGTTGAAATTTTTTCTGATAACCAGTTGGACGCTGGTTCGAGTAAGCCGTCGGTCCAGACTACCTAAAAAGTATCCATCATCCATGTCATTACCCACGCAAAAGCCTCATGAGGGCTTCACCACGATAAAACAAAAAAAAAAAACATGAACACACGCACGCACAAATGTCCTCTCTCTCTCCCTTTCTCCGTGAATATCCCTCTTCAAGAATGGACATCTGTGTCCAAACTCGCCATTTTATGTGGATGCATCACAATCATATTATTATTATCATTGTTAGTATAATGATAATAATAATGATTATTATTATTATTATTATTATTTTAGAGAAGGTTTTGGAAAAATTATTTTCATTCAGTGTGAACGTTTTCCTTGTTGTGAATGAAGTTTCTAATATATGTCGGTATTCAACTATTATGTATCTTCTGCTCTAATTGAATTTGATTGAATATTATTTATGATGATTTATTGTTCAGTCAGTGTATTTCTTTGTTTTTTATATTAAACTCCTTTCTTCTGGGGTTACCTGAATGAATCAAAATGGTAATGGAAATGGATTAGTAAGAATAGGCTCAAGGCTCAAAATGGTAAACATGGCTCAAATCAGCTCAAAACGAGCTCAAAACGATGGCGTGGTTATTTTCTTGATTTTTGTAAATTTAAAAAAGCATTAAGTTGGCTCTCCAATTTTCAAGATGTCATATCTCGAGAACGGTGGGGGCTCAAAAAGAAATGAAAGTGGCTCAAATCAGCTTGAAACAAGCTCAAAACGATGGCATGTTTATTTTGTTGAATTTTTGTGAATTCAAAATAGCATTAAGTTGGCTCTCCAATTTTAAAGTTCTCATACCTCGAAAATGGTGGGGGCTCAAAACGAAATGAAAGTGGCTCAAATCAGCTCAAAACAAGCTTAAAACGATGGCATGTTTATTTTGTTGAATTTTTGTGAATTCAAAATAGCATTAAGTTGGCTCTCCAATTTTCAAGTTCTCATACCTCAAAAACGGTGGGGGCTCAAAACGAAATAAAAGTGGCTCAAATCAGCACAAAACCAGCTCAAAACAATGGCGTGTTTATTTTGTTGATTATTAAATATTTTAAAAAGCATTAAGTTGGCTCTCCAATTTTCAAGATTTCATATCTCGAAAACGGTGGGGGCTCAAAACAAAATAAAAGTGGCTCAAATCAGCTCAAAACTAGCTCAAAACGATGGCGTGTCTATTTTGTTGATTTTCAAAAATTAAAAAAGCATTAAGTTGGCTCTCCAATTTTCAAGATGTCTTATCTCGAAAACGGTGGGGGCTCAAAACAAAATAAAAGTGGCTCAAATCAGCTCAAAACAAGCTCAAAATGATGGCGTGTTCATTTTGTTGATTTTCAAAAATCCTAAAAAGCATTAAGTTGGCTCTCCAATTTTCAAGATGTCATATCTCGAAACCGGTGGGGGCTCAAAACGAGATAAAAGTGACTCAAATCAGCTCAAAATGAGCTCAAAACAATGGCGTCTTTATTTTGTTGATTTTTAAATATTTTAAAAAGCATTAAGTTGGCTCTCCAATTTTCAAGATGTCATATCTCGAAAATGGTGAGGGCTCAAAACGAAATAAAAGTGGCTCAAATCAGCTCAAAACGAGCTCAAAACAATGGCGTTTTCATTTTGTCGATTTTCAACTAGTGGGAAACTAGCATTAAGTTGGCTCTCCAATTTTCAAGACATCATATCTCGAAAATGGTGAGGGCTCAAAACGAAATAAAAGTGGCTCAAATCAGCTCAAAACGAGCTCAAAACGATGATGTGTTCATTTTGTCAATTTTGAACTAGTGGGAAACTAGCATTAAGTTGGCTCTCCAATTTTCAAGACATCATATCTCGAAAATGGTGAGGGCTCAAAACGAAATAAAAGTGGCTCAAATCAGCTCAAAACGAGCTCAAAACGATGATGTGTTCATTTTGTCAATTTTGAACTAGTGGGAAACTAGCATTAAGTTGGCTCTCCAATTTTCAAGACGTCATATCTCGAAAACGGTGGGGGCTCAAAACAAAATAAAAGTGGCTCAAATCAGCTCAAAACGAGCTCAAAACAATGGCGTTTTCATTTTGTCGATTCTCAACTAGTGGGAAACTAGCATTAAGTTGGCTCTCCAATTTTCAAGACGTCATATCTCGAAAACGGTGGGGGCTCAAAACAAAATAAAAGTGGCTCAAATCAGCTCAAAACGAGCTCAAAACAATGGCGTTTTCATTTTGTCGATTTTCAACTAGTGGGAAACTAGCATTAAGTTGGCTCTCCAATTTTCGAGACGTCATATCTCGAAAACGGTGGGGGCTCAAAACAAAATAAAAGTGGCTCAAATCAGCTCAAAACGAGCTCAAAACGATGATGTGTTCATTTTGTCAATTTTGAACTAGTGGGAAACTAGCATTAAGTTGGCTCTCCAATTTTCGAGACGTCATATCTCGAAAACGGTGGGGGCTCAAAACAAAATAAAAGTGGCTCAAATCAGCTCAAAACGAGCTCAAAACAATGGCGTTTTCATTTTGTCGATTCTCAACTAGTGGGAAACTAGCATTAAGTTGGCTCTCCAATTTTCAAGACGTCATATCTCGAAAACGGTGGGGGCTCAAAACAAAATAAAAGTGGCTCAAATCAGCTCAAAACGAGCTCAAAACAATGGCGTTTTCATTTTGTCGATTTTCAACTAGTGGGAAACTAGCATTAAGTTGGCTCTCCAATTTTCGAGACGTCATATCTCGAAAACGGTGGGGGCTCAAAACAAAATAAAAGTGGCTCAAATCAGCTCAAAACGAGCTCAAAACAATGGCGTTTTCATTTTGTCGATTTTCAACTAGTGGGAAACTAGCATTAAGTTGGCTCTCCAATTTTCAAGACGTCATATCTCGAAAATGGTGAGGGTTAAAAACGAATTAAAAGTGGCTCAAATCAGCTCAAAACGAGCTCAAAACGATGTCGTGTTTATTTTGTTGATTTTCGAAAATTTAAAAAAGCATCAAGTTGGCTCTCCAATTTTCAAGTTGTCATATCTCGAAAACGGTGGGGGCTCAAAACAAAATAAAAGTGGCTCAAATCAGCTCAAAACGAGCTCAAAACGATGGCGTGTTTATTTTGTTGATTTTCGAAAATTTAAAAAAGCATCAAGTTGGCTCTCCAATTTTCAAGTTGTCATATCTCGAAAACGGTGGGGGCTCAAAACAAAATAAAAGTGGCTCAAATCAGCTCAAAACGAGCTTAAAACGATGGCGTGTTCATTTTGTCGATTTTCAACTAGTGGGAAACTAGCAATTGGCTCTCCAATTTTCAAGACGTCATATCTCGAAAACGGTGATGGTTCAAAACGAAATAAAAGTGGCTCAAATCAGCTCAAAACGAGCTCAAAACGATGGCGATAAGAAAATTCCGAAATATTTTAGTGGGGAGCCAACTTAATGTTGGTAGGAAAGTTGTATATTGAAACATTGAATTTGAAAAATGGACAGACTTCTTTGAAGAAAAATTCCATTATCCAGCTGTTGGATTGGTTGGCAGGCCTACGTGACTTCCATTTCATCTCCCCTCAACCATTCATCATCTATTATCTTGAGTTGATAATGATTGAGCACGTTGAATGATTTTAGAGACCATAAGAATGAACAAAAGTTTCATATTTACTCGTTCATGTAAGTATCATGTGAATATACGTTACTAATAAGTAATTAGTTAGTATCATGAAATAATAATATTATAATATTCTCAATAATGAATTGATGATTTAAGAGGTCAAATAATGGATTGAAAAATAAAACGAATCTGCCAACAGACAAAACTGTTATTTGTCTAATCTTTTCAATTGTTTTACAAACAATATATATATTATTTTTATCACATTGATCAGTAAACTATTTGTATAGCTATAAAATATACGTATCATAAATAAAAATCGTTGAATTCGATTATCCATAAAAAAAATAATATTCGAGTAACCTGGCTGGCTAAGGTCTGGTGTCAGAGTTTTCAGGTCGCTCCTGATCAATCTCAGGGCCTCTGACATGATTTAACGACTGTTTTTAGGTAACCGGAACCGACGACTTAACGTGTCCATTCGAAACACGGGAAAGTGGTCTGAGAAAAATTTCTGGTCTGACCTGGGTTTGGACTCGGGATTATCGATGATTCTACCAGTGATCTTACCATGCCAACAGTAATCAATTCTAACAATAACAGTTCTATCACATGACTAATAAAATAATCCAATAAGGAACTAATAAACTAAACTAAGGAATGATCCATTCAAAGAATTTATAAATAAATGTTTTCTCTTCGAGTTTATCAATTACATACTTTCTACTGGAAAGAGACACAATCTCGCTGATGATACATCAATCATCATTGATTTTCAGAGTAGAGGATGGTTTCCAGTTCCAACTAGTTGTGGAATATAGATAGACACGATCAAGTTTAGTTTTGGAGTATAGACATGATCGAGTGAAAATCTCTGGGCAATAGAGCAGCCCAAATTTTCAAAGAAAACGAGCACTTTCTTCAAAATTGTTCTAAGCTGAAACATAATAATGTTATTCTGTTAAAACCGCGGCGATCAATACAGAGAGCGCTATATGAATACGCTCTATGTTTATGTAATTACCCGTAACTACTGAAATCCAATAAAAAACAAGTTATATGCCAAAACGGTTCGATCAACTTTCTGATTCCATAACAAGCAATCGTGTATAACAAGCTTGGTAGCTTTATTTTCAATCATCTACTTTTTAGTTTATTCTTATCTAGTTCCGCAAATAAGAAGTCCTGGCTGGGAAGTCTCCTATTCCATGGAGAGGAAGTCTCTCATTTACATTCAATTAATTCATCAACCCACCAGATTTTATAATACAAGAAGAAATATTTGTGAATACAACCATCAATGAGGGAAATCATTAAACTACAGACGCTTAACTCAAACCGTTATTTCAAAGTCAATACTAATAAGATTAACAACAAAAGAGATATACTGAAGAAATAATGATAATATTGTACTGAGAAACTACAACTATTTCTCTAGGAACAACAACTTTATTTGTAAATTTCATGCATTTACTACCCGGTAGGCTCGCTTCGCTCGCCTTCTCCGCCTAGCCAGGGGGCTCCACCCCTGAACCCCCGACAGTATCAGCAGTGTAAGTCAAACAGGCTCGGTCCGCTCGCCTGCAAAACCTATGTCAGTGTTAGCTGAGACAAACAGACTCGCTTCGCTCGCCTGCAATTTCCGTTCGGAAGGATTTCCTCTGATCATAATAATCACTTATCACTTATTAACAGGGCTCTTTTAAGAAATCGTTCTGAATCAGTTGTTCTAGCAACTCAGCTCACCTGAGTAGGCCTACATGATTTGAACATTTTACTTCAGTAGTTTCCGTGAAATGGAAAAAAGTGTAGATTCCAAACATTGGTAAACCTTATTACAAGCGTAACCTCAGAAGCATTTCTATACCTCATCTGCACCTGTATATAAAATCTCAACATTTTGTTCCAATTGATTCTCGAAAAATCTAAGAAAGACTTCAAAAAATAGTAATCCGCTAATATTGAGCGTAACCTTGGGGAATAATTCAGACATAAATTGAAACTTAATACAATATCTTCCAAATAAGTTCATCTAATACCATTCAAGTTCATCTCGCTCAACCATTTATTCTACAGTAAGAATTGGTCGTATCAAGGCGAATGATACGCAACCCGCAATACATCTACAATTTTGAAAAACTGATTACTGGCGTAATCTTGAACGGATTTCAAAATTATTTCAATATTACAATATTTCTAGACCTTAAACGAACCTCTCCACAAAATTTCAACATTTTCTGCCGATTGGTTCTCAAAAAATCTGAGAAAACCCAGACAAACAATAGAAAAATTCAAATATTGGGTGTATCCTTGGAAAATTCTCAGAAATCCTTTCTTAGTGCGCGTATAAACGTCCAAGTGAACATGCCTGCCAAATTTTAACGCATTCGGTTCAGTGGATTTTAGTTTATTTCGCCATTTCGCTTTTATAGATACAGTATAGATTGTCTCCATAATTTCTAGAACTTCTTGATCATCTTCTCATATTGCTGTGTCATTTTCACATAATTATTTCCGTATCATTCTCCTATAGTTCCTTATCATATAATCATAGTGCTGTGGCATTTTATTAAACATCCATATTAATTCATCATATTTCCGTATCATTTTCTAAAAGCTAAACTAATGTCATTTATTGGTTGTAAAGCTAACATATTGGTTGTATCTTGATGATCTCATTATTTCTGATTCTGAATATATGTTTGTACTGTGTTCTTGAGGCCTATATTATTTTATCAATCGAATTGTATTTTCATTTTTCTGTATAGAAATAAAATTTATATATATTATTTATTAATAAGATTCCGAGGGAAATAGATCCTGAATAGTTTGATATCGTTGGTTTTGTTGAAAAAATTGTGTTTTGTTTTTTCAATTGCATTCGAATCACATAACATTAGCTTATAAGTTCAAGTGAATTATTATGATTGTCTAAAAAATGATAGGTAATACTGGAGGCCTACTGTTAGAAATTACAGATCGAGCACGCTCATTGGGGGAAGGAAACACAGAGAGTATGCTTATGCTTATTAACCTACCATCAATCATGTTTATTATGAATCAGTTTCGAAAGCACCGGTACTCATTTATCAAATAGGTACTACAATCGAAATAACAGTACATAAAAATGATATTCCATTGGGATGTAATTGATTATTATTCTGTCAGGGTATTACGTTGGTGAGTATTTTTTGAACATATTTTATGCTTCTTGGTAGTCATCATTCCTAACAAAGTACTCTTTGAAAGATCAGATATTCCTGGTCAAAAACAAAATTGGAAAGTTACAATTACTAAATGAGAAACATATACTAAATATTTATCCGTCAACTTTTTTAAACAAATTTAAAAATCCAGGTTCGATTGTCACAAGATTTATACACTAAAACACAGTACAGTACTCCGATGATCAAAAATGCCAAATTTGGATAAACAGTAAATTTATAACTTTTATCTCCTCACAATAGATTTCGTTATGGTAACAGACGGTAGGTATTCGTTATTCGAGGTAGGTATTATTTTGCGGGAATGTCTTGGAGATCTCTCTAGAGACCTTTTGAAAAAATAGGAATTCTCCACCATAGCATTTTGCCATAGATTCAACTAAATGTGATATTCACTTGTGCTCTAGGTAAAAAGAGAGAGATGACTACTGCTGGCTACGTGATGGGAGGTGATGAATACTTTTCAGACATTTATGACTGACGGCTTAACGTCTCCTCTGAATGACTGTGGGGGCAGATTGTGGTCAAAGATCTGTGTCGTCAAATTAGTTCCAATACAGAACTCGTTGATTATCAGATCATCGCTTTATTGCTCATGGCTAACTACGGTCACTGCCTCATGTAAAAATAAATTGGTTATATACATTCATATCGTGATCGGACAGAAATCTAAATCCGGACTGGACCGAAGCGATATTAGCTAACCATAAATGAATTCATTATAATATGACTAAGTGAATACAGTATCAATTTCAATCTCAAATGTGAAAATTTATACCTTGTTTCAAGATTTTTTTTTTATTTCAAATGTTTTTGGCCCAATCTCTTATGAAAAAAGATTTAACACGCATGATATGCAGTGTACAAAAAATTTATAACACTTGGGCCAGGCGTTGTCTTGTCTTCAACAAGAGCTGTGATTGGCTGGAATTCGTGCGCACGCCTGGCCTTATGCCCGGTTTTCCCAAGCACACTCAAATTTGAGGGACCCTTGAGTTTACATTTAACAGTTTACATTTCTAATCATAAAAAATGTCAGCTGTTCATCGAAATTTGAGGGTGCTTCAACTTTGAGTGTGCTTGGAAAAACCAGGCTAGAGAGTTCAATTCACTCCAAACATTTGTTGCATAGAGTAGGCTATAATCGAATTATCAAGACGTGAATTCTGTTTTTTTATTATTGTTGAAATTATTTTATGTATCGAGAAGTCACATAAGGGGAGATCCGTTGTCTCCATTTCTGTAAATGAATAAGTAGATTATTGGGTTGAAGTGTTTTGAAGAGTATTGAAAGAAATTAAAGTGCCCGAGTTATTGAAATTGAGTGAACAGGTTTGGGTTGAAACGAGTGGAACTATGATGAATGCAGGGAGTTAATAAACAGACGCCATGCATTCCTAGATGCGGTAAAAAGCTGCAAGCCCCAAGATGCAATCATCCGAACGGTAATTATTATTTGTATGATTACATCCCAGTTCTACATGAGTCCGAACGGGTTTTTTTTGCAGCTATCAACATCAATCGACTGTGTTGGACATGAATTAGAAATCTTGGCGTAGAGTAGTTGAAATAGTTGTTCGAGAATACCGGATAGAGAATGCTTTACAATCGGTTCGGTCTAACTTTCGCAGTCGAGATTCGTCAAGATCAAGGTGAAGGCTGGCTAAGGTGGTGCATAGCTGTCTATTCAAGGTGGCATTTGTTGAAAGTCAAGTCTGCTTCGTTAGTGTTTTCACTGCATAATCGTAGGGATATTGTATGAGTCGTTATGTCCAGTCTTCACGCCACCTTTCATAACACAAACCCGTATTTCTTCTGCGACAATCTCATCAATTCGCTAAGACTCGATTAGTACCTATGATAACAGCTTATTTTATTACAAACAGGAAGATATATTATTCCAATGCATGAATAATTTTAGAAAGGGTGCTTACCTAAATGAGAAACTTATTTAATATTAATTGTATTCAAAATTTGAAAATTTATCGACCTGATTCGCAAATAAAATATTGTTGCACAATATTTTTTTATGTATGGCTAATATTAATCAATCAATTGTAGAGATGATGTAGTACCCTCTTATTGCGAATATTCAATTAGCGATTCTCTGAGGGCTGTAGAATTGCATTCCTAATTCTAATGCAATGAATGAGATTCAATAGAGAATTCAGTAAGAATAAGAGTGAGAATAGAAAATAAGAGAAAATAAGATACTTAGTTGGATCGTAGTAGCGGTAAAGTATAGTCTGTCCAAGCAAAGACGATATTCTGTCAAGATGGGAAAATGATTCCAGCTCGGTAAATATTTGTTCAAAAATGATAAATTTAGTCTCAAATTGTAGATCAGAGTTTTTCCTACAATTGATGGAAAGCAAATTTATAATTCTTGAACAAAGATTGATTGAGCTGGAGCCATTTTCCCATCTTGACAGAGTGTCTTCTTTGCTTGGACAGGCAATATTCTCTGACTGGACGAATATTATCACGCGTCTATTTACAAGCCAACGGGGCTGATGCCGATTTCCTCCAAACCAGCATTTGTGGCCTGAAGTCCCTGGAGGCAGTTCCGCGATTCAGTTGTCGCCGATATGTGTCAACCAGGGAGGTTTTCACCGGACAAAGCACACTGGCCTTGAACTTAGTTTTTTATTTTGAAACTTGAGTGCTGCTCGAACGTTGTTCCAGTCTCGAAAATCGGGTCGTTCATCTCGAATAGCGAATGGTATCATATGTTCGTGCAGTATTTTCTTACAAGTGAAACATTATACATTCTATAGCGAAATAGAGTTTTCCAAGCGGTTCTAGCCGATCGTTTTTAGAGCCGAACCTAGAAACAAATCGATGGTGCTTTGGATGTCGCATCGGGTCATCCGGTCTGGATCTTCTCTTCCGTCATCGCCTTTCTTGACGTGGAGCTTCTACCAGGAAATACTTGTTTCCGTATCGGTTTAGAAGGTTTTTAAAACAGTTGCGGTCGATACTTTGAGCTAGCAATTTCTCCTTCGCGGATTCTAGATTCAAGAGGTTGCTGCCGTTAATCCAATTCCCCATACACCTTTTTTTGGAAACACTGTGAAAACTTTCTCATTCACACTGTAAGGAACCGAGTTCATTCTGGAATAGTGAAAGTTCAAAACAGAGGATATGTGAAAAATTTGATCGGCTGAACCTGGGATCGGCTGTTATCGTTAGAACAGTCTAACAATAAAATGACATAGGCCTATATACTTAATAATGTTCAATTTGTTATTAGGGCTACCAATAGATAAAAAATCAATGAAAAGATGCCTCACAAGTTGGTTGCGAGAAACCAAACCAAAGGTTTAAAGGAAGAATAAATCTATTCAGGGTTCTGTGATTAATTTCTGATCTATCAATGTTCAATATAGGGCTATTAATTATGTTATTTTAATGAATTCAAAATCCAAACAACTTACATGTTCTGACTCATAAGAGACACTTATAAATTTGATTTTAAAAAAGTAAGCATAGTTGAAATGAAAGGGTACTTGAATTTTGAATTAATAAAACATAATTGAAATACTTCGGCGATGAAAACTTTGAAATTACAAAATAAGAGTTTGGAAACAACTTTCTTATGCATGTCATCCAATATTACTAATGCACAATAATAATAATTACAGTAGAACGTCGATAGTTCGGACGACAAAAATCTGGACCAGCAATAATCCGGACTTCCCTCCAGCAAGAAATAAAGATATTTGTACCGTCTGCCCTTGCACTAATTTTTTTACAAGAGAGTGGGTGATGAGAGAATACATACTGCGGTGTTTAGCGAAGTGAAGGAAATAATTTTATATTATTTCCTCATAGAAAATATACAATTTTAGAACAGATTTTTCTGAAATATTGCCTACTGGCCCTTTTTGTAAGGTAATTTTTAAGGTTATAATCCGGATTATTGACGTTCTACAGTATTCGATATTTTCGGATATAGGTGACTTCTAAATAATAAAAACATATTCTGTATTAGATAACATTAATTTTATTCCTCTATCTCATAAGTGAAAAATCGATACGAAGTTAATATCTTTTCAAATATGTTCATTTTTTCCTCAACACATGATTTATTCAATAAATTATAATCGAATAACACTTAACTGTCAGATTTATAAGTAAGTAAATTTCTCATCAATATCAATATCATATAATTTTATAATTGAATATATGACGTGATGTGTACACAAATATTATACGTTTCGTTTTTACACTAACGTGTAACTTGTAACTAACGTTTACACAACGTGTGTTTTCAAACTAATGATACTGTGATTAAATTTGATCGATTACGGTAGTGGGAACAAATTCAATGACACATCACCATATAGCTAATAATTTAATATAAATATAGCCTATTTAAAGTATTGATCAAAACTTAATGTTTACTCTTCAATTATGATGAAGTCTATTCATTTATTTAAAATCCGTAATCCCGTTAAAAAAAAGACCAGTTAACGCGTTAAGTGGCAATAAATCATGTCGAATATTGAAGTCGTCCCAAAGTCCCAAATTCATCCGTAAAATACAAAGCTGTTTTGTCCCAAATGCAGAAAACGGAAATCCCCTAAAAGGCATTCTTCCTTGTGCATTGTGAACTACTTTCAGGTTGAGTGATATTTAAGTTTATGAAATACATTGGTTTGGAAAGATGTCTTTTTGATCTCTTCTTATTTTAGAAAAGTAACTTAATTTGCCTATTAGTACATGAGAGATTGTTTTGAATGTCTCTGGAAATCATACTTATGTAGTGTAGACTTCTACAGTAGACTTTCTCCATCCAATGAACCAAATGTTTTTATCTCCATAGATGGATGAATTTACATAAATTTAAATCCAATTTGATGTAAATTTTCTCTGAGGTATTTCCAACAAGTTCTATCTTGTTCAAAATATTGAGCTATGATCATTTTATACCCTCACTAATTTATATCTTTTTGAAGTGTGAAAATTAAGCTTTTTTGCATACCTTTTCGCTATTTAATTCCATTGAAGTAACAAATTGAACTTCAAACTGTTTACATTGAAGTTATCAGATAATTCACAAAGTAAATGAAAATTGGTACCTCCATGAAGCCCCCAATAATCTATAAAATTATAGATTCGTTGAAAGAATAAATTTGAATGGTAAATGGTCTTGTTTTTTCAAATTTAAATAGTAGAATTATTAGGTGTGAAGTAGTAATATAGTAGAATAGTAGTATCGGTAGTCTAGAGAGATCAGTGATTGCGATGTAGGCTATATTGTTTCCATGAGGAATCTATGGAAAAACCACTGGATGATTCTAACACCAAATACTGTATTCCATTATTGATCTCTTAGTAACAAAACATTTTTACAGAAATAGGTCTAATGGAACCTTTTCCACTATTCAATGTAAGGAATCGGACTGAGATGTTTGGCAGATTTCTCCTGGAATATTCTGTGCAACACAGTCACTAATCTCTCTTGCACCCTATTCAAATTTGGAAGAAAATCACTGACAAAATTTCAGTAATACCTATTCTAATATTACCTGTAAATGGTCAGCCCTACGTAAGAATTCAATAATTGACGTGAATTAGTAATTTAAAATAACCTACTCTCATGCTACCCTTCTAATCATTTTCTTTTCAAATGCATGTGATAACATCGATTCATTTCACCTTCATCATTCTGGAACATCTAATGATAGCTTAATAGCTGATTTCACTTGAAGAATAGATACTGCCGGTTGTTTTGTTCTACAATCACAATTGATTCAACTTTCAATTTATCGTCCAATGGAAACTTGGAATGTCCTACAGAATAGCTGTGAAGCGACCAGTTATTACACTTGGATTTGCCTTTCCAACTACTGATCATCGATTATCACCGACCATTATCGAAACCTAATAATTGTTATAATTATTGTAACTTTTTCCAGCCTTTAATAGCTAGAGAGATTACCGTTTACAGATTATTGAGACAATTCTGAAAGTATTCAACAAATAACTAAAAACTTTCAGGAACAGTTTCAGAACAGGAACAGGAACACTCGAAAAAACAGCTTTGTTTTGATACTGAGAATAATTGGTTTGCATGAGTGTGAACTAGAATAACAGAACATCACTGTATGGCTGTATGCAATGCTCAATCTTGACCTATAACACGATCATTCTGGATATTTGTTTGGTGACTCATAGGCTACTTGGAGCAAGCATATTCGACCATAAACTTTGAAATTCTTTTTGTGTATTTCCTTTTCCTGAGCGCTACTCGTTAAAGTTTTCAAAAAATGTAAATCTCAGTGTTACGAATTTTTAGGCTGGAATTTCTGTTGTGTAATGTAAAATAACCAGACGAACTGCTCCAGAGTTCTAATTGCTATAGTAGCTCGATTTAGTCCAAGATTGACCCAAGCGGGCTGGATTCGTTTTCCCGCCTTGTTTCCCGTCTTCCCAGTCTTCTTTGCTTTGTTGGACTGTGTGTTGGAGTGAATATGAAACTGGCAACCAGCTGCTAGGCCTAGGCCATTTATGGGCTGTTGAGCCATTGAGGCAGACAGACAGTCGAGCTCAGATACACCTTATAAAACCCGAGTCCTAAAGTTTTTGCAAATTTTAGGAAAGATAAAACGTTGTTGATATGCATTGTTGAGTTGACTGTGAATGCATTGGGAAAATTGGAGCATAGCTCTCAGCTCTTTCGTCACTCAATTTAATTATATAAGAATTGTATTAAAAATATAAGTATTCTACTGCTATCCGAATTTGTTATTGAAGAAAATCTCAATAATCTACAATGATATTTACTATTCACGAAATTCGGATCAGTGAAAAGATTCCTCTCTTTGACTTCTCCATCGCAACTTCAATATGCTGTTTCCTGTTTCGGTCATGGGTTTGTTTCTCATAACGTCCGTCCGGTTTTATTGTATCATCCACGTTCTTGCATACCATCAGAAGTACGTAGACTAATTTGGGAATAAACACCAGCAAAAACGTATTTTCCAACCATGAAAAAATGGATTTTTCTCCTATCCAACTAATGTTTTTATGTACATATGATTTTATGATTCAATTAGTTTCACATAGATTACTTACAACTATAATACGCAACTATATTATACACGGAGATGTTTACGCATAGCCTACACAGACGGTTATCTCACACTCACTCTCATATTCGGATCTCACTAGGCATCTGCGGAATAACGTGGAAACGAATCTGAATAAACAAACAATCAAAAACATCAAAACCTACACAGGATTGGAATTATGATAACAAAGATTTCTCAAAAATTATATGGAAGTTTTTAGTACAAAATATAATTTCAAATAACGGCTAGAGGAGAAAGTTTTTAGGTGCTGACATTGGAAAATGTGGAGGACGGTGAATTTCCTTTCCCGTGTGTTGTGTTCTACTAATGCGACATTGTCGTGAGTGGGGTTAGCTCTCTTCACTTCCTACATATGAGCATTAGCAAATGGCTGCCAACATATTATTATATATTATTTGACATATTCCTATATAGATCGATGCATCATTCGGTCCAGATCGACCTATAGTCAGTTGGGCGTTCACAACCCACGACTGAAAACAAGACAAAAGTCAGACGCTCTGATAAATCCGGGTCAGTTTCAAGTTTAATTGTGTTCTTACACTGATACACATAAACTGTGATCACAAAATTTCGTTCAATGCAATCCAAAAATCAACTTAAATTACCAAAGCACCGGTACTCATTTATCAAATAGGTACTACAATCGAAATAACAGTACATAAAAATGATATTCCATTGGGATGTAATTGATTATTATTCTGTCAGGGTATTACGTTGGTGAGTATTTTTTGAACATATTTTATGCTTCTTGGTAGTCATCATTCCTAACAAAGTACTCTTTGAAAGATCAGATATTCCTGGTCAAAAACAAAATTGGAAAGTTACAATTACTAAATGAGAAACATATACTAAATATTTATCCGTCAACTTTTTTAAACAAATTTAAAAATCCAGGTTCGATTGTCACAAGATTTATACACTAAAACACAGTACAGTACTCCGATGATCAAAAATGCCAAATTTGGATAAACAGTAAATTTATAACTTTTATCTCCTCACAATAGATTTCGTTATGGTAACAGACGGTAGGTATTCGTTATTCGAGGTAGGTATTATTTTGCGGGAATGTCTTGGAGATCTCTCTAGAGACCTTTTGAAAAAATAGGAATTCTCCACCATAGCATTTTGCCATAGATTCAACTAAATGTGATATTCACTTGTGCTCTAGGTAAAAAGAGAGATGACTACTGCTGGCTACGTGATGGGAGGTGATGAATACTTTTCAGACATTTATGACTGACGGCTTAACGTCTCCTCTGAATGACTGTGGGGGCAGATTGTGGTCAAAGATCTGTGTCGTCAAATTAGTTCCAATACAGAACTCGTTGATTATCAGATCATCGCTTTATTGCTCATGGCTAACTACGGTCACTGCCTCATGTAAAAATAAATTGGTTATATACATTCATATCGTGATCGGACAGAAATCTAAATCCGGACTGGACCGAAGCGATATTAGCTAACCATAAATGAATTCATTATAATATGACTAAGTGAATACAGTATCAATTTCAATCTCAAATGTGAAAATTTATACCTTGTTTCAAGATTTTTTTTTTATTTCAAATGTTTTTGGCCCAATCTCTTATGAAAAAAGATTTAACACGCATGATATGCAGTGTACAAAAAATTTATAACACTTGGGCCAGGCGTTGTCTTGTCTTCAACAAGAGCTGTGATTGGCTGGAATTCGTGCGCACGCCTGGCCTTATGCCCGGTTTTCCCAAGCACACTCAAATTTGAGGGACCCTTGAGTTTACATTTAACAGTTTACATTTCTAATCATAAAAAATGTCAGCTGTTCATCGAAATTTGAGGGTGCTTCAACTTTGAGTGTGCTTGGAAAAACCAGGCTAGAGAGTTCAATTCACTCCAAACATTTGTTGCATAGAGTAGGCTATAATCGAATTATCAAGACGTGAATTCTGTTTTTTTATTATTGTTGAAATTATTTTATGTATCGAGAAGTCACATAAGGGGAGATCCGTTGTCTCCATTTCTGTAAATGAATAAGTAGATTATTGGGTTGAAGTGTTTTGAAGAGTATTGAAAGAAATTAAAGTGCCCGAGTTATTGAAATTGAGTGAACAGGTTTGGGTTGAAACGAGTGGAACTATGATGAATGCAGGGAGTTAATAAACAGACGCCATGCATTCCTAGATGCGGTAAAAAGCTGCAAGCCCCAAGATGCAATCATCCGAACGGTAATTATTATTTGTATGATTACATCCCAGTTCTACATGAGTCCGAACGGGTTTTTTTTGCAGCTATCAACATCAATCGACTGTGTTGGACATGAATTAGAAATCTTGGCGTAGAGTAGTTGAAATAGTTGTTCGAGAATACCGGATAGAGAATGCTTTACAATCGGTTCGGTCTAACTTTCGCAGTCGAGATTCGTCAAGATCAAGGTGAAGGCTGGCTAAGGTGGTGCATAGCTGTCTATTCAAGGTGGCATTTGTTGAAAGTCAAGTCTGCTTCGTTAGTGTTTTCACTGCATAATCGTAGGGATATTGTATGAGTCGTTATGTCCAGTCTTCACGCCACCTTTCATAACACAAACCGTATTTCTTCTGCGACAATCTCATCAATTCGCTAAGACTCGATTAGTACCTATGATAACAGCTTATTTTATTACAAACAGGAAGATATATTATTCCAATGCATGAATAATTTTAGAAAGGGTGCTTACCTAAATGAGAAACTTATTTAATATTAATTGTATTCAAAATTTGAAAATTTATCGACCTGATTCGCAAATAAAATATTGTTGCACAATATTTTTTTATGTATGGCTAATATTAATCAATCAATTGTAGAGATGATGTAGTACCCTCTTATTGCGAATATTCAATTAGCGATTCTCTGAGGGCTGTAGAATTGCATTCCTAATTCTAATGCAATGAATGAGATTCAATAGAGAATTCAGTAAGAATAAGAGTGAGAATAGAAAATAAGAGAAAATAAGATACTTAGTTGGATCGTAGTAGCGGTAAAGTATAGTCTGTCCAAGCAAAGACGATATTCTGTCAAGATGGGAAAATGATTCCAGCTCGGTAAATATTTGTTCAAAAATGATAAATTTAGTCTCAAATTGTAGATCAGAGTTTTTCCTACAATTGATGGAAAGCAAATTTATAATTCTTGAACAAAGATTGATTGAGCTGGAGCCATTTTCCCATCTTGACAGAGTGTCTTCTTTGCTTGGACAGGCAATATTCTCTGACTGGACGAATATTATCACGCGTCTATTTACAAGCCAACGGGGCTGATGCCGATTTCCTCCAAACCAGCATTTGTGGCCTGAAGTCCCTGGAGGCAGTTCCGCGATTCAGTTGTCGCCGATATGTGTCAACCAGGGAGGTTTTCACCGGACAAAGCACACTGGCCTTGAACTTAGTTTTTTATTTTGAAACTTGAGTGCTGCTCGAACGTTGTTCCAGTCTCGAAAATCGGGTCGTTCATCTCGAATAGCGAATGGTATCATATGTTCGTGCAGTATTTTCTTACAAGTGAAACATTATACATTCTATAGCGAAATAGAGTTTTCCAAGCGGTTCTAGCCGATCGTTTTTAGAGCCGAACCTAGAAACAAATCGATGGTGCTTTGGATGTCGCATCGGGTCATCCGGTCTGGATCTTCTCTTCCGTCATCGCCTTTCTTGACGTGGAGCTTCTACCAGGAAATACTTGTTTCCGTATCGGTTTAGAAGGTTTTTAAAACAGTTGCGGTCGATACTTTGAGCTAGCAATTTCTCCTTCGCGGATTCTAGATTCAAGAGGTTGCTGCCGTTAATCCAATTCCCCATACACCTTTTTTTGGAAACACTGTGAAAACTTTCTCATTCACACTGTAAGGAACCGAGTTCATTCTGGAATAGTGAAAGTTCAAAACAGAGGATATGTGAAAAATTTGATCGGCTGAACCTGGGATCGGCTGTTATCGTTAGAACAGTCTAACAATAAAATGACATAGGCCTATATACTTAATAATGTTCAATTTGTTATTAGGGCTACCAATAGATAAAAAATCAATGAAAAGATGCCTCACAAGTTGGTTGCGAGAAACCAAACCAAAGGTTTAAAGGAAGAATAAATCTATTCAGGGTTCTGTGATTAATTTCTGATCTATCAATGTTCAATATAGGGCTATTAATTATGTTATTTTAATGAATTCAAAATCCAAACAACTTACATGTTCTGACTCATAAGAGACACTTATAAATTTGATTTTAAAAAAGTAAGCATAGTTGAAATGAAAGGGTACTTGAATTTTGAATTAATAAAACATAATTGAAATACTTCGGCGATGAAAACTTTGAAATTACAAAATAAGAGTTTGGAAACAACTTTCTTATGCATGTCATCCAATATTACTAATGCACAATAATAATAATTACAGTAGAACGTCGATAGTTCGGACGACAAAAATCTGGACCAGCAATAATCCGGACTTCCCTCCAGCAAGAAATAAAGATATTTGTACCGTCTGCCCTTGCACTAATTTTTTTACAAGAGAGTGGGTGATGAGAGAATACATACTGCGGTGTTTAGCGAAGTGAAGGAAATAATTTTATATTATTTCCTCATAGAAAATATACAATTTTAGAACAGATTTTTCTGAAATATTGCCTACTGGCCCTTTTTGTAAGGTAATTTTTAAGGTTATAATCCGGATTATTGACGTTCTACAGTATTCGATATTTTCGGATATAGGTGACTTCTAAATAATAAAAACATATTCTGTATTAGATAACATTAATTTTATTCCTCTATCTCATAAGTGAAAAATCGATACGAAGTTAATATCTTTTCAAATATGTTCATTTTTCCTCAACACATGATTTATTCAATAAATTATAATCGAATAACACTTAACTGTCAGATTTATAAGTAAGTAAATTTCTCATCAATATCAATATCATATAATTTTATAATTGAATATATGACGTGATGTGTACACAAATATTATACGTTTCGTTTTTACACTAACGTGTAACTTGTAACTAACGTTTACACAACGTGTGTTTTCAAACTAATGATACTGTGATTAAATTTGATCGATTACGGTAGTGGGAACAAATTCAATGACACATCACCATATAGCTAATAATTTAATATAAATATAGCCTATTTAAAGTATTGATCAAAACTTAATGTTTACTCTTCAATTATGATGAAGTCTATTCATTTATTTAAAATCCGTAATCCCGTTAAAAAAAGACCAGTTAACGCGTTAAGTGGCAATAAATCATGTCGAATATTGAAGTCGTCCCAAAGTCCCAAATTCATCCGTAAAATACAAAGCTGTTTTGTCCCAAATGCAGAAAACGGAAATCCCTAAAAGGCATTCTTCCTTGTGCATTGTGAACTACTTTCAGGTTGAGTGATATTTAAGTTTATGAAATACATTGGTTTGGAAAGATGTCTTTTTGATCTCTTCTTATTTTAGAAAAGTAACTTAATTTGCCTATTAGTACATGAGAGATTGTTTTGAATGTCTCTGGAAATCATACTTATGTAGTGTAGACTTCTACAGTAGACTTTCTCCATCCAATGAACCAAATGTTTTTATCTCCATAGATGGATGAATTTACATAAATTTAAATCCAATTTGATGTAAATTTTCTCTGAGGTATTTCCAACAAGTTCTATCTTGTTCAAAATATTGAGCTATGATCATTTTATACCCTCACTAATTTATATCTTTTTGAAGTGTGAAAATTAAGCTTTTTTGCATACCTTTTCGCTATTTAATTCCATTGAAGTAACAAATTGAACTTCAAACTGTTTACATTGAAGTTATCAGATAATTCACAAAGTAAATGAAAATTGGTACCTCCATGAAGCCCCCAATAATCTATAAAATTATAGATTCGTTGAAAGAATAAATTTGAATGGTAAATGGTCTTGTTTTTTCAAATTTAAATAGTAGAATTATTAGGTGTGAAGTAGTAATATAGTAGAATAGTAGTATCGGTAGTCTAGAGAGATCAGTGATTGCGATGTAGGCTATATTGTTTCCATGAGGAATCTATGGAAAAACCACTGGATGATTCTAACACCAAATACTGTATTCCATTATTGATCTCTTAGTAACAAAACATTTTTACAGAAATAGGTCTAATGGAACCTTTTCCACTATTCAATGTAAGGAATCGGACTGAGATGTTTGGCAGATTTCTCCTGGAATATTCTGTGCAACACAGTCACTAATCTCTCTTGCACCCTATTCAAATTTGGAAGAAAATCACTGACAAAATTTCAGTAATACCTATTCTAATATTACCTGTAAATGGTCAGCCCTACGTAAGAATTCAATAATTGACGTGAATTAGTAATTTAAAATAACCTACTCTCATGCTACCCTTCTAATCATTTTCTTTTCAAATGCATGTGATAACATCGATTCATTTCACCTTCATCATTCTGGAACATCTAATGATAGCTTAATAGCTGATTTCACTTGAAGAATAGATACTGCCGGTTGTTTTGTTCTACAATCACAATTGATTCAACTTTCAATTTATCGTCCAATGGAAACTTGGAATGTCCTACAGAATAGCTGTGAAGCGACCAGTTATTACACTTGGATTTGCCTTTCCAACTACTGATCATCGATTATCACCGACCATTATCGAAACCTAATAATTGTTATAATTATTGTAACTTTTTCCAGCCTTTAATAGCTAGAGAGATTACCGTTTACAGATTATTGAGACAATTCTGAAAGTATTCAACAAATAACTAAAAACTTTCAGGAACAGTTTCAGAACAGGAACAGGAACACTCGAAAAAACAGCTTTGTTTTGATACTGAGAATAATTGGTTTGCATGAGTGTGAACTAGAATAACAGAACATCACTGTATGGCTGTATGCAATGCTCAATCTTGACCTATAACACGATCATTCTGGATATTTGTTTGGTGACTCATAGGCTACTTGGAGCAAGCATATTCGACCATAAACTTTGAAATTCTTTTTTGTGTATTTCCTTTTCCTGAGCGCTACTCGTTAAAGTTTTCAAAAAATGTAAATCTCAGTGTTACGAATTTTTAGGCTGGAATTTCTGTTGTGTAATGTAAAATAACCAGACGAACTGCTCCAGAGTTCTAATTGCTATAGTAGCTCGATTTAGTCCAAGATTGACCCAAGCGGGCTGGATTCGTTTTCCCGCCTTGTTTCCCGTCTTCCCAGTCTTCTTTGCTTTGTTGGACTGTGTGTTGGAGTGAATATGAAACTGGCAACCAGCTGCTAGGCCTAGGCCATTTATGGGCTGTTGAGCCATTGAGGCAGACAGACAGTCGAGCTCAGATACACCTTATAAAACCCGAGTCCTAAAGTTTTTGCAAATTTTAGGAAAGATAAAACGTTGTTGATATGCATTGTTGAGTTGACTGTGAATGCATTGGGAAAATTGGAGCATAGCTCTCAGCTCTTTCGTCACTCAATTTAATTATATAAGAATTGTATTAAAAATATAAGTATTCTACTGCTATCCGAATTTGTTATTGAAGAAAATCTCAATAATCTACAATGATATTTACTATTCACGAAATTCGGATCAGTGAAAAGATTCCTCTCTTTGACTTCTCCATCGCAACTTCAATATGCTGTTTCCTGTTTCGGTCATGGGTTTGTTTCTCATAACGTCCGTCCGGTTTTATTGTATCATCCACGTTCTTGCATACCATCAGAAGTACGTAGACTAATTTGGGAATAAACACCAGCAAAAACGTATTTTCCAACCATGAAAAAATGGATTTTTCTCCTATCCAACTAATGTTTTTATGTACATATGATTTTATGATTCAATTAGTTTCACATAGATTACTTACAACTATAATACGCAACTATATTATACACGGAGATGTTTACGCATAGCCTACACAGACGGTTATCTCACACTCACTCTCATATTCGGATCTCACTAGGCATCTGCGGAATAACGTGGAAACGAATCTGAATAAACAAACAATCAAAAACATCAAAACCTACACAGGATTGGAATTATGATAACAAAGATTTCTCAAAAATTATATGGAAGTTTTTAGTACAAAATATAATTTCAAATAACGGCTAGAGGAGAAAGTTTTTAGGTGCTGACATTGGAAAATGTGGAGGACGGTGAATTTCCTTTCCCGTGTGTTGTGTTCTACTAATGCGACATTGTCGTGAGTGGGGTTAGCTCTCTTCACTTCCTACATATGAGCATTAGCAAATGGCTGCCAACATATTATTATATATTATTTGACATATTCCTATATAGATCGATGCATCATTCGGTCCAGATCGACCTATAGTCAGTTGGGCGTTCACAACCCACGACTGAAAACAAGACAAAAGTCAGACGCTCTGATAAATCCGGGTCAGTTTCAAGTTTAATTGTGTTCTTACACTGATACACATAAACTGTGATCACAAAATTTCGTTCAATGCAATCCAAAAATCAACTTAAATATTATTTACGCAGGTTAAACTGATTAAACGATAATACCCCCCATAAACTTCCATAGAAGAGGTCATCTTTATAATTTTAATAACTTATTGTCAATTTTTAATGCATCTAATATTTAATTTATTCCAAGTTGATTTTTTTAGAAAATTGAGCTGTTCGCTGAAACGTTTCTTACGTAATTCATAATTCATTGGCATCTGACTCTCATTATCTCTGATTCCACAAAAAATTTATTATTCATATTTTTTCTAAACAACGTGAAACGCGAGAGCTGTTTGTTCCTCTGTTGAAACGTTCTATTCAAGGAACATTTTCTTGCACGAACGTATGTAACATCAGAAAACAGTTTGTATATAATAGTAATAGAATTTTCAACAGCATTCCACAGAATTTCGTCATATCCAGACCATTTGGGCATGTTAAAAAAAGTATGGGGAACTGGATTCGCTCCAATCCAAATCTTGTAATGTGGCTCTTATTTAATCAGACTTATTTAATAGCATTTTTCTCCATATTGTATTTATTATATAATTATCTTCTTTCTACTATACACGATTCAATTCAATATTCTACACGGTAATGTTATAATATGATCTAAGAACATTTTTTTTTTACTATAACTTGTAATAATTCCAACACTCGGCCCCTGCGCTCAGGTTTTCAACCTTGCAGGGACCCTCCTTATATATATTATTTATCATTATTTATATACTATCTACTGTATATCTGTATACTATGCTGTGTATTGTATACTTTAAGTCTCAAACTTTGCAAATATTCAAGGATAAATAAATTTGAATTTGAAAACAGTATTTTCATCGATACTGTAACATAAAAATGGAGAACAACATTTTGGAATTAAAACAGACTATGTAATTAGGACGTATAAACTTCTCGGATGAGTTCTTCATTGATTAGAAATACTAGACATTGTTATAATCACAGATTTCTGTGAGTTAATCTTTAATTATAAAAATTCTGTAATCCATCCAGAATAACATCAAACTTCAATAAATGATGAATCCAATACAGACCTGGGTTGACAATCAACTTTTTGTATTAAAGTGTTGGCAGCTCTCACCTGCGCACAGTATTTTCCTTGATTGGTTTATTGTTTGATCCCATTTTATCTGAGCTTTTAAAGTATGTTTTGTTTTGAATAACCACAATATAGTTTGATTCGATTTGTTTGGTAAAATATAGTAGATATCTGATAAAGCTTTCTCTCACTCATCTCTTTTTCATTTCATACAAAGTAAGAGACGCTTCAATAGTAACAAATTGTTCAAGACTGAGATAAACACAATAACCTACCTCAGGCAATGATGGTCATCAATTCGTAATAATTACAAGAAAGTTGCCAATTTTCGACATTATTCTGTGGAAGCACATTGGTGAACAGGAAACTCCCATTACGAACTGTTGTTTTTGGAGATGAAAAAAAAACCGGTTTCTGTATCGGTGTACCGTTCGAAATTAGCGAACGTCGGTATTCATTAAGTCGTCCCTGGGTTATGTGAGTGGGTGATGCTTGAAAAAAATGAAGCTTCAATCAGTCGGCTGAGAATTGGGTACACGGGACCCAATATATGGATATGACGATCACGAACAGAGTAGCAACAGGTTCTCGTGGAGGTCAAAGTTTATAGGCAACTGGACCGACACACAAAAACACAGTTTCGAGGAACCTGGGACCGAAACCGTGGAACACGATTGAACAGGGCACCATGAAAAACAGATTATATCGGCAACCGAGAGCTCAGTGATTAGCATTTTTGACTTACTCTATTAGAGAATAAAGTCTATCACTGTTCGATTCGACCTAAATTTTACTTCAGTTTCGAGTAGGATGTAAGCCGGGAGAAAGTTAGCCGGAAAAGTGTAAAAAATATTCATAAAAATACATGATTAAATTTAATATTGGTTTGATCGAATGACTGCTTTCATTTATTTCCTGGTAGACTTGAATAGGTGTGAAACCGACCCTCCTATGACGCTAACCAAGAATCACAGTTTAGTTGAGTATAGAGAAATGCAGAGTGAACATATATCAGGAATGTAATTCATGCTAATATATTTTATTACTTTCACCTCTTTTATATTTTTTATTCTATCTCCTTCTCTTAGTCTCCAGCAATATTTGTCTTTGAGTTGTACTCAATTTCAATATCATAATATTCTAAATTCAACCTTGTAGGCTAAGTGCTTGTGTATGCAGTTCAATAACTTTATTGAGTTTGACTGATGTATAATAATTTTATCATATTCTGAGTTGTTCAAAAACCATTGAAATTCAAATTCAATTTTTTATTATTCTTTCGTGCAATGATTTTTCCCAGACCTAGTACAACAGTAACAACAACAACAACAACAACAACAACAACAACAACAACAACAACAACAACAACAACAACAACAACAACACCAACAACAACAACAACAACAAGAATAACAAGAATAAAAAGAACAACAACAAGAACAACAACAAAACGCGGTGCTCGATCGTCTATTGCATCATTTTGCGGCAAACTGGGCACTATGGCAGACTTTCAGACGGTCGGTGGCGGATACCATCTCTCCCTCATCACCAGTACTACGCAGTTCAAATACGACGATCCTTTTTGCGCCAAACTGTACATACAACAATATTGTATATGAAATTAGTATTGTAACCTGAATCAATGAATATTGTACATGAAACTTGTATCTCACATCAAACATTTAATGTTTATTTCATAAAATTGACAGACATAACTAGATACTTTCTCAGAAGTTCTATAGTTCTCAAGAACGAAACTGGTAAATGATGTTTTCTCCACTGGCGGCTCATACCCACGAAACAGGTGAAGAATCTTTTATAGTTCAGCACTTCACCTGTTTCGTGGGCACGAGCCACCTGTGAAGAAAACATCATTCGCCTTTTCTCTCAATGAGGAACTAATGCTACGCTGAAAGAATAAATTGATATTGTTTGAGGTGTAGAAATATAGAGAACGAAAAAGTGTTCGTCTAGTCAGCTGATTCATTCTACAGATCTGTTGTTGAAAGCATTTAAGATCAGCTATTTCCAATGACGAAATTTAAATTCAAAATCAAGTTTGATTGAATTGAGTAGAAAGTCAAATCAAATTGATGAGAACTATGTAATATGGTGGAAATTAAGTTGTGATATTATTGAATTTCTATTTTGTGTGTGTAATAAATAATGATTTTTTCAGGATGATGTACTTTCAAATATTCGACACGAACTTTGGTTTTGATAAATTTAATTGTAATAAATTCAGTAACGTTGTATAGTAATTGCTAACTTGCTGCTTAGCTGTCAGAATTAGTGCGGTTTTCGTGCATTTTTCAAGTACCAGTTTCAATTTCATGTCGAAAAAGCTACTGTATTTGGGAATTGTACGAACATTGGATTTTTGGCTGTTCCACTTAAAATAGGCTCAGCGCTCGTGCAGGCGACCTGGTGTCGTTGGATGGTTCAAATTGATTTGATCTTCTTTCTCAGGGTTTGTAGTTGACCTGATATTCGATAAATTCCTATTTATTTTGTTAAATCCAAATTTTAATTAAAAATAGAGATCAATAAACCTGCTGAATAGTAACCATCACAGACTATCAATTTTATTGAAGTTCCTTGCTCATAGTACTAGTTGATAATATATTAAACTAATCTAGGCATTTGGATGAACAGATTCACGATCAAGCTCCCAACCGATCAGGATTTCGTTACATTAAGTTACAGGAAAATTTAGTCGATATTAAGTTAATTCAAAAATAGTATATCTCGGCCCAGCCATTACAACTAGTTTATCAATCAATTATTCCCTTTCCAATAATGAAGTGTTCAGTTTGCTGATCAATCTTGATTATTCGCTTGGTTCATTCTTGACTAAATCGAGCTACTAGAGCAATTTAAACTCTGGAACAGTTAGTCTCGTTATTTCACATTACACAACACAAATTCCAGCCTAGAAAAAGATGAGCAGACAGTTTCATCATCTGATCTGTATAGATGACTCAGTAAAGTCCACCCAAGCAAAGAAGACATTCTTGACAAGATGGGAAAATTACTTAGCTTGGCCAATATTTGTTGGAAAATGATAAGTTTGGTCTGAAATTGTAGATCAGAATGTTTCCTCCAATTTGAGACTTAACTTATAACTTTTAACCAATATTCACCGAGCTGGAGTCATTTTCTTATCTTGCCAGAATGTCTTCTTTGCTTGGGCAGACTACACCAAGTAGGTGATTCATCTTCCAATCGTTCCTTAGTTACTTTCTTGTATCCGTTGTTATTTCTTCAAAATGTTATGTTCCTGTGAACATCCGATTGAAGCTTATTATGCATCATTTAAATTTTTTTAGTAGCCTAGATGAAAAATCCATTCGTTCGTTACGATTGGTAACAACCAAACTGGCGGTACATGTATGATGATACTTCACTGAAACAGCTGAGTAGAATGCTAGTGTTAGAAAGTAGGGGTTTAAAAAAGAGATGAGTTCAAATTATTTGGACTACTTGACTGATTCGTTCGATAGCTCATGTTTAACAAAAAATAGCTTTATTTGTAGAAAATACGAGTTATCTTACTTATTCTCATATTACTAAGGCTACATTGATTATGAAAAAAATGAATCCAATATTATATTTTATAATTGTTCAATATCTCTAAAACTATCGTATTATGGTAAAGCATGTGAGGAAGAAAGAAAAATGGAACTTTAGCTCCGTGCAAAGAGCGTGTAATGTGCTATTTAATAGTTTTTTTAAGACAGAATAAGCCTGTTTATTGTTTAGTATTCCACAAGGATAACTGTGTAAAAACAAGCTCAGAAATTGTGACCAACTTGCTGATGCGACCTAGAGATGCATTGACGGTGAAGTGCATTCTCCTCTGTCTGCTATACCACTTGGCTCATCCGGGGTTGTTAGAAGCACTACAGGAGTCGTGACCTGAACCTAGACAACATTTCGTGGAGGGAGAAAGTTCAAGATGCGCGGCTGAAATGACTACGATTCTAATCTCATGTTCGTGTGTAATTCCCCCCTGGACACGCAGCAACCTCCATTCACTTCAAGCCTAGAAACTGGAGAAATTGATTTTTTTTTTGTATTTCCAGGTTCAGATTACGAGAGTGTTTGAAAGCAATAGTGCACCAAGAGCAGGTAGCTCATGATAAACTTCTTACTATAGTTCGCGCAAGCTGAGAAGACACGTATAACAAAACACTTTAAATTGTGATGGCGTGTCTTCTCATCTCACGCGAACTACCATTAAACTACTTTTTGTGACATGTTTCATTTGAATGGGGTCTCATGTTGGTTGAACGTCCGGTAATAATTAGAAATAGCTTAGAATAGGAAAACAATGTAAATGATGATAAAATCAATTGTTTCTGATAGAAATGTACTAGATTGGAATAAAATGAAACTTGAGCACTTGTGAACACAAAACTAAATATTGTATGAAATCTTAATCCGCCATCGGGAAAGTCTATCATAGAACTGATTAGTACAGTAAAAATAAAAATAAAATAAATATAATTTTATTGCCATAAAATTCATAGAACATGGATAACGTCAAGATTAACAAATTAGAAATTTAACAAACAATGTTTAATACAAATAATCAATAGTCAATGAGTTACATAAAATGTATATATAAATATAGAATGAGACTACCTACATCAAGATTCCAGATAAATGGCATTTTCAAGGAACTCATTAATGCTATAAAAAGGATTTAACAAAAGCCATCTTGATAATTTGTTTTTAAAAACTTTTTCAGTCTCCAATGTTAGTTCGATGGGTAGGTTATTGTATAATTTGATCCCAATAGTGTTATAGCTATTAGCAGTTTTAGCTAGTCGGTGGTGAGGTATGTCAATTCTATTGCGGTTCCTGGTGTTATAAGAATGTCTATCAAGTCTAAGATTCAAGTTTGATGAGTTTTTTTATATGTAATAGAACTATGTATATGTAAAAATTAACTATGGTCATTATTTTAGACTCAATAAAAAGGGGCTTTGCATGAGCTAATCTATGAGCACTGTTTAATATCCTGACAACCCTTTTTTGTAATAATAAAACTCTTTGTATGTGTCCACTATTGCCCCACAAAAGTATCCCATAGGTAGCAATACTCTGGAAGAAGGCAAAGTATGATGACCTTGAATAATTGTCAGGGACATGTGCTTTGAGTTGCCTGATTAAATGAATGACTCTTGATAGCTTTGTACATATGTAATTGATATGGGCCTCCCAGGTCATGTATTGATCAATAAGTATACCCAAAAATTTTACATTTTTAGTTTCATTGGTTTTTTCGAGGCCTTCTCTGAGAGTGAAGAGCATGGTTTGTGTTTTGCTTTCATTGAGTCTGAAGCCATTAGTTCTAAACCAGGTTGTCACTTGCTTCAGAGTGGTGTCTCTTAGAGTTTTAAGAATTTGCAAATCAGAACTATTGTTAAAAAAGGTAGTGTCATCAGCATAAAGTATTGAATGGCACTTAAGAACAGCAGGTAAATCGTTTATCATCAGTAAGAACAGAAGAGGTCCTAAAATCGAACCCTGTGGTACTCCAAATTTGACCAAAGCCACATCTGATTTATTGTTTCCTAAACATACCACTTGCTTTCGCCCCACCAGATAGGCTCTAATCAAATCAAGATCTGCTCCGCAAATTCCATAGAAATTCAATTTATCTAGTAGCAGAGAATGATTTACACTATCAAAAGCCTTGCTCAGGTCACAGAAGGTGGCCAGAGCGAATTCTCTATTTTCAAAAGTTTCAAGAATACCCTTGACAAGGGCATCCATAGCTCCTATTGTAGACCTGCCCTTTACAAAACCATACTGCGCATCACTGATGATATTGTGCGTTATAAGATACTTATATAACTGCCTATGTATTACGGTCTCAATGACTTTGGAGAAACAAGGTACTAGAGAGATGGGACGATAGCTACCTAGATTATCTTTAGGTCCCTTTTTATAGACTGGCACAACTCTTGAAACCTTAAGCACAAATACCTTAAGGTAAAATACCGTCTCTAAGGCATCTATTTATGCAGTAAGTAAATGGGCTTAAAATAGGTTTAATAATTTTCTTTAAAATATTAGAAGAGAAGCCATAAATGTCAGTGCTGGCGGAAGATTTAAGGCTGAGAACAACATTGAGAATTTCGAAAAAAGTGACTTCATGGAAGTAAAAATAAGGCTTATCCTGATCAGTAGGGAAATAAAAATTGAGCTCCAAAAAGTTTAGAGCTGTCAGATTGGGCTGAGCAATATTGTCATGAACTTCTGACACTGCTGAATCCAAGAAGAACTCATTCAACTCATCTGGTGAGAGTGGAATGAGGTCCTTTTTATCATGTACTTGAACTGATTTGATTATTTTCCAAGCTGCTTTACATTTATTACCATTAGACTCAATTTTATGAATATTAAAATCCTTTCTAGCCTTGTTAACCAACTGTTTATATTTTCTTCTAATTTCCAAATACGCCTTCCTGGACTCTTCTGTTTCATCCCTCCTAGAGATATCCAAATATAAGAGTACAGTATTTTTCAATTGTGACAATTGTGGAGTGTACCAGCTATTAGATTTTGACCTTCTTGCTTTATTTAATTTCTGATTGGTCAATACTATTTTTCTTTCAGGAATGAATGTATTAAAGTAATTGAGTATTATATTGAAAAACTTTTGAAATACTTGTTCAGTGCTTAAATATTGAGAGTCATAGATAAAATTGTTCCAGTCTACTTTAGATAAGGAATTTATAAATAATTCAAGATTTCCATCAGTGACTGGTCGGGTAACTATTAAATTCTTATGACTGACTTCATCCCTATCCGAGCAATCAATATCCAACTCAGCCCAGACACAATCATGGTCTGGAAATGGGAATGCTAAGACTTCACATACAACACTGTCTGGATCAATATTAGTAAAAATATTATCCAAACAGGCACGCCCTCGAGTAGCATTTGCGTTATGACAAACCAAATTGAATTGCCTCAACAGATTTTTGAATTCATGTACAGTTGTCTTATCTTGCACTATATCAAAGTCAGAGTTAAGGTCCCCGCCAAATACAAAGTTGAAATTCCTCCAACTAGGCCTACTAAAAAAATTCAAGACATTTTCAAGACCTTCTAGAAAAAGAGCAGGAATACCTGTAGGTGCTCTATATAACGAAACCAAGATCAATTTTAATCTATCTATTGACACTGCTATTGCTTCAAAATGTTTCTCCGAATTAAAACAGCTGATGTCAATCTTATTACTATCTGATACTAACTCCTGCCTAACATAAATTGATACACCTCCATTTTTATATTGCTCTCTACAAAAGCTATCAACCAGTACATAGTCATCCAATTTATGGAATGAAATATCCTCTTTCATACACCAGTGCTCACTGAGACAGAGAGCATGAAACTTATTCTCATTACCAAAATCATTTAATACTACATGTTTGTTATTTAAACCTTGTACATTCAAAAAGCCAACCTTGAAGCACGAATGCTTTTTAGTTTTTGAACATGTTTTAGAGTTTACAATGTTTTGTTGAGGCATGGAAAAGAAATATCTAAAAAATTATTCTCATCAAGTGATCTGTGGGAAGTTAACAGAGATGAGGGATTCATTTCATAAAAATGAGTTTGGGCAGGTATCCTAGTTGTAGTTTCAGAACAATCAGTAGTTTGAGTTAACTGAGATTCAATTGGAAAAGCTGGATGAGGCTTGATAACCGGAGATACATCTACTTTGACACCATCAACAATAGAACTACCTCTCACTTGCGCATTAATTACAGAACTATTACTTACAGAGCACTTTACAAACTGAGCCAAGTGTTTAACTAGAGTTCTTTTTCCAAGTCTGTTGAGGTGAAGACCGTGTCTGGTGAAATGAGCTCGTCCCAGAAAAGCGTTGATATCATTGTAGTACAATTTAGTTCCTCCGTTGTAGCTACTCACAGTTCTTGACAAGAAAGCGTTGGCATGGTATATATTATCATTCAACGTTGGATCATCATAACGATAAGGAACACCGCAGACCACTATGTTTGTGTTCAGGTTTGACTCTAGAATATGGTTAATCCCACGGGTAAGAGTCCACCTGAAAGGCTCATCACGATGAAGATCATTGGTACCGGCCATCACTATTACAACATCGTCTCTGAAGAAATCTTCAACAAATTTGAGTCCATCCTGCGCAACATGCTGAAGTTTTGCACTAGACTTTGTATACACAAGGACATCATAATCATCGTCTAGCACACTAGTGTATTTACTAAGAAGTTTCCCTTGACTACAAGACAGTATTGTAAGCCTCTTATTTCTCTCTACCTTCTTTTTCAAGGTTGATTTTACAGTGTTAGCAGGTTTAGAAGGAGTAGTGACACGTTCCTCATGGGATGTGGAAGATTTATGGACTTCAACTGCAACCTGAAATTTGCGAGGAGGCTTGCAAGACGACACCGACGTAACACTTGAAGAAAGCATAGAAAATCTATTAGTAATCTCAATAGCATCAGCTCTAATGTGTTTGTCTACACGCTTTCTAACTGGATTTTTTGGCGTAATAAATTCTTCAGTAGAAGAAGCATTGATATCATCAGAATTAACATTCTCCCCGTTTGAAAAACTGCCACTTTCAGTCTGAATGATTTTTATTATAGCATTTTTATTCTTAATTTCCTCGCTTAAATTCTCAATGCGCGACTTCAACGACCTAATCTCGTCCTCTGCACTCTCCTCGTATAACAGTGACTCCTCCAAACAACACCTTCTCCCATTTTTCTCGTCCTCCAAGAGTTTAGTAAGGAGTTTATTTTCCTGCGTTAGCTCTGATAGCTCACAATTCAGTTCATTGTTGACTGAGATTGTGTTGTCTAATTTATTCAGTACTCCAATAACGTCAGGAAGCAAATCAATGATTGCATCATTAGAGAAATTGTCAGCAATAATCGATAGAGCACCCCTAAAACTTACAGCCAGGTCAATAACGTCATCATTAAGTAGATCCAAATCATTAAGTAGATTCGCGTCACGGATTATGTTCTCTCGCCTACGGCGAGCTGTCATGGGTTTATTCATTATGAGTTCAAATGAAGCGCCAAAGTTAAAAGCAATAACAGACCGTTGAGCCGATCAACAACAATATAGTACGGTGAGATAAGCAAGCTTGAGGGAGCAGAAAGGAGAAAGAATTGGCAAGAGAGCGAACACGGCAGGATGGAGGCGGAGGCTCCTGATATCGGAAAATGAAAGGGGAGAGGAATAAGAATAAACAGAGGAAACAAGAAATGAACCGCTTACAGAAGTAATGACTGAGAACGAAGTAGCAGGCCGAACAATCAAAGATAAGATAAGAGGCGATAAGAATTCGTCTTCATTAAAAACTTTACAAAACAGTTCAGAAATTCAGGTTAGAAAAAATTGAAAAATACTAATTACCAAGAGTGATCACCACTTTTCACGAAACTAACGCAACCAGTCGGAAGAGGAGACTTAGTCCTTGAAAATGCACTTTTTAAAATCACAAAACCACGCATAAATCCTTTTAAAATTATAAATCTTTACGGAGCAAACCAGAACACGACCAGTAGCGGCAGACTCCGCTATCTCTCGATAGTTGTGCCAAGCTAATGTGCCAACATCAATATTAATGAAATTAATCATAAATCGTCCATAAACGTGTGTATTATAATGACAATACACTGTATTTATGTATTGTGGATACGGATATTGTGTTCTTGATTTATGATTGATTTGTATTCCATAGGTAATCATCTAATTAATGTCTAATTGACATTTTTATGTCTTCCTATATTTGGGGAGGCGTACCGGAGAATATTTTCAATTGCTAATTCATAAAAAGGATAATAAATCTCATTACCCTCTAAAATTATTATATTTTATCACTGATTTGAGATTTATCATTAATTTATCATTTATTATTAGCCCTAAAACAAATCGAACAGTAGAAAATATATATGCAATGAACCCAATGAAGATGCAGCTGTAAAATGAAGGTAAAGCAAAACACAATTTATGCTGTGATTTATTCTTTTTTATTTATACATTTCCGGAATGGAGCAGCCTAATTTTCATGTGGAACATTACCCTTTTCGAATACTTACTGCTAGAATGTGTGCCATTTATAAGTTGTTTGAAGGTGCTGGAATGAATTTACAAATACATCCTATCATGATTTTAACATCATAATAATTATGATATTGTTTGATCGATCTCATCATGATACCATTTTCGCAGTATCATGATCTCCAAAACACTTGAAATTCAACAGTTATGCTTCGACAGTTATTAACAAGATATTTTCGTGGAAAGATGGCACCAAACCAGACCATGCTTAAGAAATTGGATCATGAGCAACGGGAGTTCTTATGTCGCGTTTCATATTTACTTTTCACTGCGGTCTGTCTCTGAATTCCTACCTTATCAAACCGGTGCGACAGAGCAGAATCTGGCTCACCGTACCTGCTATAGCCTTAAAATCAGCAGTGCCATTTCCGGTCAAAATGAAACTGAACTTTCTAAAATTTATTTTTTCTTAGCCTCAATCGATCCACTTGCAGCTCGAAATGTGACTGTCTTGCTGAAGTGGAATTTGTAGTCAAAATACGAGTACAATCGAATACGATTGAGCGTACATCTTTGCGATATTGCTTTCTCAAATTCATTGCAATGTATATTATTAACATTTTTATTTCTGATTTTTTTCATGGTTTCAGTATCATTCATATCACTTATAATCTCCTTTCAAGATAATTATCTCTTCGAGGTTTCGTTATTTTAGAAATAGAATACTGTTACCAAAGAGTATCTTAGTATATGGAGAGGTATATTATTCTATGCTATTACTATTTACTAATTCTAATACAATGTACTATTATCAGTAATAGAATAGTTAATCTCTCATCATCTCAATAGAAAATAGTTGATGGTGATCTCTCGAGATGGGTTTAGTGGAAGAGTGGGCTCACATGCCTCAACTTCGCCTATCATCATCTATCATTCTATCATCCTCCTCATTACCCACGCACTCATGCTAAAGAGGCCATGCAGGTATCATCACAACAAAAAAAGAAAGAGTTGAGTAGATCAGAATATAGATTCGAGTCGAATTTAGCAGAGAAAATCCTAGAAAAGTAGAAACGACTGGAATAGATAAGGATAGAGTCGACTTAGTCGTGGAATTCAATGCATTTAATGTTTCCGTGATTTTTGTCACTTGTGAAATGACAATGAAAAACAGATAAAATCAATTTCTAATGATGATTGCCCTAGTCACGCTAGTCAATGATATATTCAAGCGGTGATAGGTTCCAAATATCGGTGCTGCAAATGCTATAACGTTGTACTCCACGGTACTTGATGAAGAGATACTATTATAATCGAAATTATTGCAAGGGCATTTGAATAAATTGTAGGCACATTATGATATTCTCTATAATCTGGTGATTTTCCATATTGCTAGAAAATGAAGAAGTACTTCTATTAACTTCATACTCTTTTTTATGATCTAGAAAATTGAAATAAGGAACTTAATCAAGAATTAAGGTATTAATAAAGAATTAAGAGCTTAACTAAGAATCAAGAAGAAACTAATATCTCAATCAAATGACACTTTCAGTCTTTTATTACAATAACACAAAGTTGTAATTATGCCATTTTAAATGAAAAGACAAGACAAGACGTTGTCAAACCACTGATTTATTAAAAAATCGACATACCACTTTCGGTTTCGGTAAGAGTTTACCAGAGATTGATGATGGTGTAACAACAGAAACCGGTACCACGATTTTTCAATAGATCAGTGGTTTGATAACGTCTTGTCTTATCATTTAAGAGGTTGTCATATCACCTCCACAACTACTCAAAAAGTGAAAAATTATGCCATTTACAGTGATTGACATTGAATAACTGAATGATTCTAAAGATTTTTTAGAAACAGGATATCTGTATTCTGTATAATCTGAATGTATCTTAAGAGCATCTTCGAGATTTCAGGTTGGACTTGCACATGATTGATAATAATTATCTGGTTTATCTGATTTACTGGTGAATCAGTCAAAAGGTTCTCCGCAATCAATAGTAGTTCTATCGTAAAAGCTGTATGCGAAAGATAGGCTTTAATCAAGATCGAATAGAATTCTCTCATGTTTCAAAGAGTACGTGGAACTCAATTCTTCATAGGACTTGTGTGTTCCGGAAATGTAAGAGAAACGTTACCGATTTATCACTGAATGAACATCAATAACTCATCAATAACACTATTTACTGATTATCGATGATTATCTATTTACTATTTACTGATGATTAATTGCATATCATCGGGATGTTCTTGGTCAGTAAATTGACTGAATGAGGTATCTGAATGAATACTGAAGCAGATAATGTAGGGAAACTACTGTTCAACTACTACTTTTACTGTTTCATGAAAAAGTGGGTTTGCTTCTTGGTGTTGGAGACTAATCAAAATTATACACGCCAAACACGAAAAAATATGTTGTCTTCTTGGAAAGATTCAATTTTTGTTCACATTCTCATGAATCATATAGGCCTTCTTGAAATCACATTGGATTAATCTACATCGTTCTTTAATCACCTATATTTACCTACTAGCCGGCAGGCTCGCTTCGCTCGCCTTCTCCGCCTAGCCAGGACCCCCGACAGTATAGGAAGTGTAAGTGAATCAAACAGGCTCGCTTCGCTCGCCTGCAAAACCTCTGTCAGTGTAAGCTAAGACAAAGAGGCTCGCTTCGCTCGCCTGCAAACTCCGTTCAGAAGGGATTCGAAATTTATTGAGCACAGCATTTCTACACCTGATATGGACCTGTTTACCTAATTTCAACATTTTATGCCAATTTGTTCTAGAAAAATCTAAGAAAAACTCCGAAAATTCCAAATAAAAGTAAAACACTAATATTAAGCGTAACCTTGGGAAATATATCGGACATAGTTCGAAACTTGATTCAATATTTTCCAAATTAGTTTATCTATAATCTCGTTGAACCATTGAATTTACAGTAAGGATTGGTCGTATCAAGGCGGAAGATATGCAACCCGCAACACATCTACAATTTTGAAAACCTGATTACTGGCGTAATCTTGAACGGATTGCAAAAATATTTCAACACAACATTTCTAGTCCTTATCTGAACCTGCCCACCAAATATCAACATTTTCTACCAATTGGTTCTCGAAAAAATTAGGAAAAGGCCGAAAAACTCTAGAAAAACTAAAATATTTGGCGTATCCTTGAAAAGTTTTAAAAATTCGTTCTTAGCGCGCGTCTAAACGTCCAACTGAACATGCCTGCCAAATTTGAACGCATTCGCTTCAGTGGATTTTTAGTTCTGGTGATGAATGAATGAATGAATGAATCAGTCAGTACCATTTCGCTTTTATAGATATAAATTTAATGAGTTGAACAAATACAATATAATGAGTTTTGTGATTCAAAAGTACAATTTGCTACTGTTGGTGCTTACCACTATAGATCTTACTTTAGTTTCTTCATTGTGACTTATTACTGGAATAATTAGTAAGTATAACGAATAGTTTCAATTCAACGCTCGTTTCAAAAGACTAAAAGAATTTTAATAGATTGATAAAATTTCATTATTGTAATAATGAAATAACCTGAAGGCACGTTTTATTTATGGGCTCTTTATAGAGCTCTTTAAATATGAAAGTAAATAATTGATTAGTACATATTTTAAATAACTATAGAATTCAATTACTAGATTCTACTGCTGTAGAATTTAGTGTACAATGCACCAAGTCAAGTGTTTGTATATTGAACTCTTCAGAACTGTAGAACAGTTACTGAGGTTTGCACTTACGTAGTACTCACTTCAATACAATAATTTATGATCTCATATTCGATACATGTTTATCTAGAAAGTTATCAAATTGAGTAATTCAAACAGCCTAACTATTTCGACTCAACTCAGAATCAATAATTAATGATTCATCACAACGCAATGACACTCATTCGTCAAACTAGAAAAAATATATCCCAGCACTTGGAAGCTCAACAAAGAGTGGGAATGAACCTGATACTATCTACCTATGTCAATGTTTCATTGTTGAAGAACTGAACTAGCATTCTTGAGCAGGTGTAAAACAAGAAAAATATGGATGTTATTAATGATGGTATTAAGTTTGATCTTGACCCATCTTCTTTTCTTTTCTTGATCTGACCTCTTCTGAAGACGTCGTCAACTCCACCATTGAAATGTTCTTTAACTCTCTCACATCACTTTAAATCTCATCAAGCCTGAGATGTGAGCTCTGAACAGTTTGAAGTCATTCTTGTAAGTTGTCCTTCCTAATGATGCTGCATTTGAATTATTGTTATATGGTAGTTCAAGTTCCCAGTGCTGCAATGAGACAGGTTCATATCCATTGAAGAGAGATAGATATATAACATTTTTTCGATTAAGATAAAATAAGATGATCAGGCTGAAGGTGTTGCGTGCAGAGGAGAATGTTCAACATGTACGTAAACACATTTTCTAGTCGAGATACCCCAGTATTGGGAATATCTCATAACTCTGATCATAACATTGGATAAAACTTCCATCTGTTTTAACTGTTTTTTTTTTTATTTTGATATTTCTTGGTGATAAAATTAGATGATCTAACTACAGCGAACTTGAAAATATTTCTAACTTGCTGTCCATGATCATCCATAGGACTTGGGAACATTCAATAATAAAAAGAGTTACAATTTTTAGAATTAATTCATATTTATACGTGTTATAAACGATTATGAGGTGATAATAAGTTTTTTTATACTGCTCTGAACAAGAAATGAGATTGACTTAATCGACTATTCTGCTTAGAATGCGAGCAAAAAAAGTACATTAATGGTCTGGAATCCCTGCAATATGATTTGATAGTAATTATTGAGCTCATAATGATTTTAGTTTCTCGATTTGCAGCTTTTGGAAAAGAGAGCGAAAGGGAAGGCCGCTGATTGGCTGAGAAAATCCAGTGTCCTTGTAATTTTAAAAGAGATTGCACTAGCTCGGCAATTATCAGACATTGTTAGGGAGAACGGAAAATGCCTCTAACATTAGAGCGGGATATTTTCTCCAACAGTGAAAGGTGAAATTAAAAATATCTAGATAACGCCCAGCCTACTTCTTGGTGCAGTAGTGCGTCTAAAATAAGATGATCAGGCTGAAGGTGTTGCGTGCAGAGGAGAATGTTCAACATGTACGTAAACACATTTTCTAGTCGAGATACCCCAGTATTGGGAATCGCAAAACTATCAGAGAATCATTTCTCTGTCAGCAGAGAGACCAGTGATTACCGGAAGGTGCCTGTTTCGAGAACCTGATACTTGAAGATCGGAAACAAAGTGAAATCCGGAATGTGAAGACCGGAATTTTACGCTCAAGCCCCGACTTCTAACGGGTGTTGGCAAAAAGATGCACTGCAATTTTTGATCACCAGTATTTTCTGCATTGGGAACATTAATTCCTTTCTGTCGGTATTAGACGGATATAGTTCCAACACATGAAAGGAGAAACAAATATGACTTCGTATTTTCATCTCATTTCATAAATGACATAGAAAATTAATATTACCGGTACCGGCCTCAAATATAACGTATCATTACTATCAGACTCTTCATTAGCACATTGTTTACTATTTGCATGATTCATTACTAGTCCAGTGTTTATCTGTGTCCCAGAGTTTGTGTATGTTGATCTTTTTTTTATCTTTTAATAATTGTTGCAATTTCTGTGTTGAGAATTATTCAGCATTATTGAATCTAGAACATAATCATACATTTCTTTAAACTTGATATATTACGTGCTGTTTTAATCAAATACAGTAGATTCTCGACTATCCGAGGGCAAAACTTGTATTCCACGTAAGACACAATCATATTCGAGAATAGCCGGCAGGCTCGCTTCGCTCGCCTTCTCCGCCTAGCCAGGGGGCTCCGCCCTCTGGACCCACGACAGTATCAGAAGTGTCAGTGAGTCAAACAGGCTCGCTTCGCTCGCCTGCATGACCTCTGTCAGTGTAAGCTGAGACAAACAGGCTCGCTTCGCTCGCCTGCAAATTCCGTTCAGAAGGGATTCAAAACTTAACGAACACAGCATTTCTAGACCTAATCTGGACCTGTTCACCAAATTTCGACATTTTCTACCAATTTATTCTCGAAAAATCCAAGAAAAACTCTGAAAATTCCGAAAAATAGTAAAACGCTGATATTGAGCGTAACCTTGGGAACTATATCGGACATAGTTTGAAACTTGATTCAATATTTTCCAAATTAGTTTATCTATAATCTCGCTGAACCATTCAATTTACAGTTAGGATTGGTCCTATCAAGGCGGAAGATATGCAACCCGCAACACATCTACGATTTTGAAAACCTGATTACTGGCTTAATCTTGAACGGATTGCAAAAATATTTCAACAACAATTTCTAGACCTCATTTGAACCTGCCCACCAAATATCAACATTTTCTATTGATTGGTTCTCGAAAAAATGAGGAAAACTCCGAAAAACTCTAGAAAATCTAAAATATTTGGCGTATCCTTGAAAAGTTTTTTAAATCCTTCCTTAGCGCACGTCTAAACGTCCAACTGAACATGCCTGCCAAATTTGAACGCATTCGCTTCAGTGGATTTTTAGTTCTGGTGATGAATGAATGAATCAGTCAGTCAGTCAGTAAGTGCCATTTCGCTTTTATAGATATAGATATCTTTTCAAATACACCATTAGGGAAAACTAATAGGCTAACATACACAGACACTAATGACAAATCAATACTGGTATTGATTTCAATATTATTTTATAAAATTCAAACTGTCTTCGTTAAAAATCTACACAATTGCACTAACTATTAAATTGTAACTGATACGAATCGGTACCATGTTACATTAACGTTCATTGCGGGTAGGGATGTAAAATACCCGGGTATTTAAAACTCGGGGTGAATACCCAGGGTATTCACCCGGTTAAATACCCAAAATTCATAAATACCCGGTTATATTTGGTATTTAGTGAATCATTGATGTTTGTACCCCTGAATATGTTATTATTAGCATTGATGATATATTGGCATAGTAATAGTCAAGTTATAATATTATAAAAACTTATTGGCTATTAATCAATGACTATAATTTTTTTGAAGTATTACTTGAAGTTTTGAATGAATAGGATTCTTCATGGAAGAAACTGGGTAAATAAGACCAGGCAAACTCTGCAGGAGTTTTATGCATATATTTCTACTTTAAACTATAGGCTTCTGAACAAAAATAATAAATTAGAAGAAAATTCAAACCGATAGTTACAAACTTGTAGAGCTATAGAGCCTATTTAAAAACAAAAATAAGAAATTGACTCTTGGAAAATGTTTTTGAGAATTTTATGAGTCAAGAAGAAACTAGGGAAGTTTTACGAATATTTTTGTGTATCTACTTGAAATTGTAATAAATCTGCAATTTAAATTGAATCCAAATTAAAATTCTGTAGATGGAAACAAACAATATTGAAATATTTTTTTAGCCCAATAAAAATGGATCAAACTCAAACATTCAACTTGAAATACAATTAATTAATTAGAAATTTTATTTTATTGACATTATGAAAATGAGAGGCTTATAGGCATAGATTGGGATGAAGCACGTGTAGTTTCAGATTGTAAGAAATATTTTTCAGGTGTCCTGGGTGTAGGCTTTTCATGAAATAGATTCCTGAATGATATTCTCACGTAAAAATTTCGCTCGATATTTTCTTGAAAAATTAGGTCATTTCTGTTCTCTTGAAAATATTAAGCCTAAATAGTAAAGTCTATCCAAGCAAAGGAGAAATCTGGCAAGATGGGAAAATGATTCCAATATTGATTTAAAAATTATAAATTTGGTCTCAAATTGTAGGAAACATTCTGATCTACAATATGAGACCAAATTTTATAATTTTTTAACTATACATTTTCTGGAGCTGGAGTCATTTTCCCATCTTGCCAGAATGTCTTCTTTGCTTAGACAGACATACGGTACCATAAAAGAAACCTTAATAAAAAACTGATTAAATAATCTGTTTTATGTCTTACCAATGTCATAAATAACGTGAAATTTTTTCCATTAATAACGGCGCTATATTCTCAAAAAGATTGAGAAAAATTACATTGTTCTTATGGGGCATGATTTTGCCGTTCGGCTATTGGCCGTTCACTACCATCCACCTGATGAGATTCATTCGAATTCGACCATCAGATTCGCTTGTATCAATGGCATAATCTGATGCTTCCTCAACGAAGTCAATCTTAATCAATTAAATCACGACAGCACCACATTAGAAAAATAGTGAAAATGCATTTACTGTTATTCTGTTATATTATGATTGCAAGTGAAAAGATAAACTAGGTCAAATTCCCCTCTCTTTGACCGTTATATAATTATAACTTATTCGAAACAAATTTCTAGTAATTTTCAATAAGATTTAACAACACAAAAACGAAAAAATCATAAATACCCAGTACACGGGTATTTATGCCAATGATGCTCGGAAGTTAAATACTATTTGACACTATATGAAACATTTTTGAATGCATTTTATCATCATTCCACTATTATTGAAGGTGTTTGAATGCAAAAAGACAATTTAATCTTTCAATAAAAATAATAAATACCCAGTTTTTGGGCTTGGGTAAATACCCAATTTTTATTTACCCACCCGCTGGGTATTTACCCGGCCCACATCACTAATTGCGGGTTGTCTATTCAGCCCCTTCAACTTGAAGAGAATAAAGTTATCTATGATCATTTCCAGTTATCTAATAATCTTCCAGCATTTCATCCGAACAGTAGTAGCCTATAAGCTCTTATGGAAAGAGTGTTCATAAAGTCTATCTCGAGAAGCTGTAACTCTCTAGTATTCAACGGTACTGACTTGGCCATTAATAGAAGCATTTATATTGAGCTTAACCGCTAGTTCAGATCGTCAAATTTGAATTATGACTCAACTGATACTCCACAGATGCAGCTTTACACTTACATTGCTTTTATTACTGTGGAGAACAACAAATTGGATACTGTTACTTGCAATAAAGCTACAGGTCATTATATAACTATATATCTAACGGTAGAGAGTTGTTCCATAATCCGATATTGTTTATCACCAAAGCTTTAGCTCGTAATTCGACGGCACAGTCAATGCAAGAGAAGGTGAAAATATCTCTTACGTTCATGCTCAAAAGAAGTGAGAGTACATCGTAAATTTTTCATGAGTTGTGCCTGTTATCCGTCAATTTAAAGGTAGAGTTTAATGTTCTTCAACCAAAAATTTACGTGAGATTCCGTTACGGTAACACTATCCATGCATTCTGAGAATGTTATTGTACATCTTGTATTTTTGGTAAGTTCTCGCTTTGAATAATTACCGGCTATTGTTCTCAAAAACAATAATATATTCTATCCATTATCCGTATACCGTATCTCTAATAATATTTGTAATGGATTTTACCGTATCTCTAATAATATTTGTAATGGATTTTACCTTACAAGCTCTCAGCTTATAATCTTATTATCTGTATTACATGTAGGCTGTTCGTAATTCTATATGAATTCCTTGGAAGAGAAATGAGCCAAAGTAATGCTGTTCCTTCTCAAGTTTGGGAATATACTGATTTGAAACGAAATTTGGTTGATTTAATTATGGCTCTCATGGTTTATGAGTGTAAAGAAGCGGTTGTTCTACAAAAAAAGCTGCTACTTTCGAAACATGACGTGGGGTATAAAGTCTGTCTGTCTGTATCAGACTTACAGTACCGGCCCAAAAGCCATAATTTATCAATCAGAACTCACAGTCCCGAACCAACAATGACCGAGACGAAGCCGCCCCCCCACCACGCCAGAATCACCCCCTGGCCGGACAGACCATACAGCAAGCAAATAATCATCAACCAGGATAGAGGTAACGTGTGGTTAGCACGTTGATCCTCTCAACCATAAGGCAGTCTCCGCAACCAATTAGCGGCGCAGAACACCTCTCAATAACATCCAGTTAATCAGTTAGAGTGTAATGCAAAAATTATTATTCCTCCAGAGACGGGACTCCAACGACTGACTATTCTTACTAACGACAGGCAATCTCCCAAAGGAAGGGTATAAAGTAGCTTTCGATATAATGAAACGTTTGAATCGAACACAGTTTATGAAGAAACGTTTCAAAAAATCCTTAATACTATTCTACTATCCGATATGATTTATACCGGAGGGGGTGTATCCCACAACTATGATCAAACATAAAATACAATATAGTTTATTCTAGGTATCCTAAAAAAATGAGTGGAATGAGTCATTGTAAAAGGCATATTTTTATAATTATCCTCCTTTTGGATAGCTGGTTGTAGTAAGTGATAACGCGCTGGTCTGATAAACAGAGGTTCAGAGGTTCGATTCTGAGCCATGGAATAGTCTTTGACCAAAGCACAATCAAATACGGCCACCACGTCTTTCGGAGGAGACGATAAGCCGTCGGTTCCGACTGCTTAAAAAAGTAGTCGGCATCTCTCATCATCGTCCCTCCCATTACCCACGCACAGGCCTAGGACTCCATGTGGGCATCATCCTTGGAAAAGGAAAAAAATAATCGAAAATTGAGTTCATTCAAAGACATAGAAGGTACGCAATCTATTAAAAATTTTAGGCTCACAATGGTGCGTCCATTGAACGATACAAGAATACTTTGCGTAGATAAGAAACGATACGTCCATACTTTCTATGGGTCGACTATCTAATAATTATTACTTCTACTACACAGGTAGAAGAGCTGTACAGTAAAAGGTACGAGCACTACATCTGTATTGTGGGCACGAGCCGCCAGGTATTTACTATGATAAAAAATAGTCTATATTATTTAGACTATCTCCATATCTCTAAAAATAATATTTTTATCGCCTCAATAATATATGAGGCAACATTATCAAAATCACAACAGTCTTTGTTGACCGAACTTAAGTGAGGTATATATTCAAGATGACGATTTTACATTTTTTATGCTTGCATGTTTGTTCCGCGATTACGACAAAACGCGGCAATATATTCTGATGAAATTTGGCAGGAATGTTTCTCTTGGAATTGCGCGTCTATGCATATGTAAGGTTTTTTGGAATATTTCATTTTAAGGATAATATGAAAGGAAAAGGAATTACCTCCATACTAAAATATTACTATAATACATTTATACTTCTGAACATAGGAGAATTCAGACTATAGAATTATTCATGTTTAACCAGCTGTCGAGTTTATTATTAATTGCATGCAATGACGCATGCAATTAATGAAACTCAACATAACTGCATTCCCTTCTATTCATGAATAGTGCCCCATACCATGAGTGACTTCGTGAGGTCTACTGTTCACAGAACTACTAGTTATAGAAAGAGGTGTAGAAAAATACGTGAGTTCAAAAGAGAATAACACAATATTAAGAGACACATAATGTCAGTGTACAATCTTTTTTGTAATTTTTATGATTTTCTGATGAAACTGCAGTTCCTTAGTACCATTTACCTGCCACCCCTGCATTATATTATTCTGTGAGTGAATAGCTGTAAACCAATAGAAAACCTAGATGCAAGATCAGTTAAACCTAGGTGCAAGCAGAACGAGTGAACTTTTATGAACGATTAAAAAAAGTAAAAGTGATGGCCAATGTTGCCTAGCTGTTCGACGTATCTGTCCAGCCTGCTCCTGAACTTTCGTCTGACTTTCGCTGTTTTGATTATATACCGACTACTAGTTACACGGCGTGAATATCCTGATAGTTGAGTGAGGCTTTAATAGTTGGTGTACTGATCTTGTCAGGTGGGATAGATGGGCGTTGAGTAGACGCCAACAGAATATGCGGTTCGCGAATGATTGTTATTGATGCTTACTTTTGTCAGGAAGTCTGAAAGTGGTTTACGAAAGCAAACGGTTTATCTCAGATTGCTCTCCACTCGATAGTATGCTCTCACAGAGCGCTTGCTCACTATCCTGACAGAGCTGAGCATTAATAAAAAAATTCGCTAACCGCCACTTTTGTTGGCATATGCTATACTTCTCGCGTTCTTTCTGTCTGCCAGATGACTCCTGTCCTGGTACACATCCGTTGAGTACTGAAACTGGTGCAAAGTAGTTGAAATACAATATATATACAGTTTGCATGTACATTTATACCTGTACACTGTAGAGTAGCATGCTGTTAAAAGTGATTTGAATCTCTGGCACAGTTCAATCTCATTCCCTGAATCTGTATATTTTCATTCATGCTTCTCATCACTGTCAAATTGTTCAAATAAATAAAGAAATCATTAAGTTCAACAACTTTTTATGATGAGTATAACTGACGCAAAAACATTAGGCAGTTTCACCTGCTCCTTGTGCGCTTCAGCAGCTCTAATATTAGAGATTTCTCTAATTTGGCTGTGCATAGATGATGTTTTTGAAATCAGGAGAGACAATAGATGCTTTACATCAACTTCTATTAGGCTACATCACGTAGGCCTACAAGAGACAGACGAAACATCCCAACTTTTAAGCGTCAGCTATATTCTGTTTTGACGTTTACTTCTTAAAGTAAACATCATGGGGTTGAATGATGTTCCAGTATGCATTGAGTTCACAAATATAGAATTAGATTAAATATACATTTGTAAACAAATTGCATTTGAAAACTTGAAACATATAAAAACATATTACACTATACAAATAAAAATGTTACCGTACTTGAAAAAAAACTTTCTACACTTAAGTATTAAACACTTGAACACTAAAAATATATTACACTTACACTTTAAAAATAACGTTAGTTTTAAAGCGTCACGAGTGAAGCAAATTCAGACTCTATGTCCATTTTCAACACTCTGGAAAACAACTGCAGCGTTCATTTTAAGACTGCAGTGTAGAAGAATAATAATTATGTTCGTGAAAATATGAATCCATGAAAAGATAACGCAAAGATCAATCATGTTGATTTCTTGTTCTAACAATCTATCAATAGTATGATGAAAGCCTACTTTGAGTTTAGTACTGAAGTCACTTATGCTAAAGAAAATTAATCGTGAATTATACTCATATTTTAAAACATACTGTTATTTTTGTAAACCAACTCAAATAATTGTAACCGAATTGTGAATAGATAATTAATATTTACAATATGTGGTCTTTTAAAATTACCTTCGAAGAGATCTTATTAATTTTTTTTGTGAGTCTTCGTCTAAGGTTCATCTAATACACAGGGAATTACAGTATTCCCTGTATTGAAAGTTAAGTTGTTCGCGGAGATGTACTTCGAAAATCCTCTAAATAGAAATAGACTGAATTTCCTGCGAAGTCCGAACTTGGTAGCGTGCTATCAAACCTCTTTGTTTCTGTTTCGATTACATTTATCATAACGGTTCCTGCTGCTGGAAACTCGATTTCTCAAATCTCGAAAATATGTTCACAAAGTGAAACTATCAAATTTCAAAGTCTCGGAAACATGTGAAAGGAGGTCAATAATCTCAGCTACAGAAAGACACCGCACCATTTTCGGATTATAGGACGCAATTCATACTGTGAGTGTGTGTCTTCCAAAACAGTAAAATGGGCGTAAATTTCACGTCAACATTAAAATTACTTTCATCCAAAATGCTCCGCGGTCGTGTGAATAGCTTACTCCTACGACGTTCACATTCACGGATGTTATAATTAATAAACTTTATCGCAGATCACCGTCCGTTGTACCCCGTGCTATAGCTCTGGCATCTAAATCTATTATTTTTAATTTAGAAAATGAAAGTGCCCGGCTGGAGATCGATTTCGCGTGATCTCTTAACTGAAAGGTCAAATGCATGAAATGGAAGGACAGTATACCAGAAAGAGAGAGTGCGATGATGGAATAGTATCGCTTCGTACTACCCAAGCTCCTACTGGTTACTACCCAAGAACATATTTATGTCACCAGCAAAGTACACACAAAGGACTTGGTCGCTAGGAAGAACAGAGAACAAAATAGAATCTTCACTTTTCCCGGGTTACTCAAGTGGGTCACTTTGAAGTTTTAAACGCATCCTACGAAGTTGAAAAGAGGATGTCCTTTTCCTCCATTTATTTGAGAGGAAGGAAAAAGCTCGTGTAATTGGAGAAAAAATCGTTAATAGCCTAGGCTAGCCGGAGACATTAAAAGTACGTGTGTGTGTACAGAGCAAAATTGCAAAATGAAAAGTTCCAACTCTAGAAAGTTTCCGAATGGGTGCACTCTCCTTTAAAACGAAGAAAGTTTTCCCCCAGGAACAGGTGACCTGATAATTGAATAATTATTGTTGAGATTAGAATTTCCATGAAATTCTAGAAAAATATTCAACTTCAAATAACTAAATATTTTTCGTTCTTCCGATTCAAATAAATTTTCTACTCCGAAACCATACTTATCTTTTGGTTTGTTGTCTTGTTGGGAAAACTATAGGATCACCGAAAATTATTGCAACCCAAACAATGTAAAATCATGTAGTTGGGTTGTGCGACTTTCCGATTACTCTATAAAAAGGATTCAGATTCAGATCCAGATTCATTCAGTGTATTCATGTAAATCACAAAATACATCGGCTCAAATCCTATTTTATTCAATTTAGATATGATAATAATATTTAAATATGATAATAATAATATTCAAATATGATAATTATAACATTTCTTGTAGCCCAGGCAAATTAGACTGAAAAAAGGGCCTTGCACCTAAAAAATGATGGATGGCTGGAAATGATCTTAAACCACTGTGGACATCCAAAATAAGTTAAATATGAGTTTGCAACGCTTTCTGAGTGGCGCGTAATACAGAGTGCCCGAAAAACCACGGAAAATTTGTTCATTTTCTTGTTTTTTGCAACTCACGTCAAAACCAAGCGTCGGACAGAAAAATTTTCAATTACAATGTTTTAGTAAAGAAAATTATTAGGCGATTGATATCAAATCCAACCCTCTGTGATGAGCGACAATCGAGTTATGAATTTTTTAAAATGCTGTATTTTTTAAGAGAAACTGAAATTTGACAATTTTCAATTTTTGATTTTTTATATCTTCTGTACATTTCATTAGAAATGTGAAATTCATAATCCCTCTGGGGATAATTTTATCCTGTACAATACAAGACCAAATAGAACTTTCTATCTTGTATATTTTTTGTTCTAGAGCTCTCAACATATTTCCTTGTACAATAAAAAATACAATATTTTCAACAATAATGTCCAAAATAAATCTCTATATCCTTGTATTGGAGTTTTCTACCAGAATATTTTTTGTTAGATCATATTTCAATATAATACCCACCATACCGTCCTCAATTCAGGCTATTTCCAGTTAGAAGGACTCTTTAAGGATAATAAATTGAGGACACCCGTAACATTCGTAAAACTCAATGGATCTTAACAAATTATAGCTCATTGCTTTCAGCTCATCAAGGCAGTTCAAATGCATTTGTTAAATTGAATCAAAATTGAAGAATTTTACGACCTTGAGTACTTTGAGTTCATTCACATATACCGGGGAAAAGGCTACTATTTGTATTAAAATGTGTCTATCTTGGAAGCCATTAATAGTAAAAATTTGTATTTGGGCTTAAATGGTAGAGCATAAGCTCCTCTATCATTTGATATGCAGAAATCATGAATTCAAGCTGATAAGGTTAGATTTATTCACAATTGAAGAACATAAAAAATAACTTTTTCAATTTTCCCTACCATCACTATATTCAAAATTTGGTTATAAATGAAGTTTTATTAAAGTTATCCATACGTTTTTCCATATTGAATAATAGATAATTTAATTCTGCACAATTTTAGAACGAGAATGCATTATTAACTCCAAAAAGTCCCACTTTAGAGGGATTGTAAGTGGAATAGTGGAAACATGAATATTGTTCAACATCACAATATCTTTCAATATAGTTTGTATTTATATCCTATTTTGTTCGGTTTCACTATACATGAAAATCACGCGATTCATTTATTCTTTTAATTCTTCTCAATCAGTAGCAAAGGAGCACTCATGAATTTCATTCGACGAGGAAGTATTTTAACTCCCTTCAAGCATTATCATGACTATATCACGGTTTTAATTTGTTCGACTCTTATTCTCAAGTTGAACTATTCAATGATATTTATCATATAAGAACGATCTTATACATCATGACATTCGAAATAATATAAGATTATCATTATCATAATATTGTTTTCTTCACTAAAATTTTGTAATTTAGCATCGATATTCGTACTGATTTTGTCGACTAATACCATCACAAATCATACATCGATTTGTTTTTTTTTTCATTTTCAATTTAATGAATGAGGAGCTCTTAATCAAAAGTGAGAATCGCGTTCAGATTCGAATCAGGAACGTATCATGTAGTTGGGGAAAGTAAATTGTCAGAACTCAATTGAGATTAGTTAGTGCGATGTGGACTGATTATTATTGACGTGCCACTCACATGTAAACACGTTCAACATATTATTCCATTTCACTCAGGTAACCTTCAAAGCCTTGTTCCACATGAAATGTGAAATGCACTGAAACTAATTGATGAGAGCCTAGACTACAAAAAACTTACCTAGGCCTATTCTAGATTCATCAACACAATAGATCATTTTATGATGAAGCATTTATGTTCTCTCGCCTTAGAGTCACATTACAACGATTATCATTACATCTATTACTATAGCCTACTATGTATTATCACTATCTCCTGTTTGTAACAAGTTGTACTTTTCAAATGTTTCTCTTTTATTGTACGCGATAAAACTGAGCATCAATCAATGTATGAAACTGGTTAACAATTATGATTCCAGTTTGTAATTTCAAGCTCTTTAAAACACTTGACTATTTTATCACAATCTAATTGACTTAATAATCTACTAATTACAAAAATAAAAATATATACTACTCTTCAAATTGAGAAATTATTTCATGAACTAACTAATAATGGTTTACTTTTCAAATTCTACATCATAATATTATCATCCTCGATCATTTTCAATATTATTGATAACATTTTCAAATCCTTTTCAACTGTATTTTAGGTCTTATCACTGTTCAATTTCCATTTACTCATAGTTCAAAGCGTTAAAAAGTTTTTGGAAGTAATATCCAATTACTTTTGAATTTTATCTTTCTACTTTTAATTTTTGGATAATTTATTCTGGTTGAGTCGTGTCTCTTCTTCTGGTTCCAGGATTATAAATGATCCAATCTTGGACCAGGATAAAGAATAATCAAATGGCATTATTATCATTCCAGTTAGTGAACATGAGTTTTTTGCACACGAATTTTCATTTTGAATTTATTATGTTTGTATGAAATCTCCATGTGTTATTTAATTATTTTTTGCCAAATTGACGACGAATGCAGAGCCGTACAGAATGGTACAATAAGTAGTATTTCTAATTTTAATCAATTTTTCAATATACACAGTAAATGTTTCATGTGCAATAGTTTTGACTTTGTTTTTACACATTGGCTGCCGATTTTTGATATTTCCTATGGTAGTACGAGTAGAATATAGGCTATTCAATTTGATTTTTATACAGAGAGAAACATTATGATAGAATAAGAATCCAAGTATCATACTCTATCTCTATGTATTTATTAGTGGAATACGTGTTCCGTTTTCATTGAATCATATGCAACTGAACAAAAATAAACACTGAATTAATACTTATTTTATGTTTATGTTATTTTAAACATTGAATTGATGATTATTTATGATCATACATTTTTTGTACAAGGTTTATTCGATTGATTTAGTTTACATGGAAAAATCCTTATATTCTTATTTCATTATACTTATTTCATCTGCGCTAGCCCTAAATAAAAATCTAATATAAAGCGGACTATGTAGACGATACAAAGACGAAAAAAAGAACACTATTGTAGATAGTGTTCCTATTCAGAATGCAATGATGTGTAGCAGGGAAAGATGTCAATCGGTGTAAACATTTACCCTATTAATGTTTGACGATTCACCCGATTGACAAATTCCCTCTGTATAATTCGGTAAGAGGTAAACTAAAAAGTTGACATTGATGATGGGATGTGGTGCGATGCGCGTGCAGTTATTTGTTTGAAGTGGGCCGTTGCCGTTGCCATTATCAGGGTGAAGGTGAAGGTTGCGAGGTTCAAGTTCGGCGGAAGAGGCGGAATTATGTAAGAAAAGGGATGGTCAGTGGAGTCGAAGGAAAGTGGCGCTGGCACTGGGAGGGGGGGAGCCGTGTGCTACATGTGGACCGGTTGCTCGAGGGGAGATGGATCCCTGTTATAAAGAGGAGCCGCGACCGTGGCCGCCACATCTGCTAGCTGTGAGTGGTGTAGCCATGTGGAAGTGTGTGGTAACCGTATTGTGCCTTGCGATTGTCGTTAGGGGAGCCGAAGTGCAAAAGCCTTCGGTGACCGTCGCTTCTATAGCTAAGACGCTAAAGGTTGAGTCGGATCCGTGGATGTCTTTTATCGAGTGTTTCAAGAGCGATGCTCCCGGTGGATGTCTCCAGCGAAGGGCCTTCAAGGCTCTACTCAGCTGGGCCGAAGGTGACGAGGCCAATGAGATAACAACCTCAGGAGGCCAGCGCAACACTGAATCCGACGACGACGAGCCCAAAGTTGAGGGTCTTCCTGCCGGCACTCCTCCAGCCGTCAGTCGCATCATTGATCGTCTCGGTGATCTGATTGCCAATAGTCTGGCGCAGTTCTACCCCGAGCCCAATGACGATGGAACTCCCAATCTGGCCGCTGAATCCGAACAACGATCCAATGGAGTCGAGCAAGGTGAGCTAGTGATATACCCTCAGTGAGTTTCTCCCCTCTAAGTGTTCCAATTTGTTCGATGCACTCTCATCTACGAGTAATAGCACAGTGGTGAAAAATTCAACATGGATATCTCTGTTTCAAAATGTTACAGTGAAATAGATAAACATGGACTACAAAAATTAATATTTATCAGTGAATACTAGAAATTACTATGTGACACTCGCATTCAGATATTGCTCTACGATATAAGTATCTTTCAGCAAAGTTTCATAAAGTAATATATTTTATACTCAAGGTAGGGTCTCATGTGATCCATTTATTCAAAATCATGAATAGTGCAATGATGTAATTATTATGTTGTTGTATATCTTATAGCAAAGACTCGGTGATTTGAAAGTTATAGCTAGAGTTCAGAGATTCATTTGCTTTTTCCACCACTGATGCCTCTATAAAAATTCCATGGGTAGAAATTGAATTCAGCAATATTCTTGAATATTTAAAATTAAAAATGATACTGTTACAGTAAGCCCATAAGCTCAAATTCCAATAATCTGGAATCAAATGTTTGGTGTATTCTATCATTTAATGCTAATATTTGAAAGTGCGTCCATGTTTTGATGTATATATGTATGATATTTTGAAATTCAACTCACGATATTCTGATGCTGATCATGTGGCATTCTCATCAGCTAATTTACAGTTGAATTTTGATCATTTTTATATAGTTCGCTTTTAGCAAATAAGCAGTGTAAATTATTATTTCTTTGAAATGTACAGTACCAAAAATAATTAGGATTGAGCTGTAACATGAAATTGATGTTTTGGCTTTATCTATTCATCTATAATTATTAGTCCGCAATATTTTGGTTATTTTTTGATCCTATCGATTATGTTGCTGTGTTATGATCAATGTTTCGGTATATTGAAGACGGATTTTATTCTATTTTAAAGTCGAATTCATCCGCGAATGATCTCTGATTAGGTTTATATCTGAAATAATCATAGCTATTTCAAGTGAATTGATTTGCTATCACGGTTCTTCAAAGTCATATAACTGATAATATCATGGCTGTTTCGCAATTCAATTGAATAGATTTCATAATTTCCCAGAGTTATACCTGGATTCCTTTCCCAAAACTTATGAATTCAGATCTGAAATATTCTTTTTTGCCAGATCTGATATTCATCAACGTTTCTATTCCACCCAATTGTCTAATAGAATCAGGGTTTTGTATGATTTTATGAACTTGCGCGATCTTGTGATTCAATTCAATCATTCTAATGGCAATAAAATGATAATAATTGAAGAAGTCTCCGAATGGACAAGCCATCACTTATTACAATTGATACAGATAATAGATATTGGTACAGATAATAGATTATTATCCAAACAATTACTTTGTGAATAGGTGATTTGGATAATCAACTCACATGTTGAAATCAAGTACTGTACCTTGCATCCCATTCTTGTAAAAAGTCGGCTTTATACTTATTAACAGCCTTAATCGATCAAATACAGTAAATAACCGATAATATATTGACTCAATTTCTCATATGAAATTCCCTCATCCTATATCAGATACAGACTTTCAAGTCTGCAATGAAGATGAAAAGCTAAACAATTTCGACATTATATACAAAAGCATTGGTGGAGGAATAAATCTGATGATAATAGTAGTGACAAGATTGACAAGTTTGTCTCGTTCTGATCAGATCATAATTTTGTAAAATATCATGTACATTTTTATTTATAGAGCTGTAAAAAATGGAAAGCTTTTGAGATTTTCAAATATCTTTTGAAAGAAAGCATGTATATTTGAAGTCAATATAATTCTAACAGTAGTCCTTCTATATTTTTGAGATCGAACTATTCAGTTGTGAGTTTGTATTTTCAGTTTTCAATAACTCCAATGCAATTCCATAACAGATATGGGATGTGAGGTACATTGTTCTATTTCACCGGATTAATTTTTGTGAGAAAATCATTGTTGAACTAGATTTATTCCCAATTTCACGCAAAACACCAATTTTTTCGGTTACAACTTTTGAAACAAATTTACTACTGCAGTATGTCTATTGTGATCAAATGCTTTAGGCCTGAGAAAATGTAATCTGTTCTGACCTCATACATAGATTTGTTATTGAAGCTGGAATTTAGAGAGGAGATGGTTCAAATTGGGATATGTAAATGTGGAATACTACAACTATTCAGCAATCAAGTTGGAGAGGTTGTGGAGTTGTGAGAAAAAGGATCGCTTCTTCTCTGAAAGAATGAAAGTATAGGAAATTAAAGTTATAAATTTTCACTACTCACAATTTTGATCTAGAAAATCGATTGAATAGCTGCAATGAATTTACTCGTTCATGATAGATTTGAATACAAGTTTCAAATAATATTGTCCAGCGAGAGAGTAGTGATACCTCAAACTCCACTTTAATACTGAGAGATCTGGAAGAAATGTTCGTATGAGTTTGATAACTTTTGTGAATTCGTTATCAGAGTTAAGTTGATCATTGCATCACCTATGATTTAAGAGTATAATACTTTGTGATACTGGGAGTTGATATTTGACAGCTTTGTATACCAATCGTATATCATAAAACAATTATAACAGTACAGGCCACACCTTGCGATAGGGTGATACAAGACTACTAGTGACCAAGCAAGATTCGATCTTACTTTTTTTTAGAGAAGTTGAATTCCAATCACGCTTCCGTCCATATTATACTACCAGTAAAACTCTTACGAAGATAACAGATGGTAATTCCGTATTTAAAAGTTTCAAATGCCTGTCTTGATGAAAAGTACTTTCTCCTGTACTCAGAAACATCAGTATTTCACCCCAATGAAGCCATTGGAAATTGCATGGTAACTCATCAAAAATATTTTTCCCCAGAATCACATCAAAAGCTAATCAGACTCAATGTGTTCATCGCAATATTAAGAGATTTATGGAATATCAAGGCAATGTGTAAAAGTGCTTGTTGCAGAGAGTGGATTTATCATTGTGTCACAATAATTATTATTCTCAAATATATTACAGTATGTATGAAACAATATAAGTTGTATATTCGTACACGTGAATAAAAATTGTAGATGACTGTAACACAACGAGATTTGGATTTTTTTAAATTTTCACAAAATATTAGGATTTGGAATTAGTTCTCTTCTCTCCTCAAACATCCTAAAACACGCTCAACAGTGCATTATTTTGTCAATAAACAGTGTTGGTACAAAATCGTGGTAAACCTCACACAATGTACGAACAGTTGAAAGACGAAGAGGAGGACACGAGCTCGGGGCTCTCCGATTTATGACAATCAATACAAAGTTTTCAAAGTCAAATAAAAGAGTACTCACAAATTGATACATGGTAATGTATCAATGTATCAAATAATACATGGCAATTTATGCTAAAAAATTCAATTAGAATTGAAGCATTAGAATATTAGCTGGCGCTGTACATCCACTCTATTAAGTTATAATGTGGATTGGAACAAATAAATTATTTGCTACATGTCATAACAAATCAAATAATTGAACAACGATCTTTTGTGATGTGACTCTTTAAGTTTATTAAGAGAGTATTATTGAATTGAGACAACTCCCATGTCTTTGATTCATGCTATAAACTCAGAAAAGAGTAGGTAGAATTGATTATTACTTCGTACTCTTGGAATAAGATAATGATGCATGTTATCAACTAAGAAAAGAGTTGGTACAATGATTGATGATTGTCTCGTGAAAAATCCAACAATGTTAATGATACCACCCAAGTTGGTAGGTGAATTTGATTATTATCTCGTGACACATGCTTCAAAGATCGGCGAGATTGGAATGGTATCTGCTTTGGCCATGAGCAAATTGTCAGGTGTGACCCACTACAACCGGTAGCTAAGCGTCAGTGGGTCAAAAACCAAATGTGCGTGAGGAAATGTGGCGCCCCTTTTTTTTTCTAGAGGGGTTTCAGGTTGTGAGATCAGTAGGCGAGCATAATTTTGCATTCTGGTATGATCTCGATCGGCCCAGAGCAAGTTTCGGTTTGGGAACGGGAAGTGGCTAACGGTAAGGCGGCTTTCGAAGAAGGGCGGGGTCGGGTAGGCTACGGGTCAACTTGTGGAGGTCCGCCGTGCAAACCGAGAGAAGTAGACAAGGTCGGCGTACTTACAACCGGTCGCGCTTAGCAGGTCGCCGACCCAAATCCCACGACCCTGCCACTCCTGACTCCGATTAAAAAACCCGGTGACTGTGGGCACATAGCACGTTCTATTCGATTGGAGAAAGTGACCGTCGATACTTGCACGTCACGGATACGGTCCACTCGAGTAATTCATCGATCGCCACGCGATTCTCTTCCTGATCCTTGACCTTACACCTGAGAAAATGGCACTGATAATTGTTTTAATTCTTCGCAGCTCCTATAAATTCGACTTTCTCTTATCAATATGCCGGTAATAACTTGAGCCTGAATCGAGTAACTGGTTCCTTAACTATATCGCTTCGAATCTGGTGACAAACATTGTATACTCTCCTCTCAAGAACAGTTCCTCGTAGCTTTCATAAACTTGACTGTATATCACCAATTTGCCAGAAAATGACTTGGGCCAAATAATCTTCACTATTGTTCTCAACAGAACAATAAAATATGAAATAAATTCAAGTACGATTGGTAGAAAGGACTTCCTAGTCCTAACTCCGCCTGATAAAGAATATTTTCATTTCATTACAATTGAAAAATGTAATCGATTGAGTAGCATTACCTCAACTACATTTCTTTGAATCTGGTGGCAAAAAGTGTTCTTTCCTTTTCAAATATACCAGTATCAATGTACGATACATATCAAAATATGCCAGTATCATACGTAAAAATTATTTATCGATTTATCAGTAATAACTTGAGCCCATCTCGATTAAATTAATATGCATTGATTACATTGCCTCGAAACTAATGATAAAATTGTTTTCTCCTCTAATGAGTTACAGATTGATTTGAGACGTGCTAGACACACACACATACAGTTCAGTTAATTCTCCAATTACATGTAACAAAAAGTATGTCTTCAAATTTGATGACAAAAATGGACATAGATAGCCATCAACTTCTCCAATTATCATCAGTATCTATTCAAATTTGATGACGAATATGATACAACCTTTCTCACATCAACACAAGAGGTTTTGTACACAGGCCGACAGTGTATTATCCAATGAAATATTCAAAAGTTAATTCTTATTTCGAGTCAGCAATGAGTATGCAAATCAGGGAATACAATATTTGTCTGGCACGTTACGTGTCTATGAATATGATTGCAGCTTTATTGATCCTATGAATGCTAATAACCAACAAACTATCAAATTATCATAAGTGTTATAGCGTGTTATTGTTGCTCATCGGTTCACCAAACAATGAGAATACTTGTATATGATCATAATAGCTCAGCATGCAATCTGATAAGAATCTGCTAGCACAGATACCTAGTGATCTTGATTTACATTGAGTGAAAGAAACTTATTGATCTGGAGAAAGCTTTGTTGTGCCCTAGCAAAATGGATGTTTTGAATGTGACCATGACATTCCTATGGATTTATCGTTTGTTCCGGAAGAATTGACATTTGGACTATTGATGATGTGATTCATGCTTCATAATCAATATACACGTCAGATGAATGTTCGAGATTTTTTGATGTCCATTATGAATATTGAACAAAGAATTGAAGTATCGAAGAATGAAAAACGAGTTGAAAGTTTTAATGGAATCAATATAGGCTCGGAGACATCAATATTAAAGATGCATCCATGACTAACTAAGAATATAAACATTTGTGGAATATGAGGTTAGTAGAACTAGGAGATACACCTTTACAGCGAAATAGGGCACAGAAACCCATTGGAAAATCGTATCTCAAATAGTTTTCTTCCCATTGACCAATGTTCGTTACAATAGCTTGGGTGTCCTATCTTATTCAAGTGATAGCCTATAGTTACAACCCAAACAAGGTACTTGATATATTCCAAAAATTCTGGATAAAGTAACGTTATTCCACTTCGATCGCGTGACTCAACTTAGCTCTTAGCTGAAAAAGTTATGGAAAGCACGGAGAAGAGTTCAGAAACGGAACTTTGACAAGAAAACTACAACTCCATCAATTTCCGTCAAACTCGCAAATCATGTACAGTAATTTACATATTTTGCGTGCTCTTGTACAGAGAAATACTTGTGCTATGAGATGGATTATCCGTTGACAGGTCTCATCCTGTAGTGGAAAACCTTAAGAAAGAAAATTATCACAAATCATTCACATTCTGAACATTTTTAGTTGATGAGTCCAGAAGATTACCTTCTTGTTTCATAGAAATTATGTAGCATTAACTGGGCAATTTTGTTATACGATGATAGTTTCCAACACGAAAGAGTTTTAAGGTATTTGAAGAATGTATAATGAGTTCATGATGCCGGCAATTATTTATGAATATGTGAAACATTTCAAGTTACTTTGATAAAATACGACTATTTAAAATGATTATAAAGCTTTTTTTTCCCCGTCACAAGATGAATCTCTTGATCTGTTATTATGGAATCTTGCACCCTAAACGAGGTCACCGTGAAATAGCTGGATCGCTTCAGTTTTTTTAAGAGAAAGGAGAATACCTCAAGATTACCCAAAGTGGAAGAGCGAAAATGTCAACTTCCTATATATTTCCAGTGGTTTGGAGGTTGGAATATGTTTTCAATATGATCGAATATAGGGGTTCATTAGTCTTGAAATTAAAATCATAATTCATGGAATAACTCGATTAATCTACATTGAATATTATTTACAGCATCATTTCTACTTATCAACGTGGCCCGCATATGTCTCAAGAATGTGACGGGAACCGGTCAAAGCAGCCACCGCCAATATTTAAACCGTTATATTGAATAAATTAACAACATTTTAGAATGAATTTGCGTTCCTCTGCCAAGATTCGGAACGTAGCACTTGGTACACATCCGGTTTTTATAGCTCTGTTGATATTAATGTGTGGACAAGAGCTTGATATGGTTGAGCCAGTGCTCCACAAAAAACTTGTCTCTATGGCCGTTGACCTGAATTAAATCTGCTCGAAATATTTTAATCACTCAGTCTCCTATTTTATGACACAACTTGATCAAAATGGGAAATTGTTTTGAAATGAAATTAATGAAATAGCTCAATTGGAAAAGTTGAATCAATACAATATACCTTTAGTCCTATTCCATAAAACTACAAATTCTCTCATCAAATACCTATTAAGACTAAATCCGTGTTTAAAGAAAGATTCATGCGATATAGGATTGTTTGATTACTAGCAATGACGAAGTAAATAGAATCTATTAATAATGATAATCTTCATTGAGTACAACTTACATGAAAGAGCCTGGCAAGGCCCAAAACTGTCCCTCTTTCAATTCATACAAAAAAAAAAAAAGGTATGTCACAATGACCTCAGCTTTTAATCAACATGAATACACAAGCAGAGTGGGTTATTTCTTCAATTCGTGAGTTTATTTAATAATACATAGAGAATGAAACATTATATTAAATTTTAATAAATAATAATATATGGAAGTAGTCATTGTTGTGGATCATTCTATCTTAAGTGTCTATTCAGATGAATGAAATGCAGAAATGAATTGACGTAGAAAATGCTCCAATGAGATTCAGTAATTTATTTTTATGTATCTCTTTGAATGAATTTTTCAAACTCGGAAATTTGAAATTCTCAGAGCTTGAATATATTACGTGAAAAAATAGGACAAATACGTATAGGCTACTGCAACTCAAACAAGTAATCAAACAAGAAGTTGAAGCGGAGGAACTGACACCAATTTCAAGTTCACGTTCCATGTAGATGTGTGCAAATAAGCACTTATAAGTAGTTCATATTCAATGAATTGCCAATTGCGTGGATGAGTACCATACCCACTGGAACCAGCTGGTAACCGAGTAGGCGGGTATAGGCTACTGAATAATTGACACGGACCAGACAGACCTTCCGTTCAGGCTCTCTCTGTTCAGTAATTTCGCTCTAGCTAGTTCAAAGTCATGATGATCGAGTTTATTTTCCACTCCCATCACTGCATTTTTTATCAAAGCAGTTTTTATTTATTTTTTTATCTTCATCAATTTCTCTCACCTGATCACCTCAATCATTTCAATCGGGTTGATAAAACTTCGCCATCACCCATTTAGGCCGAAACTCTACAATAGTTTTGTCACAATTAAATGTGATGAAAATACGAAATTCCATGTTATTAGTTTAATAACGGCCCAACTACAAATACATAACAGATTTTTCCTAAAATGGAAGACTATCAAAAACACATACCTCTTCGTATAAAAAATTAGCCTTGAGTAGCCATGAAAATAATTATGGAATGCATTATGTTTAAAAATACCGTGAGAATACGTTTTTGGGTTCGAAGACTTCGTTCAGTAGAAGGCTACGTATCAAGAAATCACATTTTAAAATTTATAAATTCTTACACTATGCTTGATCATCATTCTATCGCATAGTTTCATAATAGCAACATAATATTATTGAATTATGATCATAAAACCAATGAAATAAGATTAGAATAATATTTCAAATGTATAATGTCATGTTAATCAAATACTGAATACACGTATTTCTCTTGATAGGCATCTGCTTTAAAAGCTGTCTAACTCGTTAATAACATATTTTTAATGTTTCTCAACCTTCATGTACAGAGTAATCACTCAATCAATGGTATAAGGAAAGAGAGAGGTGTATGCAGTACCAGTTTCCAAATGAGGCTAACCTATGTTAGAATCCCTGTTTAGAAGAGATAACTCAAAATATACTCTTGTTTATCTAAGATTATGAATAAATTGGATCAGCATACATCCGAGATTCGCATATGAGGGTATAAATATATTTAAGTGCATCTAGACCGGATTTTATAGACTAAATCTTGAATAACCAGCACTCAGATTACACAAAGAATGTATGCCAGTGTCCGGCAATTTATTCATGAGTTTTATTTATTAATTCAAAATCAGTTTCCAAACCAGGAAGTTTCCGTTAGCATCGTCTGGTTCTAGAGAGACATGAGGAATAAAAGAAGAAACCGGTCAACTAAGATTTCTTGCTGATTTTTACGTATATCTAAATAGATCACTGAAGCAGCCCAACTAGTTCTTCCGACCTGACTTGGTGAATGTGCCTGTTTTCAACTCTAGATTCTTCAGATTTTTAACAATTTTGAAAAAAATAGAAAGTCTGAGGAGGAAGCAAGAAAACTGTAACGACATGAGAGAGAAGGCAAACACAAAATAAGTTTCAAAATAAATATCACAATTGAATTCGTTGATTGAGAGAAAAAAACTGAGAGTACAGCTTCAACTTGTTTGGATTTTAATTGTGATGAGACCTTAAGGGGAGGTTTCACCTCACTAATGTGTACTTGGCCAAATACTGGTCAACCATTCAAGAGCAAAATAGGAAAATAGATTGTGATAAATGAGGAACTGCACGATTACTAATTGAATAGCCACATCACATTATTGAAGAGAGAAAAGTTTATTGGAGGAAATTGAGTAAAATGATGATCCTTACAATAATAGTGCGGAAGAAATGTGTAAATTGTCAATTTGAAATGAGAAGTTTGCTAGATGGAGTGGAGATCAAAAGCAATAGACATGGAAGCAATTTACAAGTTGAACATTTAATCGATGTGAAACATTAAACGAGTTGGAGAACTGATAAAATTATGGGAATTACAAGTACAGGGGAAAGTGTTCGTACTAGATTTTTAAAAACTGAGAGTACAGATGATTCTTATGATATAACAGAACTTCTTATCCCATACTAACTAATAGTCCATGTAACGCGAGTTCTCACGTCATTGTTTCATGTGAATATCCCATACATTTTGTCTTGTAGTACACAAAAAATATTCTTATGCAGTGAATATTTTGTCTGAGAAGAAAACAAAACCCTAGTGGATTTCCCAGATCCCAGTTTGTTACATACCGATAATCCAGCCTAAATTCAGAATTGTCTATTCGATTTCTAAAAACTTTGTAGATATTTGCCAGGAAAGAGCAAGACGTATAATATAATTTCGTAGGATACGAACCCATAATCTGCATGGAGTTTGTAGAATTTATTATTTGTTCACTGCAAATCTATTACGATACTGATCTATTCATTGGAAAATTTTATTATTGAGACATATTCACCACCATTAGATATGATATCTTCCTGCTATTAGAAGACCGTGTTATTAGTAAATTAATGTCAATAGTCATTGATATTGACTACATTAATAAGATTACATATCTTATTGCATGATATTTTAAAACTTGTACAAAACTGCTAATATGTTAACTTTTTCCAGTTTTAAGCTTGATCTAGTTTTAAATATTGTTTCGAATGCAGCTTCTTGTGCCTTTCCACGGTTGAAGTTTTTCCTGTTTACCTCAGGTGAAAATTATCAGTGGAATTTAATTTTCCCGCGATGGTTGCCGAACATGGTTTTGTAAATAAGAATCATTCCTAGAACATTCTTTCGGTTAAATGGCCGTCAGCTGGTGTTTTGAGAACTGTTCAAGATTGTAAATAACTCTTCTTGCTTCAATGGCATCTTCAAACGAGCATTGTCAATAACGGAGACACATTGCGAGGATCTCTTTTCAAGGTTTGTGTATTATATGTTTATGTAAATAATATAAAAATATTATAAATATTATTCTAGATCAATAGTTTTAATATTAACATATAACTTAGTAGTATGAGGAAAGGTGTGGAATAAAAGTGTACAGACAGATATAAAATAATATGAATGAATTCCATGAACCAAATATTTTAACTATGTAAATTTTAAAAATTTGGAAATAATAATATTACTTTTTATTCAATCGATAACTTTTGATGTATGTATGTATATAAATGAAAGAGTGCTTTACCCAGTACACAATACTGAATAAAGTTATTAGAATGCACGTTTCAAAGTTCTACTTGTTCAAGTTCATATGGCATGTTTATTTTTAAAGAAAGATGTGGAAACATCTGATGTGAAAAATGGTTCAACAGGAAAGCAATTTTTTGTTCATTTTCTACAAGGCAGAATTATCTTATATGCCTGTATGAAGTGACAGCAACTATAACTATTGCCACTTTATGTGCTTTGCATGCATGCAAAAACTGGTTGAAAAGGAAAATGTACCTTGATGGATCGTTTCCTAATCTTTCATTCGTTTTTAATTGAGGCAATCTTTCTTTATCTTCCCAAGCCAGAAAGAGAAACTTGCAGCTATTTAAAAAATCTTTGAGAATAATGATATTTTTATGCACTATTCTTGTAATATGTTTTGAGTAGAGCAATGATTGATATCTTCCATTTGTGAAAGACCTACTATTGAGAGAATAATTGATTCATCTGTATTCTCTTTTTTAAAGCGATAAATAACTGCATTGATAACGAAAAATTGAGTGTTTTTCCAAAATAATTATTCAACAATTTATAGTGAAAAATTTTCGCTTCTTCATCATTTAAATTTTCATAAGCTTCATTCGTAAATATGCTCTAGTTGGGCTAGAATTTTGAATAAGTAAATTCCTGAATGTTATGTGATTCATTAAGTAAAAAAAAGCATAATTATCATCTATATGCATCCATGGCAATACTTCAAGATCTTGGATTTACTGCATCCCTAACAGTATCTGAAAATGGAATAAATCTTGAATCGTGACTGAAAATCATTGCTCCATTCATTCTATTATACATATTGAACAATCGACTCTTTTCCACAGCATTGATGTCTATACTGTCCAACTGTGTTCATTTTTTATTGAGAATGGACTGAACTTGATTCTTAATTAGCAAAGAGCATCCATCTTGATGATATAGAGATATAGGTTTAGAGACAATGTTTCCCTGTAATTTTTTTTCTAATTTTTCTATAAATAAATTCTGTCCTGATTATAACTAAGGATGAATTTCAAGTTATTCAATGAGTAATTCATTCCCTTTGGAGATGATTTCCTTTTCCGAATGATCTAGTATCATAATTTCATCTATTATTATTTTATAAATGGTGAATTGAAAGTATAGTTCGAATAGAAATGATAAATAATGGAACATAAAGTGATGATTCAATTTCATTTAATAGAAACATTATTGTCTTTTCTTTTGCTCTAGAGAAGCCACATACTAATTAATGTGAATGAATAAACTGAAAAACACACTTTTTTACAAATCCCCATATAAGTTTGTATTTCAAATTCGTATCACATTCAAACATTTTTTCGGCATGGCTATCAATGTTGTTCAACCAATTCCATTGCGAACCATTCAAGCGTCTCATGACGACTTTCTCAAGTCTCCTCCATTATCTTAGACAACAAGGAAAGGCTACTTGGCTTTCAACGTATATTGGCTTACACAAGAGTCATTCAAGCTTCTACGATTAAAAGGCTTGACATTTTTCTTTCACCAGGCCACTTTATTTAATTCCGGAAGCTTCTTAAGTCTCTTCCACATTCATTTTTTGTTCTTGAACTTTTTTGTCGATCACTTTCACAAAGAAAGACAATCATATAAAATCATTTAATGCAAAAAATTGATAGCTATAGCCTCGGTTCTTATACCTAACTTATTGGCTCTTATTGAATACTATACCGTTCTTCTTATCCCTAAGGTATAAATTTTACCCACGCACGGGCCTAAGAGGTCATGTGGGCATTACTTTTGGAAAAAATATCACGACCTTCAAGATATTATAATCTTAACGTGCTATACTTGAAGTGATATTGATGACTGGATCAAATCAAATCAATATTAATCGGATAAATAATTGAATAAATTGTTCATCAGCGGGAAAAGTGAATTATTGATACAAATCTAATTGATTGTACTCATTTGATAATAATTTAAATTAGAAATAGATTGATATCAAACCCTTGATTTTCCAAGAGAAATACGGAATTTCTCTTAAAATTTCTTCCATCCCACTATATTTCTATGTAAGTTTCGAATTTCCCTAGTCGATATTGGAAGTTAAAATGGTAGGATGGTGTAGAATGTTATAGATAGGCAGCTATGGGAAAGAGTCGAGTTCCATCTTAATTGAAACTGATTACATGTTATAATCTCAAAAGCAGGAGCCCAGTATATTAAAACTGTTTTCCTGTATTGTTTTCAGTGAGAGGACATAAGAAGAAGGTGAAAAAGGAGTTGAAAAAGCTGGCAATCAAGATTCTGATTCTGCTCTACGTGCTACAACAGACGAGTAAACTCGTCCTTGAAACAATGAGAACTGTAGCGTATGTCAAGATTTCATTGATAGCCGCCATGTACGTTGCCATCCAAGGTATCAAGCTATGGCACTGGTTAAAACAGAAACATCACGTCAAAGAGCATTCCGCAGTTCTATATGAGACTGGGCATGCCATACCTCACCATTACGCTCCAGAACACCATGAGGTGGAATACGAGCATGAAGAGCATCATCCCATCTGGGGCCGACGCAGTGTCGAGACAAGTCGGGTGGTTCCTGTCCCTGCTCCAGCCGATGCTTACACAACTTATTATGCTGATCCAGATGCTGCTCATAGTCTAGCTTATGCCGCCCAAATACAAGATCGCAACTACGTCAAGGCCAGAAGATAGAATTCAACGCTCAGATTCCTATACGTGTAAATATTAGTCTATTGTAACTAATTGATTTGGCATATAATAATCAAAAGATATTGAGTCTCCCATTGGAGAGATTCTATAGAACGATTTCAAAAATTTCAGTCAAGATTTCTAAATAAAAAATCTAGAATCAAAATTTGTGGAAATACGGGAAAAGAGAGCTGAAGAAAAATTTGCAGTGGACAAAAAATAATGGTACTCTCTAGAGTATTTTTTTCACAAGTCACAGTCATGGGTGATTCCAATTCATCTTATGAAAAAATTAATTTAATTGGTTTATTCCATTCACATTTAAAATAATATTTTCAACTTTTGAGATTAGCATGCTAATTTCGTTCACCATAATCAATTGGAAATCGTTATAATTTTACTAAACTCTCTTCGTCCACAAAGTAAAATGAATTAAAATCAAAACTCCAAGTTTTCTTATTATTAGCAAATAGTTATTGCCAAACTATGAGACTGAAAAGCGTAATTTTGAAATAATAATCTTCTATTGCTATTAATGTTCATAATAACGGTGAATTTTCCCAATTTTCCAATTTTTATGAAAAGTTATTTGCATCATCCTACTTCTTATAGGACTCCATTTATTGCACTCTTGTTTGTTATACATGGCTTTTTTCAGCTTACTCAAGAGCATTGATCCATTGCTTTCTCCCACATGAATTTCTAATCAATCTTTACTATCATAATTTATTTTTTCGTTTATATACTGAAATATTTATGGATTTAATGTTTTTATTTTTTGTTCTATAAAAATAGGGTTCTACGTGTTTCTTGACTAATTTTTACCGTAAAGTTCAAGAACATTTGTATACGTTTTTATGCTGTTGTATGATATTAGGATCAATACCTTGTAACATCAAAAGCGAGTACAGAAATTAGCTAGCAATATTGTCATAGTAGATTATCAACATAATTAGCTTTATGATTGGTAGATCATATTATGTGAGAATATGTTTAATCCATTTAGAAAGTCAAAAATCAAAATACGAATCATTACCTAGGAGCTTAATCAAATCATAGTTAAAGGTATCGCTCAAATAATGTTAACTAATTTTTTTATACATTAAACTGGAACAAGATTCCATTGATAAAACAAAACAAGTTATATGGACTGTTTTGTTCAAACTTTGGGCATTTCTGCCATCCATTTTTATTATGTCAAATAGCTAAGGCCAAATAAATAATGAATTCATAGATATATGTTAGTTTGTAATATATTTTTACTGGGAGAATAATCCCGGTTTTGTGATATATTTATGAATCACAATTAATGATTATTATATTCATGAAGTACTTTGTATAGAACTCGTACTGCATTCTATCAACATATGGTTATGTTGTATAATATTCTTATACAATACTATTGATATATTTAATTTATTTTAGAACTATTTATTATCTAGTTAGTAGAATATATTTATTCATATTCTAAGGAAATATACAAGCAAGTATTATTGAATGCTCTTTCAGTATTACATCCACTTATACTATTCAAATGTAAAAATTTTCATTGATGTAATAAAGTTTCTACTACAAACCATCTAAATTTTCACTTGCAACATTTCATCATTTTATTCCAATCCACTAAGCAGGTAGCAGAATCACATCAGCGATCTCCAAGACTAGCTAGCAGCTCTGAAGATTTTTATAATGATTAAAAAATTTTTGTAAGTTCCATGTTTCAAAAATCAATTTAACTTTTTATTAAGTTTTTTCAAAAATAATACTTTTGTCTTATTGTTATGGAAATAATTCAGTGGGATCAAGAACCAGTAAACGTTTGATTAAATAATACACTTTCACTGATGAATTAATATAAAAAACAATTCACAACCTCATTCATGCATAATTCATCATCCAAATCTAAGAATTAGATGATATTAAACAAATTGATTTTTGATTAGTTTCCAACCTATCAATTTTGTAACCTTTGAAAGCTTGAACAAGATTACGTTTCAAGTTTTGGAAAAGTTGTAGGATATCTTTCCAGCAATAAATACAATCGGATACCGGCTGTGAAATAATAATTTATCGCTTTCTATGACGTAGATTAAAATTTACCCATACAAGAGAAACCAGCAAATCGGGTTTTTACCACACGTAATATTCAAGTTCAATTATACAAGCGACGTAAATAGTAAGTTTCACTAGACACCTAAACTGGTCATTCAACCCAAAAAATAGACAGTTCTCTTCTCAATTATTGGCGGTGTGATCATGTAGAAAGTTGATGAAAGTTATCTTTTGTAGATGAACCTGAATTTCAGCTTCAAGCTTAACCTCTGGAACAGCTGACCGTTGAATGAAGCTTCCGATCTCATGTCATCCGTGAAAAATTACCATTTTATTTCTCATAATAATCATATTTATAGCCGTTTAGTTTTTTAAAGGACCTTATTAATAATTCAATTCGCTGACAAACGATCTTATTGAAGAATTATCATATCCCATCATCCATGAATGTTTTACTTTTCTTGTAAACTGTTGCTACTTATCGAATCTATTATACTTTGTTTATTATTATTGTTTCCTTTCTGAATGAAAGTTGTTGCCTCCCTCACTATCACAAATTCACAATATCTAAAATGAAATGTTTTCCCCATTATATTATGAAGTACGTGAAAGATCTACATTTTTATGACATCAGTGATTATTCGGCTCATTCTTATCAGAATCTCCAAAATTCAACTTAGATTTTCAATGAAAGTTGCTGCCTTCCTCACTATCTTAATACCTGAGACGAAATGTTCTTCTCATTATTATCTGAAGTAAGTTACGTCAAAAATCTACATTTTTATGTTATCAGTGATTGTCGTTCACAACATTATTCGGCTTATTTCTATCAGAATCTTCAGAAATCAACTTCGATTTTAAATAAAATTTCTATGAATTCAAAGTTTATTATTAAGTTCATTCTTTTCCAAAGAATATTTATTCAAATTATAGAATAATACCATTTTCATTCACTTACCTCTAAATCACTTTGTTATTCGTGTGATATTCCTTACATTGAAAATAGCTTGCAAAAATCACATGATATTGTAATCATGAATAGCCCATTCATAATCATGATCATTCGTCGACATCATCCCTTTAGATAAACTATTGCAATAAATCATCAATAATTATTGTGATCTACAGAATATTTTTTAAATAGAATGATTTACAGAATAGGTTGACGCAGTTGTCTGGGACATTACAACCTTCACTCCGCTAGCAATGCCTGGTTGTGGGTTCGAATCTCAGTAGGTAAGGGTGTTTTCCCCTCATCAATCTCCTTTGCACTCATTATTAATTTCTCACGAAAAAGTAATAGTGCTTATTTGGGCTTCATCTACAATAAATACAAAAAAAAATTGTTTAAGGAAGTTGATGCAGAATCAATTCCGATTTAGAAATCATGCAGACAAACCGGTATGACCGCACGTAAATGGTTTATATCCTTTTCAGAGACAATGTTCTAAAATAGGAAGAAATGGACAAGTTAGTGAAGAGAGAGCAGGCTCGGTTGGAAATTGAGAATCCAATCTTTTCGAGAGAGAAAGAGGTAATAAAGAGGAAAATGTTTAGAGAGAGCTCGATTGACAACATGCTTCACGTTTGGAATAAAAGGGCGAGTAGGAAACCGGTACCACTAAACAGTTAACTGGTTTGCCGGAAGGCCCGGAAGCCATATTTTGTAGTGGTACCCACTGTACCAGCTATACCAACGACTGACTTGTTTGCGGTTCTGCAAAAAACACCATACATCTAAACTGTCAGGACGAACTTTCTACAGGATTCAACTTGGAAAGTTTGTGCCTAATCCGTGTCGGGCTTATTTCATCTATTCCACACGTTTCTAAAGTCTTGACGATGTATTAATCACGACTTCTCATTGATACGATACTTGATGATTGGAAAATACTTGTGTTCATTGACTTTTAAATTTCAGCAATAGTATAGCATCTCTCATTCAACATGGAGCTTCATGAATGAATAGATAGATAGGTAGAAATAAATATTTATTACAGCTCCCAATGAAGTACCTATCCTATTAGTGTCTATATACAATCGAGATTACACTCTATATGAATAGAGATCAGCAAATATACGAATCTTGTGAACTATGAACTCTGGGTAGACATTCCTAGCTGGACCTTTAGAAGTTCTCTATGAAATAATTTTGAGAATTTACCCAAGATACGGTCAGAGTTTGCGTCTGTGTTTTTCTACGTCCTCAAAATCAGAAGCTAAATAACCTTTTTTAATAACGAAGTGACAAAAAAATTACTATTTTTGGTACGTAGGTTGGGCTAAGGTGTAGTAATATCGGCATTTCTCCAGTTTTTTTACAAGCGAAGCGAGACTGCTGGCAAGTTATAACTCACATAGGCCACAGTAAGCTACTAATTAGCTCACGAAATTTTATTCAAGTGGCAACATGGATCTCCACTCCATATCACCTCATTTGTGGAAAATGAGCTTATATGGCGAAGTGGAACAACCCTTGGGTCTCCCCACTATTAAAATTCATGCGCTAAATAATAAAAAAAATTAAGTGGCAAAATACAAATCATGAGATTGACTTTCCAATTCATACTGAAATAATACATGATTTTGTAGCTTAATCTAAAACAATAATTAAGAATTTTCCACCAACCAACAGAAAGTACAACAATTGCATTGCACACCAATAATTTCTTTTACATATTTTATAATATGTATATAGCATAATCCTTTGAAAATGTAGCAGAAAAAGTCAATGTATGAAGTGGAACGGTGTAGAGTTTCAATCAATGTAGGGATGTTTAGAAAGTTGCAAAATTCTGATGGACAAAACAAATAAGTCACTTCAATCCTTATCAATCTACTTTTCAAATACGGTATTCATATTATACTCGTATGATAAGTCTTAGATATTATTCACGTATGAGTAGATATTATACTCGTTTCATTCACGATAATACTATTATATTATGCTCTCTCCAGCATTAATAATTATGGGTTTCAACTTAATATTTAATCATTCTTGAGAGAATAAGAAGCGAATACCCTCACAAGAGATTGTGATCCAAGATCTTGAGTTCTTATTGATGAGTCTACTCAATATGAAAATTAGACATACTCATTTGAATTACTCAAGGGCTTGATCACACGGTAAAAAGTCGACTTGATCAAGTAGACATGTAGAAACATTTGAATGAGATGCATCTAAGCATTTACTTGATCAACCAAACTTATCAACGTGCTGTGGAGCCCTTACGATACAATCTCACTCAATAGGTGTGAGTGAAAAAAGAAATAGAATTGCAAGTTGTGATTTTCCCTCAAGAGCTTCTAGCAAGAAACGTATCATCTTTTGAATAGTGTTCTATAGATTATAGGTCAGTTTTAAAAATATATTTTTTCTTATTATTAAAACTTTTAGTCTTAAGTTTAAAACTTACTTTGATTCAATGAAGTATTGAACGTAAGCAAAAAGTGAACAAAATTAAAAAGTATACTTTTCGAAAAATGAAATAATTTATTACTATACATTTCCATCAGATTGAAAAATTATGAATGTGAGCCAAAAAAGATGTTGACTGTTGATAAGTTGATGCAGAGATGTTGATAACTTCTCTATAATAATCAGAAATAGGATCGAGTAATATTGCAATATAATTATAAAAGGAAATCTTCCTGAATTAAGAGAAGTTTCATGAATAAGAATCAAGGTTTACTACTTATTACTGAATATTATTTTATCTACTAGAACTAGAATATTACTGCAATATTCACTACACGGCGCAGAGCAGTAGTGAGTTACACAGTTCGACGTTGTGATCCTATTCAGTTTCAGTATCAATGCCTTATTGTTTACTCTATCATTCTAATGAAGTTTTGGGGGAAAATTTACATTTTCTCTACAATGGAAACATGTTAGTCTGATCTGAAAGATGATTTCTCCTAAACGCATGTTCTTCCGAAAAGACCATAGACAATCCAATAGAATTCTCGATGACAATCCATGGATAAACTAAACATTCAGGTGTAATTAATTTGTTTATTATCATTACGGAAGATTCAAATACATTTTAAAACTAAAAAGAAGAAATCCTTGTATTTAAATAACTGTATTTTCAAGAAAAGTAGAAAAGAACTAGCATTTTTACCAAATCTGTAGAGCAAAAGGGAGATAATCTCATTCCCTTTCATTTTAAACCCAGGAATGAACCACTCATCGCTCTTCAGATTCAACCGTTATTCATACATCCTTTTTTCTTTTGCACTCTGCAGTCTTTTCTCATTGAGCTAGAGAAAAGGCAGAAGGCTACTGAACTTTTAAACAAGCCTTGTTTAGAACAATCAAACCATCCGTAATATTCTCAACTACTTTTTTCTGTACAAAATTTATACGAGTATCTATGTATTCCCAGTATCTATTCTGTGAAATGCATCTATTCAGTATTTATTCCCAGTATCTATTCATTACGAGATTCTCGTGCTAATAGTGCTCTGAGTAGTCATAAAGAAAAATTATAATTCAAAAAAGCTAAATCTAGCCATGAAGAATCCTATTTCTGAGGTCAGGCCAGTATCCGTTTCCAAAATACTATACTTCAATGTAATATTTGATTCAAATATAATATCGTACAACCAGGAATCTCGTGAATTAGTAAATGAATTGAGAGATGGATAAGAGAATCTCTAATTTGATAAAATATGCAGTGTTTTACTGAATTTTTTCTAACTAGTTTTTTAAACTGCCGGCTAGTTGGTACATAAAGTTATCAAAATTATATTTCGAACGTATTTTTTTCAATTCTATGAAAGAACAGGAAATCTCGTGTTTTGGTAAATCTCTATATATAAAAGCGAAATGGCACTGATTCATTCATTCATTCATCACCAGAACTAAAAATCCACTGAACCGAATGCGTTCAAATTTGGCAGGCATGTTCAGTTGGACGTTAAGACGCGCGCTAAGGAAGGATTTAAAAAACTTTTCAAGGATACGCCAAATATTTTAGATTTTCTAGAGTTTTTCGGCGTTTTCCTCATTTTTTCGAGGACCAATCGGTAGAAAATGTTGATACTTGGTGGGCAGGTTCAGATAAGGTCTAGAAATGTTGTGTTAAAATATGTTTGCAATCCGATCAAGATTACGCCAGTAATCAGGTTTTCAAAATTGTAGATGTTTTGCGGGTTGCATATCTTCCGCCTTGATACGACCAATCCTAACGGTAAATTGAATGGTTCAGCGAGATTATAGATGAACTAATTTGGAAGATATTGAATCAAGTTTCAAACTATGTCCGATTTACTTCCCAAGGTTACGCTTAATATTAGCGTTTTACTATTTTTTGGATTCTTCGGAGTTTTTCTTAGATTTTTCTAGCACAAATCGGCAGAAAATGTTGAAATTAGGTGAACAAGTCCAGTTTAGGTGAAGAAATGCTGTGCTCAATAAATTTCGAATCTCTTCTGAACGGAATTTTTAAGCGAGTGAAGCGAGTCTGTTTGTCTCAGCTGACACTGACAGAGGTTTTGCAGGCGAGCGAAGCGAGCCTGTCTGACTCACTTACACTGCCTATACTGTCGGGGGTCCAGTACTCCGCTAGGCGGAGAAGGCGAGCGAAGCGAGCCTGCCGGCTAGTTAATAATAAGAGCTCGACTTTCATTAAATTCAACTTTCACTTTATTTATTCCAACTCGAAATCTCGTGGATTAGTATATGAATTAGGAAGAGGATAAGAACTCTTCGAATTCGATAAAATTCAGCTTTTTACTGGATTATTTCTTTCTGTTACAGCAAGAGGACACAAGAAGAAGGTGAAGAAGGAGATCAAGAAAGCTATCATCAAAGTAATCATCTTCACCCTGCTCTTGAAACAGAAGATCAAGATGTTGTTGATGGCTGCTCAGACCTTCCTGCAGTTCAAGTTCCTGATGGTTGCCATTGTCTACGTTATTTCCAACATCATCAGGCTTTGGGTTGAGATCAAGCAGAAACATCACCCACAGAAGGTGAGCATTAAAAAAAGTAGAAAATAATTTTTCAAATTTGAATTCACTTATACATTTATTCCAATTTGATTCACAAAAATAGCTGGAAATAGATTTGAAACCTCAAAAGTGATTCAAGAGAAGCGTAATATGACCACAATTTTCTCATGACCATCACACCATAAAACTTTTGTCAGATACCGCATTCACTCTTGTATCTTCACTAAATTCTTGAATACTTTCTATTACTGAGAGAAGTTTTCAAATTGGCTGGATTGGATGTATTCAAGCAGAGTTCTTCTTCATTCCTGTTTGATTTAAAATCTAGGTCAAATTCAAATCTACTGAGATTCGAGGTCTCCACGCGTGAATTTGAGCAGATTTTAATTTTTCTTGATTTTGAACTCAACTTGATTCGATACTGTATTTGAAATGTTGCATGCTCTTGACCTCCAGAGAAATACCTAGATACCAACATTTTGATCAAAAAGTCAATTTAATTTCAAAGTTGTATGAATTAAGATTGAAGATTTGTTTCAAAATTGAAAATAAGAGGCAACTTTCCACATCCCTCCGATAAATTTTTATGAGAAATTTTATATGAGAGTATGGTGAGTCCGAATAATCTGGCCAATCGAAATTTTAAACTTCGTTGAGAAGTAAACACTTGATCTCGACACATTTTCTGCCTCACCTAGAGTTCAAGGCTATTGCGGCTGGCCTATTAGATGAATTATTGCAACGGGACAACACACCCGTTGCATTCATATTGCGTATCCATTAATTATTTATAAACAGCTGATCTAGATGCTCACTTATATTAACATAGTAAAACAAACTCAGTTCTATTGACATGGAGTGATCCAAGCATGCCAGCACAGGTAACTCACTAGATATGCTACCAGGTGCTACCAAGTGCCCAGTGGCTCAAATTACACACGCTATTCTATACAATATAAATGCCAATGTAACGGTAATTATCAAGCACATCCCGCACTACTTTCAAAAAGAAGGTGAACAAGAAGACGAACGTGACAATGAAGAAACAAAGAACGCTTGGAGATAGTATGCTGTGGTCTTGCGGTTATCAATAAATAAATCATCTGCTTTCAAGCTCAGTCACGTTAAATTCGAGCACTTACCGGTAAAACACGTTCAGAAGTAAGTGGGTCTGTCCTATAAAAAAGTTGGTGGACAAAGATACCCACAATACAAGAGTGTGAGAATTAATAAAACATTTTGTGTTTAGTTTTAATTTTAGTACGATTATGTATTTCTTTGCTATTTTGGACTGAGTCGTTTGATTTTTTGTTTGAAATGTATCTATATGCAACATTTTCGCCCCGAAAATGACTTTTTCACATAAATTGAAATAAATAATCATTAGGTATCAATTCAGATGGAATAAAAGCACAGTTTTTTTTTATTAATTTTTAACTGTATTTGTGATACTGATAACTGATATAGGGCTGGTTGCACGTACGTTCTGATAGTTGAATCTCCGTTATTTCACCGTGTCAAAGTGGAAAAACGTTCAAATGAATAAAGTATTGAAATGTGATAGTAGTAGCAAAATATTCGAATGTACTCATTCCAAGTAGATATTAGAATCAATAATTATCTCATTATTGTATGAATGATTTATTTATTAAAACAAAAACATGATCTGGAAATTGCATGCTGATACAATTTAATTGTTGTCAGGTTGGTAGTACCACAAAAATCGAAAACTTTCAGCTGCTATTGTTTTCAGATATTGAAAATTTAATCATCAGCTGATGGTTATGTTAAAATTTTTAACGCCTCAAACTCTGGCCGATTAGTTTAGTACTGTAAAATTAGTATTCAATTCTAATTAAACAGCTGCTGACCTGTTAATTTTGAAAAAAAACCGCCATTGAAATTTTCCATAACCTCATTTATATCATTGCCTCAATGATAATAAATCTTAACTTGATTCATGATTTTAAAGGTTAGTAATATTTTTAGGCAATAAAATTTAATGTAAATGATGTCATCAAGTTTTGTAAATGAAACTATTGAAACTCAAGGCTTTTTTATAATTTTATTTATTTGTTTCTATTCTCTATTTGAGTTGAGTTAGTTTGCTGTTGCTACAAGATGTCGTTATCCATGCTAATCACGGTGTTAAAAGTTAACGAATTTACGAACAATCGGCCCATAGTGTGATACTGGTTTCAATGTGACAAAATAAGTAATCTTATATTATGGAATAGCACTCTCCCACAATATCAACAGTGAGTCAATGGAGTTCATATTCAGATCTTACAATCTTTCATTTTGAAACATTCCTGCATTTTCCATTTGCAATCTTCTGGCCCTGGTCTAGGTTCGAGTCCCAGTAGGCATGAGTGTTTTTCACATAATTTAGCATGAATAACAGTCATTCGCCAACCGCCTTATTTTTTGTTACCAGCTATACCCACGCACATATATTTCCTTCAGAACCATGTTCCATCTAGGCTCTAGGGTAAATTAGATCGCATGGCGAAGTGGAAGAACCCTTGGGTCTCTTCATTATTGAAAACCATACACCAAGTACAAACACTTACCCTTATACATCATGCTCTACGGTTCCCTTTATTTCCGGAATAAAGTTCTGTGCCCCGCGGATATTTTCCCATGCATTTTTAATGTGATAATATTAAATCTGTATTTTTTAACACTTTTTATTAACTCTAATTATTCATTAGAAATGAAGATATTGAACAAAAACTTTGGTGATTTATTTATTTATAATAGAATAAAGTATTATTCAATCCAATTACCCTTCCAGTTTGTGTTTATTAGTGCAATACATGTTTTGGTATTATCAAATACAACTGAAAAAAATTAATGACTAAAGAAGCAAAAATAGTATTTCAGTTGTCCAAATACGTTTCAAAATTTCGTATTATTTTGTTTTTTAAGGGCAAAATTGGGTTGTTCGAGTCAAATTGGATTATATTCATTATTAAATCTGTATTTGTTCCATCTTCAGGCACTAATCAATACATAACAGGGGTACTTGGACTCTTATATTATTATAATATTGCATCAGTGGTAGCCTTAAATAACAAATTGAATATTTTGTGGATCGTGTTTGGTCGAAATGCAGTAATTATACACTGTTCCAGGTGATCTACTACGAAAACGCTCACCACCAGCACCACTATGAGCCGGAACACCACGACCACGGAATTCTCGAGGACCACGGTGGTGGCTGGGGAGGCATCTGGGGACGTAGCATTGCTGTCACTCCCCAGGAGCAAGGTGGAGGTATGCCTCAATCGAGTACCATCGCCACTGATTACTTCCCCAGAAGCATGGACGATGACCAGTACCATGCCAAGAGGATGGCCGCTCAAGATCTTGCCTACGCTCAACAAAAGCCTGACTACGCCCAGCATTGATAACTCTCTCATTCAAACATTCCAATTCTAAAAATCAAAATAACTCCACTGATATCTATCACCCTCCAAGGCTTTGAGGCAGTTCATCATGTGCAATACATTTTTAAATTTGTAACTCTCCCCTCCCTAATTCTTACAAATGGATCTTGAAAATCCAAAATGCTCAAGAATAAGAATTTAGGTTTACTTTATCCCACTAACAAATTTTAGACCAATCCCCCAAACATTTTTCAATTTATAAGCTCTTCATGAACGCACCACTTGAAGCGCTTGTTCTTCAACGAACTCTACTTCCCATGAATGGATATTGAAAAGTCCTTGAAGCTCATAAAATATTAGCTCACGGTCCCTACACCACCACAGCTAGCCATTCCTCTTGTTATTCCTCTATTTATTCTTCATTTTAAATTTTATTAGCTAAATGTGAATATTTCCGCTCTATGAGTAGACCTATTTAATGCGATTCAGAGATTTTAGAGAATATGAGAATTAAGTGAATATACTCCACATTCATGGAGTATATCCACCATGAGGTGGATATGGCATGATGAAAACACAATTATTATTATTTCTTATGTAGTGTTTCAAGCCGACGAAGTTGTCAGTTCCTCCAATATTTATCATTCAACAAGTCACTTTTTCGAAAATAGATTGGAGAAGCTGGCAATGTCTTGGACTTGGAACAATGTGTAAGAAAGAATAATAACTCCGTTTTTCTCATTCCATGACTTCCTCCTAAAAAATTTCTGAAATTTCTCATTTCATGGATATGGAAAAAAAACTGTATCGACCATCAATCGCATTGAAACGGATCGGCTCATTCACATAGTAGGATAGGACAGAGACGTGGAACCAGTTAGTTGATTAGCCTACAATTCCTTGAGAATGTAGAGAAATAAAAGAATATACGGTACAGAACCCAGTTTCTGAGATCATACTTATATTGTTGTGTTTAAGAAGCGATAACATTCCTGTTTGGGTGATGGAAATAAAAATGGAAACAATAATATAGATCCAAAAGAGTAGCAGTCCAGAAATAGAATCTGTATCATAGAGTCATAATATTTGCCTGAACTTGAAAATGATTAGATTCAACATCCTACAATAGGTCTCAATACCAGTTACAGGTTGGATGCCTCAAGCCTTTGAGAAACGTTCAATACGTTTCACCCCATGATTGTGCCAAAATAAGAAAAAATCAGTCAATTTAAACTCTAGTATAATAGCTTCTCATTCCTATATTTATTTTGTATTGTATTTGTAAGATATTTATTGTTGATTAATTGGCCAGAGCTGTATTTAATAGCCTAATCTGAGAATACAGTTACGAGGTCGTGGAGAGTGCTGTACCTATTCTACTTGAATTGACACTGGGTGAAAGGGCACTTTGAATTTGCCGCTCGATGAATCAAACTAGTTTGTTATTGGTTATTATAATTATTATTTATTTAAAAAGATGAGGTGATTTGTCAGATAACGTTGGTGTTAGTCTGTTTCACAGTTTATAGCTTAATTTTAAGTCGGCCGTAGATGAATAAACTTGAAGGGATATTAGTACAACAACGGGTTCTTATAGAAAGGAAGGAAATAGACCGTTCAAATCTTTCTTCCAATCTTCTCTAATCGTATCTTGAGCTCCGAGAAGCCTATTCAGTTTGTTTTCCTCGCTAGCGCCTTATTATTAACCGATGGTATAATAAGATGCTTCGCTTGGAGCATTCTGTTGAATTCTTCTGTAGTTATTGTGTTGCATTCCCGATACGTTCAATTCAAGCTTAGCCTGGTCATGGTGTGATCTAGTGAAGTTCATCCGGAAAATTAATGAGCTACAGGATCGCTGCTCTAGAAACTCACCAATTAAAATCCCTGGGTGAAATCGTACAACTCATCCAGTGCCTATTTTACTTTTCAAAGTTCTTCTAGAGTTGAATTATTAGCAGAAAGTTTCTCAAGATTCCACAATACATATTAACTATTGATTTCATTTCCAAGCCATTGAAAATAATATTTGTATATTTTGATAATAATTATATATATACTTATCAGTCATTTTCAGAGTTGAAAATCCAAGAAGTCAGCCATCAATTCGTTATTTTTAATCAAATATCATCATAATTCTACTAACATAAAAATTTATCAGTGGAAAATGAGTCAGGTCTTCTAGACCCTTTTCCATTCATCTTTCTATCGTGATCTCTATGACCGGGATTGACGCTTGTCTTTATGAACAATCGAGAATAGTAGGCACTTATTGTAGCTTAGTTGATAAGCAGATTATTTATTTCCTTAATTTATTTATTTATTTATGAATTGCAATATTATTTGTTACATTAATAAATATTGTTTGTAATAATGAATCTGCGTGTCTACATTATTAAGAGCCTCTTCCTCGATCATACACGTTTTTTATATAATTTGGGCATATACTTTGATAAAAGTTATCGATTATTTTTTTAAAAAATAATAATCACACAGTTATTTTCAGAGCTTTTTCCAAAATATGAGAATCTAGAACTCTTTAATCTGGAAATCCTAGAAAATGTATATTGTATTGAGAGTTATAATCTTTCCAAGCAAAGAAGACCCTCTGGCAAGATGGGAAAATGACTCAAGCTCGGTCAATTTTGGTTAAAACTCATCAGTTTGATCTCAAATAGTAGGAAACAATTTGATCTACTACAGTATATAGACCACATTTATAATTCTTGAACAAATATTGACCTTAATTATTTAATGGATTTGCAATTGATTTGAAATGATTAATATATACTTAGCATGAGATTGTTTATATATTATATATATATATATCAATGTCACACTATCATGGAGTTCTCAAGTAGATATATATCATAAGTGTGATACATATCAAACTTCACTATCTTGAAGTTTAATCAAGTGTGCGGGCTTAATCAAGTGTGCGCGCGTGTTCGACTGCTATTATTATGATTGTTATTTTTTATTAATATTTTATCAATAAAGCCACCTTGACAGTATCGATTATCGACTTAGTTTTTCCTTCCGCTGCTAGATAGCAGAGGATGCCTACAAGGCAGAAGTCCGCGGAAAATTTGATTGATTTGCAATGCAGTTTTCCTAAGATTGTTTATAGAGTTTGAGTTTTAATGCATTTCTAATGCGTTTGAAGTGACTAAAATAATGATTAATATATAAATTGAACCGAGGAATCGAATGAGAATGGTTTTAGATTCGTAAATACATTAGTTGTTGCGTAAACACAAAAACATCTTGTGATTTGGGTGTTTTTCCTAGTTATATAGAGAATAACTTGAAATCGCATCTTGAAACATGTTGCAAACGATTTCTTAGGCTATTTTACATAATACAAAAATATTTTGAAACCTTATATTCCTTCATATTCCTCCACAGCTCCAGGGAAAATAAAAAATGACATTGAAAATTGACATCTTTGAAGGGCTGCAGTTTGATAGGGGTTGATTTCCGGATATGAGTTCATCAGATGTTCCTATACTAGAATTTCAAGATACATATCCTCCCAAAAGAAAATCGTGATAAAATTATTTTCTTATTTTTTTGGATGTTTAATTTTTTATCGGAAAAACCTCTCATCCTACGTCTTTGGACATGTTCTCAATAAATTTCTCAAACAATTTTCTATGACATTGTCATTTTTTAAAACCTTCTCAACCCTTACAAATTTCAGGGTAATAGATTTTTTATTATTTCAAGGCTGTGCATCATCTGTGAAAATTGATGATTCTGAAGCTTGTAGTGCGTTATAAGTTATGAAAATGCACTAGGATCTAGAAAATGAACTGAGGAATCGAATAAAAATAGTTATAAGCATGTCACTTCCATAGTTGTTGAGGAATAAGTGTTTTAATGAAGGAACTATACAATTTCTCACTAGTATTTTGTGGTTTTCTGACAATAACTCGACAACCACTGCAGCTATGAACTTAGAACTGGTCTCAATCGATTCTTCAGATCATTTTATATTTTTCAGTACGTGACTAGTTACTTATTACATCTTAATAACGCCAGGAAAAATTAACATTATTACTCTATAACGGTGCATTTTCGGGCAGTGGCCCATCAGATGTCCCTATCCTACATTTTCGTGAACAGTCTCGAACAATTTTTAAATTCACGATATCGTGAAGTTTAGTGGGCTTAACCAAGTGTGCGCGCTTGTTTAGACTGCTATTATGATTCTGTCGATGTTCTCCTTCAGCCGTTTCTGTCGATTTACTGTCAATGTATACAAAGTTCGATTTAGTTCTCTGTTTTGCCGCTAGGTAGAAGAGGCTGTCTACTAGTATAGAACGCGGTTCATTTGGTGGATTTTGATTTTCGCTTTCTTACTTTCGGTTTATTGAATTTAAATGTGTTTCAGATGTGATTGAAGTGACTTTACAAATTATTATGTAAATTGGACCGAGGAATCGATTGAGAATGGTTTCAGCGTCCTTGTAATTTGGATGTTTTTCCTAGTTATCTGGAAAATCACTTTAAATCGCATCTTGAAACATGTTGAAACGATTCCTCAGGCTATTTTACAAAAATATTTGAAACCTTTCAAAATTTTACTTTCTCTGACAGCGCCAAGAGAAAATAAAAAATAAACGCGTTTGAAGTGCTGTAGTTCTACAAGGGTTGATTCTTCAGGGGTTTATTGAATTATTATCAATATTTTATAATGTAGCCTATGTTTTTCTGATACTCCAAAAATGCATTACTTTCACGGACTCATTTATTAAATGAGAAGACAAGATGTTGTCAAACTACTGATTTATTAAAAAATTCGAGATACCAGTTTCGGTTGTTACACTGTTATCAATCTCTGCTTAACTGAAACCGGTATCTTAATTTTTTTAATAGATCAGTGGTTTGACAACATCTTGTATTTTCATTTAATATGAATAACTACCACAATATCACCTTCACAACTACTCAAAAAGTGAAAGAACCTATATTTTTTATTACGTTCTTTGTCATTCTAGTCTCCAATTAGAGGCAGATAGAAAATAAGAGGTAACTTATACTACTTGTTAGAAAAAAATGAGTTGGTAATAATTATTTTTGACAATAATTTTTCTATCATGGTTAGAGATATCACGAAAATATCAATTAGACTATTTTGTTAGGGTAGAATAAATCAATAAGACTACATAATGAAAATACAATGGATTTATTTAAAATTTCGTATTCACAGACAAAATTGATAGCAATTATAACAATATTAATATTTTTATTAAATTAATTTATGAAATATATTACAATATTTTTTATCAAAAATCAAGAGTTTCACTTTACTTGAGTTCCCAACAGAAAAAACTGACGAGTGAGTCGAGTTGACGAACACTTTTTTGATAACCATCCGCATCTTCTTGTCGAACAGCATCAGCTGTTCATAAAAAACACCATTCGCCAGTCTTTTTATTGAGAATCATACTAAAATACAGCTTCTACACTCCAATATAGTAATTTATCATGTAGCCTACTTGAATGGAATTCAATTATTTAACATTGGTAGGTTTGTGTATCAACCAAATATTTTCCAAAAACAGAATAGGATGAATAAAGAAATAAACATCATCTCATATTTATTGAAGTTTGTATATAAACGTACTATATTGCATCAAAACATTTTTTTTATGAATTTTTATATTTTATGTTTATAAACGAATTTCTCATAAGACTGTATTTCATTTCCATCAACAAATCAAATTAATCGTTCATTGCAAAAAGCAAAAACAAATTGAAATTCAAATAAAAAAATAGAGCTCAAATACTTTTAATAGAGTCTAGTAATCAAATTTACAACTTCGTGCTAGAACAATCAAATTTTCAAATTGCATTTTGGTACACTGCTGCTAAAATAAGATACCTCAAACTAAAAATATAAAATTATTTTCATAAACGAGTAAGTTGAAACCTTGGAGGCTGTTTCATAAAACTTGCAAGTTTATCAAATTCCAAGACTTGGAAGTAAAAATATTTGGAAAGTCAGTCTCACATTAACTAGATTATATTAGCTGTTACTAACATATATTTAAAAACATTTTCATGCCACATCCAATAGTTGTGAGTAATTTCAATTATTTCATACTATTAGTCACTCTAAGATGTACCTATCAATCAAAACTAAAGTAATTAAAACATGAAATTACAAAAATAATCTGTAATAACTAAAGCAGAATTCATTGCTTATTGAATTTTACAGAAATTTTGATTTATTCACTTCAAAATAATATTTTTTTGTTATAATTACTGGCAATCTATATTATATTACGTAATATAGGCGTATATATCTTATAAAATTCCATCTTAATAATATTAAGAAGTCTAGTGTCATCATCAACATCATTGATTTCATAGATTGATATATGTCAAATGCCCAGGGTAGTTAGAATTTACCTATTGTGACATCAATATAAATTCAATTTTTTACAAAACAGAATATTGGCTCATGAAAATTAGGCCTATGCCTGTAATATAAAATTGTTATTATTATATTTTTGCGCGAAGTAGTGTAAATTTTATGCTATTCTTGTACTCAAATTCATCTATTCTTTGTACACTCTACATTGATTATCTTTACAAAGACACAATACATAGAAATACAGAATATCATTGTGCAATGGAATATGAAACTCACAAGACTTTTCGTCAGTTCGTGAGCTTTAAGAAAACATATTAGTCAATTAAATAGACATGTAAAAATTAAATTAAGAACTGTACTTTTATGTAAGAATAAGTTATTACAAGCTTGTAACTTGTAAGCTTAAATTTTTGTTTTGAATAGTGTATGTTAAATTGTATGTGAAGAAATATCCATATTTTTAAATAGTTCCATTTATTCACAGAAAATACAATAATTTTGACAAGGATGTTTAAAAAAAATATTCCCATACACAGCACTGCACAATGCACACCCCATTGGGGCCTGATCTTGGGGCTCCAAGAACTGATTGGTAATACTCACTTTACTATTAAAGTGAGTTACTTTACATTAAGAAGAATGAGTCTAAAATGGAGTAAAGCCAGTAATAAGTTTTGAAAGTTTTTGAATCTGTTGCACCAAACATTTTTAAGCCTCATTGGTCACCAACTTTCATAAAGAATAGTATTTGGTCAATGGATTTTATCAATTTGCCATTGCATAGAATTATTTACATTAAAATGCAAAATGATTTCACTTTGCTGACAGCATTACGAACCTCACAATAATTATTAGTTTGATATCATGCCCATGCCCATATATAAACTTCAACTATCCTAAACGCATCTTAGAGTGGCAAGACAGTAAATCATATGTTGGCGTTTATTATGCTATTCTCTATTCTGCTATTATTTAACCTATTATATTGACTCGAGGAAACACGATATTTTCAATTTTAGGGAGTCCGATCTCACTAGACGTCAAATCTGCATGAAAAGTAGAAATTTATTTTCTCAAAAAGACATTACAAAAATGGTCCCGCTAAACCGTAAGGTTTCTCAGCCTAATTATACCATATAACACCTTTGTAGCCTAATTATACCATTATGCTTCCTTTGTAGTCATACTTAATTTACTGTCTATTTTAGTAGCCTCAACCAACCCCAAATTCAATTCTACAATTCACACCACCGTAACTGATGTCGAACGAAAAAGACCAAAATAATTATATTAAATGCCACTTTTGGAGCTATAATTCATTTGATCAATGATTTTTTTTATTTAGACTTATTACAATGATATAGTCTGTCAAAGCAAAGAAGACATTCTGGTAAGATGGGAAAATACTCCAGCTCGGCCAATGTTGGTTAAAAAAATTATAACTTCGGTCTCAAATTGTAGGAAACATTCTGATCTACAATTTAAGACGAAATTTCCCATTTTTGAACCAATATTGACCGAGCTGGAGTAATTTTCCTATTTTGTCAGAATGTCTTCTTTGCTTGGACAGTCTATACTTATACGTGAAAACACAGAAACATGTCCAAATTGTGTTCTTTCCCAATGAAGGTTTTAGAAAAGGTGATGTTTAAATTCACGATTTCAAAATAACAAGTTTTCACTCCCGAATATACAATATTATTCAATAATGTTTTAAACTGTGTCCATTTCATAATACGAGATGTGTTTATTATTTTTATTTGATTAAACGATAACTTTTTCCACGAGTTAGTATACCGGTACTTGTCACTGCAATAGTTTAATTCTGTGTCCTAAAGAACTGATGGATTTTTCTTGTTTCATTTGTACTATGATCAAGAACAACAAAAATATATTCTTTTTATCATAAATTTATGTATTATTTCAGAGTAATACATTTTTCCAATATATTGAGCCACGTTTACACCGGAGTTATTAACACAATTGTTGATAACTTTTGTGATTAACTTATTATTATATAAACTTTTATCTACAGGCGTATCAAAAAGTTCCTGTTTCAGTTTTACAATCTAAATCGAAATGGCTATCATTTCAAAACTGAATTTTAGGACTGTATCGAAAAACTCTCATTATGATACAGTTGTCACTTTACGACACTGTTCCAGAATTCATTCCGTGTTCCATTTGACCATTTCGCAACAGGCTGATGAACAATCAACACAGCGGTCGAATCTTCTAACCTAAAAATTTCGACAAGTGATAATACTTCATCTTACCGGTATTTGTTCATCAATATTTCAGTTTACGTATTTGAATAGTCTAAAGTTTAGATAGTTTAATATATATTTAAGTTTATAATATCTTAACTTCTATTATAAATTGCTTAATAACTTGTCTCAAAGGATGACATTGAGAATGAAATTCTTCCAACTCCAGAAGGCAAATTAGCTGTATACGGTATGTAGAACGTTTTTACTGTTAATTTGGGCCTATATTTTAAAGATAATTAGTCTATTTTGGATGTTAAAACAACTAAATTGTAACATGAGTTATGAATAGAGGCCTACGGTAGGCTAGACTGTTTTTGTTTTTGAACTGACAATAAATTCACACTAAGAGCGAATGTTTATTGAGAAAATTCTATGTTTCTTCACTAACTTCTTGTTTTAAATGATAAGTTACAAAACCAATGTTATTTGTCTAGTTGAAAACATTTCCTGTAAAACGCAGACAAGTTTGTTGAGCTCCAAAATTAACGGGAATGGAATAAGCTAAAAACTTTATTTAAGATTTAAGTTGAAAAACAAATGTAGCCTGTTTCATTCACATCCTTGCCTAAATTTGAGTCAATTTTTAATTTTGCAGAATAATAATTCTATCTATTCATGTACTATAGATTTGAATTGATAACTGGATGTGAGTGAGTTCAATAGTTATTTGTGTATCAGTGCGCAAAGTGTGATTTTGCTGCATCGAGAGAAATAGTTTACGCACGAACCGCAGGCGAGTGCGGAATGGTTTCTTGAGTGCAGCAAAGGTACTTTGTGCCCATATTACACATTTAATTTTTTCTACAGTTACCATATTGAATGTGAAAAGTTGAAATTGAAATTGTCATATCTCAGTTATTTATCATTGAATCCTGACAAACTAGGCACCATTTTATTTTTTTTTAGAAAGCTCTAAATTTTTGTAATGGTACAGAAGTATATACAACCTTACTTACGATAGTGAATTCAAAATTAATATATCAGTTGGCCGCCATTTTGAAAATTTGAACTATTTTGAAGACTTAACACTTCTACTTGAACCTGCCAAATTTCATTACAATATTTAATTTTTGATTTTAAATTTAATTTTTGATTTTAAGTTTAAAATTTTAGATTTTAAATTTTAAATTTTAAATTTTAAATTTTAAATTTTAAATTTTAAATTTTAAATTTTAAATTTTAAATTTTAAATTTTAAATTTTAAATTTTAAATTTTAAATTTTAAATTTTAAATTTTAAATTTTAAATTTTAAATTTTAAATTTTAAATTTTAAATTCTAAGTTTTAAATTTTAAATTTTAAGTTTTAAATTCTAAATTTTAAGTTTTAAATTTTAAATTTTAAGTTTTAAATTTTAAGTTTTAAGTTTTAAATTTCAAATTTTAAATTTTTTAATTTTAAATTTTAAACTTTTAATCTTCCATTTTCAAATTTTCAATTTCTAATTTTTAATTTTTTTTCATATCAAAAATCTCAAAAGGTCGTTTTTTACTTTTATTTCTATGCAAAACAATATTGGAAGTTGTTCTAAGTTGGAAACAATCAGCAAAAAAAATGTTCTGCTCATGATTTGAACCCCCCCTGATCAGTAAGCAGTGAAATACTAGTCCACGTCAATATGCACATTTACTTCTGTGATAAGACCTGAGGTAGCCTACTCACGAAAACAAATCTTGTAGATTGTTTAATTGAAAGTGTCTTATTTTCGGAACACCCTGTAGATAAAATAGTGTATGCAACGGTTGTATTCAGCCTTTAACGCACTCAATGAGATATTTAGAGCACTCGCTTACGCTCGCTTCGCTTGCTGCTCATGCTCTAACTTACATCTCACTCGTGCGTTAAAGGCTCTCATTATACAACCGTTGCATAAACTTCTATTATAGGTAGGCTATTATATAACTTATTATATAAAAGTTATTGAGAATAGTGTTATTAACTCCGGTGTAAACGTGGCTTAACTTCGGTGTTGCATCAATCAATATAAATAATTATTATGATCTTGTGACATTATGTTGTATTGTTAGTGCTTCAGGGATAGCTTTACCTCCAGGAACCAAAAGCCTAGCAACAAAGACAGGATGGATGACCTCTGATTTGTTTGTAGAGGTCATGGACCATTTTATTGACAAGAGTAGGAGCACTCCAAACAACCCTTCCTTGTTATTGTTTGACAATCATGAAAGTAATTTGTTTGCTTATGTGATTAATCTTGCAAAGGATAATGGTGTCCATATCTTGACCTTCCCACCTCATACAACTAATAAACTGCAACCTTTGGATGTAGCACTCAACAGACCACTTGATACTTTCTATAATGCTGCAGTTGATTCATGGATGAGTCTAAACCCTGGCAAGACTTTTAGTATTTATGATATTGCTGCCTGCGTTGTACTTGCACATGCTCGAGCTATGACTCCATCAAACATCTTATTAGCATTTCAAAGCACTGGAATATTCCCATTTGATAGAAATATTTTTTTCTGATGCAGTCTTCCTGTCACCATCAGTAACAGTCCTTCCTCCATCATCGGTAACAGACAACATAACCATCCTTCCAACACAAAGACTTCCAATAGGACTGCATCAATGTCTCAAACATCAGTGACCATCTCAAATAAATGGGTAAGGTTCGATTAGTCCAGTGCTCGATTAGTCCAGTTTTTCAAATATATAAGTTGTTTTATGAGAGTGGTTCGATTAGTACAGTAAAGTTGGTTTATTAGGTAGGATGTGCAAGGCGCTCGATTAGTCCAGTTTAGCCAATTCATACGACCCGCTGAACCGGTTATAATATGTGGAATCAACTATATCACTCTCTCAGCATTACACTAGAGACGCTGCCATAATCGCCGACCGCAAAAGTTATCGATCAGTTCAAGTAGCTTGCAAACTCTGACGTCAGGTTTCCAGTAAAACTCTGACGCTATGATAGCCCAGTAAAATAATGGTAGTTTTGTCAGACAAGTGGTGCGAAATTTTTTTTTCCGATTGTTTTATATTATGACTGTATTCCAGTGCGCTGAATCCAAAATTGAAGTTTTCTGCCGTCCTAGGGTACGGCTTCACCCTTAAAAATTGAAAAAACCCTTAAATTTTGGTAATTTTTTGTTTCTGATTTTTCAATTGATATTGTTTATTTATGGAGAAAATATTCAGTTAAAGATTATAGTAAATAAATTACGGGGAGGGGGTTACCGGTAGGAAAATAGCCATGGGGAAAATAAATGAATAATAATAAATTTTTATTTCTCAGTAAGCAAACTAGTACAAAGAAAACATTAAGCCTCCACGAAATGTATACAATGAGGTACTCTAAAAAATATAGTTTAGATATGATTTCCAAATTTACTGAGAATAAGAGGCACTCCCGAGAAAATTGTATGTGGGAGATGCCATCAAAGTTCAAAATTTTTTAAAAATTATTTCTCTTGCAATAAATAAGTAAAATTATAGAAAATTCGCCACTACACGGTAAGGACGACTCCTCAGACACTGATCCATGTGGAAGACCAAAGGAGTAAGTAAATCTCTGTAACAGGCAAGGCAAGAGTATTGAAGACTTGAGGAGGAAGCGTCATTTTGGCAGCAAATTTTGGCTCCACAGTTCATTTTGAAGAGAGCAAAAGTTAGCCTATAATATGAATGTTCAGCTAGGTACTTGAAATCTAAATTATATTTGCTATTAGTCCTGTATTATTCACTACTCCCGTGCTAAGAATCATTATATGTAGGCTAAGTTACAACTAAATACCCACCACAAGTACCGTATTCATTCTTGTATAGTTCATTTCTTAAAAATGCTGGCTGACTATAATGAATTCCTTTAAGCTTAAGAGAGCATTCAGGGTGCTTCCTTATCTCATCTGGTTATGGGCGCCTTTAAATGATCTTGAAAAATGTTGAATACTTTCAATATAGCCTACATTATCTTGATAAGATGTAATATTATATATGAATTGTTGAAAAATTAAGAATGTTGTATATAAATTGGTAGTAGTGTTAATTGAATTAGCTATTAAGTTATGAATTGAAAAATCAGTGTCTTTCTAATGGTATAGCGATTTGTCTTTCATTTATAGCGACTTACATTCATTGTTGAGTAGATCAATAAAGAACTTGTATATGTATATAACTTACTTCAAAAACACCCAGTAACTTCTCTTCATATTTGCGAGAATGGCCATGAAGAAGGAAATAATAATATCTTTGCTTCTCGTTATCACTATATAGTTAGTTGACTGAATGAATTGTATTCTGATTATGCTTAGTTTGAGGAATGATGAATACAGTTACATGTAATAATACATACCCATATCCAATCAAATTCCAATTAAATTTTATTGTCATTTAAAAAAAAAAAAGATTATTCATAAAACATCATTTTATGCACTTCATAAGACTTGCAGAATATAGCTCAGAATAAACTTAATTCTATAAAATAATCATTAATAGCCAAAATTAGAGTAAAATAGTAAAAAATAGGGAGAGTAAAATAGAGAAGAAAGAGAAAGCACAGGATAAAGAGGGTAAATGAGATAAGAGATAGAGAGAATAGTAAAATGAGAAAAGAGAAAGGAAAAAGTGGATTGAAAAGTGAATGAGGCAGTGAAATGATTGAAAAGAATGAGAGAGAAGGATAAAGAGAATAAAACGAGAGAGGAGATAGAGAGGAGAGTAAAATGAGAGAAGGTGAATAGAATAACTTTATCCATGTACATTAATTATAGATAATAAAATATGACTACTTCGTTACAGCATTGAAACGGCGAAGTTAGGACCAAGTCCTGCCTTGCACTTGACCAACAGGATAAAGAGACTGATATAATTTAATGAAAGCGAAAAGGCACTCATTTATAGAGTCTGATGATCATTGTAGTAATTTCTTGCTATTTACTGTAGTCTGTGCAAGGAAGAAATACATTCTGGCTAGATGGGGAAATGACTCCAGCTTGGTCAATATTCGCTCAAAAAGTAAAATTTTGGTCTTGAATTGAAGATCAGAATGGAGGAGCCTTGGAAAAATTCTACAAAAAACAGGAACATTCCTCTCTATATTAGTGTCCTCCCCATAAAAATTCAAGTCAATCTGACAACAAATAAAAAAGTTATTCATATTTTTCGGATTTTATATCTTAATGCAATGAAAACTCAAAAAGTTCGGAGTGATCTACCTAGATAATGAACTGAATTTGGACTGCTCATTTATTTTTGATTATTGAACTGATAACTGATTATTTATTGATATTTTCGCATTTCTGAATGCAGAATTGGGTTTATGGAGAGTTCCTTCAAACATATATCATTACTGATAGGTTTTAAATCGTACAGATCTTTACTAGTTAACAATTTTATTTTATAAAAGCGTATATTCTTGACAATGATATACGTTTTCACGATGTATAATTTGAATACTTCCAATCCAAAAATATTTTAGTGGATTTGTAAATATTTCTTTGTTTTGAAATTAGCCTTATGTGGAGGCTTTAACTCTAGCACTTAACCCACTCATCCACGGCCACCCTCAAGACTGTTGATAATATTGAAATTGTATTAAAATTTCAATACAAAAAGTTATGGTAAATAAAGTCACATATAGAGAGCCAAATTTAAAGGTTTTTTGGCTCATTAGATTTTTAGTTTCATGAATACTAAATTCACTTAGTAAAAAACTTTCATGAATGTCCTTCCATGAATTAAACAATATTAAAACTCGAATTTCTAATAGGGGTAGCCTAATTTAATAGATTAAACAAAGATAATAAGATTCAATAAGTTGAAAGATACCGGTGAATTATTCAGAATATTACATTATAAATAAATACAACATGGTTGTATAATGAAAACCAAGCTATTGTCATTTGCAACCTAATTCCAAGATTGTGCCGCGCCGCCTTGGTTTTATTTTAAATTTGTTAGACGACCACTTTGACGCCATCTAGTTATAGTCAATTCCTTGTCAACGCATATAGTGGATTCATCACCTGGTACGAATTCAGTACGCCAACTGTACTAATCGAGGCACTGTATTAATCAAGACGCAGGGGTTCGATTAGTCCAGTGCCTCGATTAGTCCAGTTCTGGACTAATTGAGGCACTCGCTCATCTCATTGAAGAACTGGACTAATCGAGTCACTGTATTAATCGAACCCCTGCGCCTTGATTAGTCCAGGTGCCTCGATTAGTCCAGTTTTTCAGTTTCTTAATGTAGGATAGGGACTGGACTAATCGAGCACTGGACTAATCGAGTAATCCCCGCTCATCTCATTGAAGAACTGGACTAATCGAGTCACTGTATTAATCGAACCCCTGCGCCTTGATTAGTCCAGGTGCCTCGATTAGTCCAGTTTTTCAGTTTCTTAATGTAGGATAGGGACTGGACTAATCGAGCACTGGACTAATCGATTAATCCCCTCTCAAATGAAATAGCCATTCAAGAATTTAGCTCTAATTCAAAATCTCTATCAACTGCAACTCCAGATAGGCCTACAGAAGAGGTTCCCATCAGTTCTTCCTTCTACTCCAACCCTGAAGAAATACTTGGCTAACCTAAAGCTGGGCCAATAATATCTACAGGAAAGAGACGAGAAAACGGTTGTAGTCTAATAGCAACACTCCTGAAAAACTTTTAATGGAGGAGAAAACTAGAAGAGGCTCTTGAAACAGACAAAAGAAATTGAGAGATATAACAAAATAAAAAAAAGTTTGGGTTCACCCTAAAAAAACCACAACTGAGAGTGATGAAGATGCTGAAAATCTGCTGTCTTTGGGGGATTCTTCAGATAGAGACTCAGACAATAGTCTCCAGTCTATTTCTGAGCTTTCAAAGGAGACAAATTCAGTGAAAATTGGGATGTATATCCTTAGTCAATTCAGTGTAAAAAATGCTACCTTTTTTATGTAGGTAAAGTGCCGGAAGAAGCAAAGAGTGGAGAAGGTGACTTCAAAGTGTCATATTTGAGAAGATCTCAAAAACATCTGAGGAAATTCTACACCCAAATGTTCCTGACACTGAAGTCATGAAATGTGATGAAATATTTGCTGCTCTCCCTCCCCCAATTGTAAATGAGGGAACCACGTCCAGACAGAAAAATATTCTTCATTTCAGTATCAAACTTAGGGCTTATATAAGGTAATTGGAACATAACTGTATTATTCAGTATTTAAATTTTTATTACAAATCATTCTCTTCAATAAATCATATTGGAATCAGAATTATTCATATTTAATTTAATGTGGGCAAAGGATGTTCCATTGTGGGCTGACATTCAGCCCACATCGGGACACACCCAAAAATAATTAATTTGCCATAAAAATTGAATTAAGAAACCATGCAGTTATAATTTTCAAGAATGATAGAGTAAGATAATACAATCATGCTGGAAAAAAAATAATCACAATGATCTCAATTTGTGTTCAAGTTATAGCTGATTGAATTTTAGTGTCCCATCGTGGGCTAGTTTACCCTAGGTCATAAGTTAAATCTCTTAACACCTAAATTACTGCTGATGTGTGTTCCTATTGTTGTGACCGCTCTTTATTGTTTTTAGTCAGTCTACTACCAGCATTCACAGAGAGCGTTTCTCTCAATTATTCTTTGTAACGTATATCATGTATTAAAAAAATTAAATTTCCTTTTTAAAAAGGCGTTTGGCTATCCCAGAACCTTAACTGGCGCCCAAACTACCTTGCTGCAGTATTTCATGATTGTTCGTTTGACAAGTTTTTTTCGATTCGCGATCGTGAGTTTCGATCTCAAAAAACAATCCAGAACAACAGTGAGATGAACCCTATACTACCTAGTTCTGCAAGTGGTGCCACACCTTTCAACTTCAAATTCAACCTGGCGGACAGTAACGTCTCCTTCCGCGATCTGGAAGTTAATCTAGCTGTAAGTAACGACAAAAACAATTCATTCTCTTGTGTTCCAATGGTGAGTGCGAAACGTTTGTTATATGAACTAGCTCAAATTTGAATATAGTAGTTGTAGTATTTGGACCGAGGCCTTAATTATTAAGTTCAGCAAGTTAGCAGTTTTTCAATAATTTTAAGATTAAATTGAAGATTGATTTATTTTAAAAATACTTTGTTTTGGTTGAAAGTTTAATAGGTAACATGATTTCGATTGGATATTTTCTATTCTTATTTAATTCTTATATAATTTTGTTAAATTCAAATTAAATTTGTTCAATTGAATTTTTTATTCCAAATAGACTTCAATAAACTCAATCATGAATAATTATTGCAAACTATGATTTTCATTGAAGTTCCTGGCTCGTAGTTGTTAGTTGCTGAAGTAGGTGTTCAAAATACAGGGTGATTCAAAAAGGACTTTACAACTTTGAAAATCCATATAAATTTTATTAAACAAGGTACAGAGCTTGTTTTGGTGTTGTTTTAAAGGAGAACACTTCAAGTTATGACTCGCGTAGTCCGCTAATGCCTGGTAGCGCCGCACAAGCGCTAGCGGCAGTTACGTCAAAGATGGCTGCCTTCACTGGACCCGAGCGTGCTAGCTGTGTGTTTTGGTTTGAAGAATCGAAGTCTGCAACAAAAGTTCAGCGTAATTTTTGTACCAAGTACGCTGAAGATCCTCCTAGTAGGCCTACAATTTATGAGTGGCATAGATTTTTTGTAGAAACAGGGTGCTCAGTGAAACATAACAAATCCTCAGGTCGTCCAAGCACATCTGATGAAGTCGTTGAGCAAGTGAGACAAAGTTTTGTCAACAGCCCTACAAAATCGACCCGGCGTGCATCTTGTGAGCTTCAAGTCCCACAAACGACAGTTTGGCGAGTGTTGAGGAAACATTTGCATTTGAAACCATACCGATATTTGCTTTTACAAGCAATTAACGACACTGATAAGATTGCCCATAGGAACTTCTGTGTGGATATGTTAAATCAAATGGATGATGATGAACACGTCTTGGACAACATAATCTTTTCTGATGAGTCAACTTTTCATTCAAGTGGCAAAATGAACACACATAACTGTAGGATTTGGGGCAGTGAAAATCTGCATGAAACATTGCAACATGTTTGTGATAGCCCTAAAGTGAACGTTTTTTGTGTGTTGAGTAAGAGGAAAGTGTACGGCCCCTTTTTTTCCAAGAGAGAACCATCAATGGCATAGTGTACCTTGATATGTTGCAAATTTTTTTGATACCACAGATCGATGAGGATGACCAAGAGCAAAATGTTATCTTTATGCAAGATGGCGCACCACCACACTATCTGACTGATGTCCGGGATTTTCTCAATGACCGCATTCCAAATCAGTGGATTGGCCGTGCTGCGCCAATTGCATGGCCCCCCCATGGTTCCCCAGACCTGACACCACTGGATTTTTTCTTCTGGGGTTTCATAAAAGATACGGTTTATGTACCTCCTTTGCCAACCACTCTACCTGAACTTAGAAGAAGAATTTGCGCTGCTGTTGAGCAAGTTACACCTGAAATACTAGTGCAAGTATGGGAAGAAATGAACTACCAATGGGTTGTCTGCAGAATAACCAACGGAAGTCACATAGAAAATCTGTAGTTTTAGGTAAAAAAACTTGAAGTGTTTTCCTTTAAAACAACACCTAAACCAGCTCTGTACCTTGTTTAATAAAATTTATATGGATTTTCAAAGTTGTTTTCAAAGTCCTTTTTGAATCACCCTGTATAATAAATAATAATCTAGGCATTTGAACAAATGGATCTAACCAAGCTCCCAACCAACCAGGAACTTGTTACAGATAGTTGCAGAAAAATTTAGATAAATAATTCAAGAAATAGTATATCTTTGGCCCCAGATCATTACAATGGTGTCAGGTGGATACTTACTGACTTTAATTGACAATTGAGTTTCATTCAGAGTAATGGAATTAAAACTGGGTGGTAGAAGTTAAGTATTCTTGGGATTATTACTTATTTTTTATGATCAATATATAGAGCATTTTTCTTATGTCTGTGCTGTTATTGAGTTGTAAGTCTCAAGTCATTGCCAATGTTTGTAGTCATTCGGTCATTGTAAGAGTAGCCTTGGTTCTACGACGGTTACAACAGTAATTAAAATGATATTCAAAACATATTCTGATAATCATCTTCCATCTAAACTCTATGCAACTATACAGTGGTGCAGCAATTATAGACATAAGTTATTGGCATATGGAAGCTCTAGCTGACATTGTATGTAATTGCAGTTTCATTATATATTCTCAGGTGACTGTGAACTCTATATCAGGGGGAAGAATCCAGGATGTTGGACTAGGCCTCCCAATTGATGATAATGTTAACCACATCATATTGCACTTGAGAACCAATAACGTTTCTACATATTACAGGCTACAATTAAGGATAAAATTTTGAAGCTGGTGAAAGTGATTCACAGCTGGCAGAGGTGTGCCATCATCCATCTCAAGTATTTTGCCCAGGGCTGTGAGCAGATTCTATACCACTACATTTCTAGATGAAGGAAGGATTGATCTCATGGATGGAAAAGCAATAGTCACAAATGCCTTGTACAGACAATGTGTGAGAGGTATGTATTCCGTATAAATTCCAATTCAATTTAAACACACATGAAGACATAATGAATAATATAATACAAACATTAGTAAAACACAATGACAGAATAATACATTATTAACAAGTTCAACAATTACTGTGGTGGGGTGTGCTTGAAAAGATGGAGGGGAAATACCACTAAAAATGAATAAATATATTTATAGGCCTTGGCTACAGTACATAAAATGATCAAATTTGATGGTCATTACAAAAAAATCCATTACTGCTGTTATATATAATTTATTAGAGAGTTTTATAAACAGAACATAATATCAAGCTTGAACAATTTCATGAATTTTTAATTTATAATTGAAGGATTGAAAAATTTACATCCATGTTTGTCAGGATTGATGATAGAACAGTTGGGAAGGGTACCGGTACCATAATGCAATAATAGATTTTATAGTCACTCATTCAAAATACATAGAAATTGCAGTTCAATTATATATGTTTTCTACAGATTAAACTACTGCAAATTCTTGGACAATGACCCCACATTCAACAGTGATGGTGAGGTGAACCGATACCTCCTTTCAAAAGATGGGCTGCATGGGATATCCTGCTTGATAGGTAACATGATACACCACATTGGTGAGTTCAAGCCTACTGCTCCTCCTCCTGCATCCATACCGGATCATTGTGCTTTCATGCCTGCTCCACTCAGATCATTGCCTGCTCCTCCCACATCAGTGGCATCTTCCTCCTGTATCAAAGCTTGCTCCTTCCACATCAATTCTCCCTGTTTTATCACCTACTCCTTCTAAATCAATGCCTCTTCCCCCTGTATCCAAGCCAGGAGCAGGCTTCATTCATGCCTGCTCCTTCTCATTCATGCCTGTTCCTCCTTCATTCATGCCTGCTCCTCCTGCATTCAGGCCTGATCCTCCCACATTCATGCCAGCTCCTCCCACATTCATGTCTGTTCCTCCTTCATTCATGACTGCTCCACCTTCATTCATGCTTGCTCCTCCCACATTCATGCCTGCTCCTCCTGCACTCAGTCCTGATCCTCCCACATTCATGCCTGTTCCTGCCACATCAACGCCTGCTTCTCCTGCAACAAAGCTGGCTTCTGCTGCATAAATGCCTGCTCCTCCTGCGTGCACGCCTGCCCCTCCTACTCTTTCTTCTTTATGTAAAAAAATGTGATAATAATATTTTGACACCAATGGTGAGAGAAGCTGATGATGATTGGTTCAATGAAGCTCAGGAATGGAATGCTTGAGCAAGGTTGGCCCTTGAAGATAAATTAAATTCTATAAATGGAGGTGGAGCATCAATTTATCCCAGAACATGTGATATTTGTAGAAAACCCTATAAATCAAAGCAGAGCTTCTACAAGCACAAGAAAACTTGCCCTGAAGATAACAATATATGTCACAAATGTGCATCATGTGGTAAATCTTTTCCCAAATTGTTGTTCTTGTTGAAACATAAAACATTTTGTGAAGGAAATTTTTTGTCTTGCAGAAAATGCAAAACTTTCTTCAAAACAATTAATGATTTTGATAATAATAAAATGTTGGAATGTGTATTTTGTAAAAAAATTGTTTACAACAATAACTGTTCGAATAAAAAGCCGAAAATTTCATGTGAGGTTTGTAAAAGAACTTCAGAAACACTCAATTACATGGATAAAAAGTGAGTGAATGTCAATACACTTCTTTTCTCAAAGTTAGAGGCACCCGGCAGGTCAAAAATTTGGTAGGCAACACCACGAAATACCATTATTACATATGTATGTCTCATAACAGAGTAGCAAGTAAACATTCAATAGAATCAGTTTGTAGGCATAGGTTGGTCAGATTTCCAATTCTCAATGCACTGCTAGAATTGTTGTGCATGAATACTAAGAAGGGAAGGTAAAGGTCAAGTTCTTATCCAAACATTCACATCCATGTACACAAAGTGATGAGATTTTTGATAGATGGAAGCTTGATACAAGAAGTTTAGTCAAAAAGTTAATGAAGGATATTGAAAGTTATTGGAGTTAACCCAAACGTCATCAGAAGTTGATGCTTCTAAAGATACAAATATTATTACAAACGAAAACTTCATGACCAACAAACAGATTCGACATTATGAATATCATTTATTAAGGAAAGAAATGGGGTTTTGTGGTGATGCTCAGTCCCTTCAAAATGACATCAATAACCTGAGTACAGATGATAAGCGCTCCACATTAGCATAATAAGCCAAAAAAATGCAATACCAAAATTGGAAAGGATGGATTTGATATATTGCCTGATAGTGAGGATTTGTTTGTATATGGGTTTCAAATGGATCAACAGTTGAAATTGTTGGAAGAGGGAGCAGCTCGTATATTGTGTATTGATACCTAGGAATAGTACCAATTAACATATTTAAAGCAAAAACAAAAACTTGGATCATTGAACAAAGAATAACGTTTAGTGAAAATCTTATTGGAAATTAGAGTACCATCGATCAGGGAATAAATTTTTGTTTGTCCATTATTATTAATGGAATGTAAAAATTAGTTCATGAATATTATCATTAATTAAATTTTTTATAACTCACTCTAACAACTGTGACAAGCAAAGTATTTGTGGTTTCCCAACACATATTTTATATAGTGGGGGGCATCAAAAAATAAATTATTTTTTTTGCAATAAAGTCCAAATTGATACTTAAATTCACAACATGAAATATCTGTATTGTTCATTTTTTACTAATAAACTCCTCTGGAAGAATTGTTTTTCTTTCAGAGAAATTATTATAATAGTTATTGATTCAACACAAAACACAAACCGGTACAGTTTTTATATTTTAAATTATTAATAGTGCCCGACGAATTTCCACAATGCTGTTATGGCCGACAATGACAAAACAACATGGCTTGTCTTGACCTCAGACCATGACATTTACTTTTCAAGTTGCATGTAGTCAGGGCAATCAAGAATAATTGTTCAACCAGAATTAGAGACAGCAAACTCAAAAATAAGTTTTTGGAAAATTCATAGTCTTATTAGTAATGGAGAGATCTACAGAATTCGAAATAGGACTTTTTAAAATATTCAAGACATATAAAAGGACTTTCACCCTCCATGAAGTCTTTTGAAATTTTCTATGCCAACAGACCTACAGACACAAATATGTACCATACGTTGATTCATACCCACAATAAACTAAAACTGAACCTCAATCGTAAGAGTAATGCAAGGGCACATGATTTAATTGAACTCTTGCACGAAATGGAAACTGAGAGGTGGCTAGAGTTAAGGAAATGACGTCTCTTCAGAGAGCCTTATGTTGATTTACAGAATAAAGCTGATTATCATCACAAAAAAGGTGTGTTGATATCTGTTAATTTTGTAAATGAAGTATCAGATACTGTGGTGGAGTGTGATCAATTGAAGGAAGTCAAGTATTTAGTCACTAGACTTTCCCCGAAATGCATTCTACCCAGCCACTGTTATCACAGGTGTAGCAATTTGTCTTGCACAGGCCTCTGCTCACACCTTTTCAAATGTTCATGTAAAGATGTCAGTACATTGTGTAAGCACATACTCACTGTGTGTGGGTCAGCGTGACATTCACTGTCAAGGGGGTATTACTGACTGTGATAATTCAAATCACAAAGCTCCAAGTAATAGTATTCATTTTCTTCATAATAATGAGCCAATAATTGATTTCAAAACAGCCTGGACCCCCATTTGTATTGATAATAAGATCTATGTTAGCTACTCCACTGGAACTTAAATCTCTTGAACTTCATTTTTCAGAAGATGAGGAGAAAAAATAAAACATTCTGGTACATCTTTTGTAAGAGGATGGCTGTATGATTCAGTCATAGATGCTTTTATTCACATGCACGTCAGAGTTACTAATAATAGTATTTAAATCTGTAGTTTATACACTCAAGTTGTAGGATGCCATCCGGGATATTCAGAAATTTCTCAAATTAATATTCAAAATTGTGCAGAGAGAGTTCCCATAAATGATTATAATAATTTTAAATTCCAAGAATAATATACGATATAACTTGAGGCCCAAATGATGAATAGATCAGATGATATAGATTTTGAAGAAAACCTTGATCACATTACCACTGTATGGATAATGATAAGACAAAATTCAGAGTATTTACGTCTGCCACAGAAGCTGTACATTTCTGAGGTAATTATATAGCCGCATCCCCACTATGCCGCGCGGCACGAATCGGCATTGCCGACTGGCAAGTGTGGACGCATCGTCGGCTTGTGCCGCTGTGTGCCGAGCCGCTATGCCGCGTGCTGATCCCGAACCGACTGGTTGTCGGTCCGATCAAAGGAAGCCGATCGGCTCGGTGGAGTGTGGACGTGCCGAGCGGCAGACCGCGGTGCTACTACCCTCATCTGCGTCTCAGTCTGACGGAGGTCGTGCGAGGATTACCACGTGTATAATCTTCTATTTCTGATTTTGTAAAAAGTATGGAGTGGTCAAACGATAAGGTTTTGGAGCTACTCGATGCATACCGCGATGCTCCCATTTTGTGGGACTGTGTTTTAACCGATTATAAAAATCATAATAAGCGGAACGATGCTTTAATTAAAATTGCATTATTGTTCAGCGTTGAAAAAGTTGAGATTGAAAGAAAACTAAAAAATCTTCTAAGTCATTTTTCACGTGAAAAAAGAAGAAAAAAGTGTAAAATCTGGTTGTAGTAGTGACCATATTTATAAAAGTAAGTGGTTTGCCTATGAAAATATGATGTTCTTAAGGGACAGGAATAAACCACAAAATACAAGTGACACACAGGTAAGTTTATTAAATGTAATACAATAAGTTATGTTATACAGTAAATAAAAGGAAAAATCAGAGCACCCCTTTAAAAACTTTAAAATATTATAAATAATTTTATTATATTTAATATGTTTTTATGATATAAAAATTTAAAGTTTTTAAAATGGTGTTCTGATTTTTCCTTTTATTTATTTTACTAATAGCCCTATGGTGTTTTTCAATTTTGATGTTATACAGTTATCATACTACAGTTTTTGTAAATAATGGGACTTATCTTCCATTTTTGATTTTGTCCTGCAAACAATGATCTCACTGTCTTGGCACTGATTTTACTTATTCTTGGCTGTCTTGGCAAATTTTGAAAGGCACAAATCAATGTATTGTTTTGCCAAGAGCCTGGTAAAACTTCACCTTGACGTTCAGAGTCAAAAGTCCCTATTGGGGTACAGATGACTCTAGATGTCCCAGCTCTTAAAAAGTTGTGTAGGTAAAGCACGCACGGCAAGGACAATTTTTGTTGCTATTTCAGGCTGAAGCAGCATCGGTTTTCTAAGCACTCTGAATACAGAAGCCAAAACTCCAAAAGCATTTTCTAAAACAATTTGGGCTTGACTAACTCTATAGTTATAATGTCTGTTCTTTGAACCCTTTGGTTGAGGTCCTGTAAATGGTTTCATGATGTTCTCTTTTAATGGAAAAGCATTATCCGCTACAAAAAACATAAGGAACAGGAACTATTTGACCAGGTAAACACTCAGGCTGTGGTAGCTTCATCATATTATCTTCAAGGCATTTTTTAAACTGCGTACTATCAAAAACCCCACCATCTGAAATTGTTGACCAAAGGTCAACAAGGAGGCTGATTGTAGGAGAGTCACCCTCGCACAACTTACTCCTACTACCCATGAAACCCTCCCTTGCCACCAAGAATTGGGGTGGCAAGTCTTCCTGCAAGGCAGAGAGCTTGTCTTGTTCTCTTTCTTGCCCTGCTTTTCCTGAGGACGGAACTCTTCTGCGGCGTGATAGCACTTGAGTTAGGAACCAGCACGTTCCTGTTTGTGAGTGAAGTGTAGAGCCAATTCATGAGTGTGAGGAGTGCTGGGGATTCTGTGGCTGATGGAGCTGGCAGGGATCACAGCAAAGCAGAGGCATTGCTGAGTGGAGAATGGAGAACCAACTATTACTGACAGGGGAACAATTGTCTCCAAATTTCAAAGTTGTCTTGTCATTGTATGACAAGACAGGGGTTGCTTTAGTTGATTATGAGGCACTGTGAAACAAAAACACTCATAAAAACACAAAAATCAAATAAAATCAAATAAAAATCATAAAACTTGAGCTATTGCTCACAAAAACACAAAAATATGTATATATGTAAATATCTAGAATGAGTGTTTTTACTTGACAACTTAACTTGGGGCAAAATTTCAGAGCATGAGAATAAATTGCATGTTAATTGTTTTAAACACAACACATTGAGAATTATGTACATATTTTACAAAAACAACACAAAACACATTTAATTCACAGTGACCCAGAGAAGTGGTGCCCTTGTTACACCAGTAGGCCGGATAGGAGACAATCTTAGGCAAATTCCAGTGGTGTCCCAAGCCCTTTTTTCTGCGGCCAAGACTTGAGATGCCACCGGGGACAGTGGTGGAGTGCATTGTCTGCATAACAATGTACTCTGCAATTAAAGACTTTCTTGGTGTAAGTTTTACAGTGGCAAGAGTCTATCAGAAGGAGCTTGTACGCGCGGGAGAGTTGCATGACTGCAGGAGAAGCCTGATGGCTTAAAACTGCAGGGGTGGAAGGTGGATGGCAGCATTGCAGCTGTCATCTGGGAATTTCTGGCTTTGGCCCTCACACTGGCCCTGCCCATCCGCCAACTGTAGCTAGCTGGTCCAGAGCAACACTGGAGATTCCAATGCCCCTGAGCCAACGCTCAGGTAACATAGCCGGGACGGCCATGGCACAGGGGGTGGCCATATTCCTCCCATACCTCAAGTGTTATATGAAAAACCCTGGCAGGCTTGACCGCCACTGCTTGGCACAGCAGGGGCTAACAGGTCAGCTCATTCCCTCAACCTGAAATAGGATTCCACATATTGCTGCCAAGGGGGTGGGTGACCCACAGGTCATTATTCAAGCCCTGCCAACAGTCATACACGCAGTGGACTTGCTGCAGCTCTCTGAAACCTTTACTTACTGGCCCTGCCCACCCGCTGACTGTAGCTAGCCAAGGTATAATTGCTTTTACCTCTTGTTCCTGAACTTGGGCTTGGAGTCCCACGCCACAGCCACGCAAGGCAAGTGGCTATTGGCACTGCCCTTCTTTTCCTAGTCTGTTAGGCAGCCCCTACTGCTACCAGCCTGGGATGGCAGTGGCACAGGGGGCAGCCATATCACGGTGAGGCTATTCTATACAGAATATGTCTGTTATTATATTCAAGTCAAGGAGTGACTTGGTTATAATGGAGTTAGACAAGTTATGATTAACTTGTGCTGAACAATAAATTCAGCTGGCACCCTGTTATGAATGTTTACTGGAAATAGTGTGAATATTCATGGAAACTGATTACCGAAAAAGAAAGAAAATGAATAAATAATAACTAGGAGAAAAATAAAACTTGAGAATTCAAGTTGTATCAAATAACTTTATTCAATTCATTGCATGAATTCTGTAACATGAGATAGAATTGTTCCAAATTTATTTGAGAGATTATATCAATTCTGGAGTCAAACACATGGTGTGGTGATTATTGGGTGGTCATGTGGGAAATTAATTGCTGAAGAGTAGGCCGCTGGAAGTGTTTTAAATGAGCAAATTTAATTCATTGTGGTGCTATTGTGATTAATGTTTCTGAGACAAATAATTTTCCTAATTACAACAATGTTACTCTAGTAGATTTATTGTTAAAAAGAGGAAGCCCTGGAAATAACTGTGATAGCTTTCAAGTTATTATGTATTTTTTGATAATGGTTAAAAAATAAACAAATAGTTGAGTTTGGTTTATTGGTTAGTAATTGTCAGAAACAGAATACTGAAAGTAAGTCAAATAGTTATATTGGTTTATTGTATATTTTGACAATTACTGAATTTTAACATACTACTATCATGATTGTAGTAATGTTGAATTGAAATATAAATGCATTATTTCTCTGAGTTATAATTGAAAATATTTTTGAGTTGAATTGGAATTATTGTGAAGATAATTTTAATAAAGTAAGTAAGAAAGACTTCGTTTATGTTAGAACAGCCAAGTTGGTATGCTAGCTGATTAGATAAGCTATGGCTTGCTGTTAGCCAGCGTGACAAGAACAATAAGGGCATTGTTAGGCTGGAGGTATAATCAAGTTGATTACTGGACTATCTAATTGATGTTGGGACTTGAATAAAATTCTCATAGTTCTGGAGTGTATTGTAGTGACTCAGTTTCAATTCAGTTCGCGCACGGGCCGGTCGACTTGAAAATTTTGTTTGGTGACTGTTGAAGTGTCTTACAAAACTCAATAAAAAATGCCTTTTGGAAGGGCAGGATTTTTCGACGTGTTTCTGAGTTTGTTGGAGGGTCGTTCTTGCGGCCAGAGAGGCCGACTCTGGCCGATTGACGGCCTCTGTACTCAACATTGGGGGCAGCCACCCATCAAACTCAGGGGTGCCCTCAATGCCCTATTGTCTTGGGGTCTAATCTTGATCCCAATACGGGTTGCAGATGACATCGCGGCGGCCATCGTCGACCGCCAACGGGGTTATACCCATATTTTTGACCCAAACAGGGTCATGAATGACCGCAACACACAGCAGTTGACAGCGGTTATAAAAAAATACACACAAGTGAAGATGGTTAAATTCATCTCTCCTCTTGATTTCAAAGTGTACGTGCGTGGCGGGGTGCCCCTACCACGCTGGCAGGTTGAAAGACTCCTGGCAAAAGCCCTTTTCAACCTGGTGAAGGGACATGACCCCAGCATTGACAGGTTGGTAGCGGACGCTGTTACTGAAATCAGACAAGAATTTTCCACAATTTTGTGCAGCTTTTGGACTGTGCTCTGCCAGATTCCTACAACCATTCTGACAGACAAGCTACAGGTGCCGCAAGTGGCCATCATCAGCGAGGCATCACTGCTGGTGTCAGACGTCATGATGGCAGTGGCCAGGCTGGTGCATCCAGTCCTCACAGATGACAAGGACAACTACTGGAAGGAGGGCGGTGGTGGATTCTCACTGTCGCCCGCCTACAACTCCATCAACAATGAGATGGAAGTAGACAGAGACAGTAGATAAGCTGGCAGCGGCCAGCGAGCTGTGGCCCATTGGCGGAGTATGCCCATCAACAACGACAGAGGGAGCGCAACCCTCCTGTAGCACCACGGCATCAGCGGCAGTGGCCGGCAAGCCACAGCCCATTGGCAGAGCTCACCCGTCAGCCACGGTTACCATGGCAGGGGAACCACGACCCTCTTGTAGCAGTGCAACAATGGAGGCGGCTTGTCAATGAGCCGGCCGTGATGGCATAACTGTGCCGTGCCAAGTGGTCAGGACAATCACCAGGGCGGTACCAGAGAGCCAAAGTACCCACGAAGTAGTGGCCGTCACCCTTTTCAACCGTCAATGCCTGGAGCGGCTCTACTGCCAGACAGCCAAACCTCGCCAAAGACACCGCACAGGCCGGTCACAAGTTTGTGTCAGACTTGCCGACGGATGGCGAATCTGGGTGAATGTGGTAGTGTTGGCCTGGAGGCTGCTGCCCAGTTTTCCCTCTTCTTCCCCCCCCCCCACCCTACATAGGGCGGGCATGTCATGAAAATTTTTGTGACAAAGGGAAACGCAACTTTTTGAGCTGTTTTTAGTGATCCTACTGATGGCTGCTTAACATTATAATCTCATTGACCAAAGGTCAATGAGAAGGCTGATTGCAGGAGTGTCGCCCTTGCGCAACTTACTCCTACTACCCACAAAACCCTCCCTCCCCACCAAGAATTTGGGTGGCAAGTCTTCCTGCAAGGCAGAGAGATTGACTCATTCTCTTTCTTGTCCTGCTTTTCTTGAGGACAGAACTCTTCTGTGGCGTGATAGCGAACAAGTTAGGTACCAGCGCATTCTTGTTTGTGAGTGAAGTGTAGAGCCAATTAGTAAGTGTGAGGAGTGCTGGGGATTCTGCAGCTGACAGAGCTGGCGAGGATCACAGCAAAGCAGAGGCAAGGCTACAATTATTTTGATCAGGTTAGTGATAGAATTACTTGTGAGCTAGTGTCCCCGACTGTAATTTCAGGGATCTGTAGTGGTCATCAGATCAGATCAGATCTGGGGGGCCACTGGGGAGGGTAAACCCTGTTTTATCATCCCGATTTTCTAGTTCAGCAGGCGCTTTGCCATTGCTGCCTCAGCACATGGCCCGCCGCTTCAGGCTGTTTCCTGTCCCTTCCTTACGTAATGTAGCTTGGCACAGGGCAATACTACCACCTCCGTGGCACATGGCTCACCTCCACCAGCTATCTAAGTGTTTCTCCTTGCTATCCTTGGTATTCCCAACTTATCCCTCGATGTTCCAAGCATGATGGAGTCACGGATCAAATCTTTAGCCCAGAGTTCTCTTCGAGCCCTGAAAACTGTTGCCACTTTGGTTTGGGCCAATTACCACCGTTGGCTCAGCTTGGCAGCACTTTCTCTTCCAGATGGTACTGTTTGTAACAGGTCACAAGCGCAGAGGCAAAGGTATTGGAGGAAACAACTGGCGTCCTGTGTTGACGGTAAGGAGCTCCAGGAAGCAAGGAGAGTGCCAGCATTGACCAGTTGGGTATCTGACAAGGCGCTCTCCATCCCCGGATGTGATTACATCCAGTACGTCCAGACATGGATCAACGCCCTGCCATTGTGGATAAGGACCTCAAGAGGAAGGAAGGTGTGTGGCAGCACCAGCGTGAAGTGTTGTGCAGGTTGCAGGATGGACAAGACAGGCACACACATTGTTCAGGGATGTCATCACACCCATGGCGGCACGTCGCTATTGCTGCAACCCTAACTCTGGAGCTGGGGAAGTGGGGATACGTTGTTGCACGTGAGAAGGTATTCATCACCGCCATGGGGCAGCAAAAGCCCAATATTGTTTGGACCCAAGGCCAGAATACTGGCATCCTGGATGTCCAGGTTGTATTGGGTTCTGGTCTCCTTGATCAGGCTGCAATCATCAAGGAGTGTAAGTACGCCGACATCCCTGACATGGAGAACAGTGTGCATCTCCTACACTGCCTGCCAATAAGTCAGCATTTCCAGTACAACACTGTGACCATCAGCTGGCGCGGAGTGTGGAGTCGGCAGAGCAGCTGAAGCGGCTTGGGCTCCCCAGTGGTCTACTGACATCAATCACCACGTGTGTGCTTCAGGGGAGCCACATGAACTTCACCCGCTTCATGAGGATGACCACGACCATCACAGAGCCATGTACAGGAAGGAACTGGAGGGAACTCGAGGGAGGCGACCCTGACCACCTGGGGTCGTGCCAGCAGGCATTGGGTGAGGTGTCTTGTCAGCAGGTGAGGGGTGCTCACTGCCCCTCGCTCTCAAGCGGCACTTGCTGTTGTGGCGTCTTGCAGATGTCTGGCTCCAAGAGATGCACCAGCAACACCACCACCAGCGCCAACATGTTGGATGTCTGGAACCACCTGTACAGGGAGTCCCCCCAGGCAATCTGTTCAGGCTGGGCATCCTCCTCTTGTAGTAATAGTGTATCTCTTGTAACCAGAGTAGGCGTAAAACAGTGATAAAAAAAAGAGTATATACAGATCATCCTGGCAACTCTGAGTGCTATTATTTGCATCTCCTATTGCACCAGGTTTGTGGACCAACATCATTTGCTGCTTTAAAGACAGTGGATGGCAAAGTGAATCCAACATTCCAAATGGCCTGTTAAGCGTTGGTTCACTGGAGGATGATGCTCACTGGGACAACACCATGGAAGAAGCATCTATTTTTAAAACTCCTCCCAAAATTCAAGAGCTTTTTGCCATAATGCTGGTTTTTTGCCAAGTAAGCAATGCCAGTGAATTATATGAGAAATATAAAAATGCTCTTTCATAAGATATCAAATTTAAGATGACAAATAATCTTGGACAAGTGGAGTTGTCTGCTGTTTACAACCAATGTCTGATCCTTCTTGAAGACTTAGTTAGTTACATGTCAGGAAAACCCATTACAGTGTTTGGACTTCCTATGCCTAATTGAAGCCCAGGAGTCATATTGAATCATAGATATGAGAGTGAACTGTCATGTGATGTTGATAAAATGTGTCAAGCAGTTGAATTGAATGTTCCAAAATTGAATGAAGAACAAAAAGAAGCCTATAACAAAATATTATACAGCATTGATTCTAATTCCGGAAATCTCTTCTTTCTGGATGCCCCTGGAGGTACTGGCAAAACATTCTTGATAAATCTATTGCTCTCCACAATCAGAATTTTTTATTTTTTTTATTTATTTATTCCTTGATAGAGCATTACAATAATTCACAATGTAGAAATATAACAGCAAAATGATCAATAACAAATGCAAATAAACATAAGGAACTACTTCCCCAAAAGAGCAAGCTTGAGCACTAAAAAAATCCAGTGTGAATATATGTAATATGTATCTGTGGTCTCCACAGAATCTTCTTTGCGAAAAGCACTGTTCTTCATGTTCCGAACAATTGTAGGAAAGAAGAATAAAAAATTTCAAAGGCACTTGAAGTCACCATGCTACTGTTGAGAGGAGCCGGAATGACTGGCTTTATGTATATTAAATATTTTATCGCCAACTTGCACCCCAATTTATTGTTGAAAATGTCAAGTACAGCTATTTGATAGGATACTGCTCTAATTATTTTCTCTTCCATATGAGAGTTTAATTAGCATTTCACCGGCCGGTAGCAGCAAATTTGGAGATACAAGGGAAAGCAAAAACATATAAAATTCATAAGAACTTTTTTTCATTAAATTGGACTGAATTATCTTATTCGGTTGGAATGAGCTGGGAAAATATCTTCCAGCTTTTATTGCAGCAGCTGATAAGTATTACAGCATGCCTGATGGGATGGGCCCATATCTCAAGATCATCCTTCAGAAGAAGAAACTACAGAATTCAAAGCGGAGAGATTGGGAGTTCAGCAGACTGTTGCAACAGCCATAGCCAAAACTCAGGGTCAGAAGAGTGCTGAAAACATTAGGACATCCATAGAAGCAGCTGACTTGCCCATTGTGACCCAGGCATTAGAAATAGTTCAAGCTTATGGGGGAGCGAATACAGTGTTGACAGATGCCGTGAGGAAATGGGATATTGATGGGTTATTGAATCACCATCTTATCAATCAGATGAGTCAAGGCACAGAAGTGGGTGTTGTAAATCGTGATGCAGATCTCCTAAGTCTATATAGAGAGGATAGGCAAAATAATTGGCCGAATTGATATGGAAGGATAGATAACCCTAATCCCAACATTTGTAAATAACTTGATCGCTATAAGAGCCATTAAATATATTATTTATTGATTAAGTATACATTATTAGCCCTAATAAAAGAGTAACCATCTACAATATGATGGATGTTATGTGAATAGAATTGTGATGGCTAGAACCTAGAACAGCGCAGCTCTAACAGCAAATTTAGAGCCAGACAGCTCAAGCTGCCACTTGGGAATCATACCTTCACATAAATGATTTATTTTTAACTCATTTATTTTCTTTAAAGTTGTATTTCTGATGTTATATTATAATAAGAAGTATTTTTCTATCACTTTTTATATTAATGAATGAATGCTTCAATACTTTTTTGTGGTAACACTCATGACTGTTTTCCATGTGTCAATTTATGAAACATGATAAAAAAAAACAAGAAAAACTTAGTAAACTCAAAAAATAATGCTATTGATGGAATCATTGGGTGAGTGATATCTGTGGAAAACATTAGTGCAATCAATCTACTTCTTCATCTATGCAATGTTGCATGAATTTTGAAAATTACCCAATAGGTAAAACACAGCTTCAGACCTTGGAGAGCTAATTAAACGAAAGAAGATATGAGTTTGACAAGTATGAACAAAAAGCTATGACGTTTTTACGAGTTGAATACAAAAGTATGAGAACCTAAAAGTATAAGTTTCATACAAAAGTATGAGAACCTGAAAAACTTCTGCAGATGAAAGCATTGATAATGAAGCTCATCTTGTTGGAAGGACATGGTTCAAAACTCAAGTTTACATCAAAATCTTCAATTCTTTTTCAAGTAAGTTATCAAGGCGAAAATTAGCATATGAACATTTGAAATACTCTCTATTCTTGTTGAAAAAGGATCACAGAAAGAGGCCATATAAAAAACAAACAAACTTTGTGTCTCCTACCCTAATGACATTGGAAGTGAACTTGAAAATGAACGTTTGCACTTCAAAATCTATGTGGAACAGGATGAATTCTGTGGAATCAATAATGTTTTTGAATGCAAGATAAAAAAAATTAATAAAAGATTATTTTTTCAAATCTTAGTTACCGGTACTTTCCCAAGTATCTGCTAGAATTTTTCCGAATTTTTACTGTATTGTGAAAAAGACTAAACCCTGATGCAGTGAACAAGTTTGCAAAATTGAAGGCTATAAAAATATCTGTAATTTAAAATGTTTTGTATAAAGTAGAATCTTGCAAATATAATTTCAAGTTATAGCCTAATCTCTGCTGGAATTGTGAACTACATAGACATGCATGTCTACAGTTTTGTTTATGGAAGACGTTTTTTCTTATTTACTTCACCAAATAACCAGTAACATAGATTAATCTGTAATTGGAAGAGAAAATCAATAATGTTGTTAAGAGACTCAATGTAGTGTGCTGCCTAGCACAGAATACTATGAAAGGAACTTCAGCATTCTCCGTCAGAACACCAGGCAGAGAGAGAACGTTCATACCATAACGCAAAGAACAAAATTGGGTGACCAGGCCCCACTATAGCCACAACAGTGTATGTACATTGTCCGCCACCACCTTGCCCCTTCCCTCTATGTCCAGTGTCGTGTAAAATGTTGCCAGGCCAAAAAAATTGGCCCATTACATACAGCTTGCATGGGAGAAGGATCCTCCAGCATGACACAATAGGCAAGGTGGTTGCCACTCATTTTCAGAGAAAGGGCCATTGCATCACCAGGGACCCCCATATTGCAACCTCTTCTGGCCTATGGAAGCCAGACATCATAGATGGCGAGTCTGTTTTTGTCATCAATGCCCAAGTGGTGTCTAGTGCACAACTGCAAGGGCATTTTGAGACTATGTACGTTGGGTGCATTATCCTAATTGACGACTGTTTTCTAACTCGTAGAAGTGACTCTGGTTGGGGAGGGCTGATCATTCTCTGTTCCAAAAAGGTGGAAGATAATATATACAATAATATCAATGACTACATTTCTGGCACTCGTTTGAAGCATTTAATTTCAATGCTAAATGGTTTTGGTCTACAGTCTGAATTTAAAAAGTACGTTTTATATACATACTTCTGGATCTAATAGAGGCGTGCTAATAGTGTATAAACTAAAATCAAAGGAGTCTAGTGGGGAAAAGATCTCAATGCATGAGATATTGAATTTAATAAACGTTGCTCTGCTGGATGTGAATATATCGGTTAGGCGCATTAGTGACCTTGATTCAAATGTATTAGATGACCATAGAATTCTGGATGTCTTAAAAGCTATATCATCAAGTAATTTATCTATTAACGATAGATTTGTTGAGATCGAAACTCCTCACTACAATTTTTTCCATCCTGTAACCGCTACCTCTTCTAGTTGATGTTAAAAAAAGAGTACAAGATGCACTTTCTGCTGCTGAAGCTGTTCTTTCTTCCAGAAAACGCACTAAAAGTTTAGTATCCAATTCCCCAACCGACCTCAAAGGGATGACGTTGCAGCTCTTGAATGTAAGCAAGGAGAGGGTAAAGATTCTGAAGGACAGTATAAGAGCCATACCCTGCCCCTATCCAATAAAGGCCATGGATTGTGTAAAAAATTGGCGGCTACAAGAGTATAGAACACATTTGGTAATTTACTTAATATTATCAAGCACATATTTTTCTATATATTTTCAGTATATGCTAATTGCAACAAGATAAGTTCGCGTACCTACACTTTTATGACTCCTAATTTAGTGTCCATGTATGATGGTGAGGGATCAGCGTCCCTTTAATGCTTGATTTGTCGTTGAATGCCCGTTTTTGTGACAATACAGTGGAGATGAGTATTATGGATTTTCATGAAAATAAAGAGCCGGGCCCGCAGCTCGAAAGGAATAAATAGAAGGACAAAAAGAGTTCATCCTCTAATAGCCGCCGCCGCAGGTGCAGCAATCGTGGGAGTAGGTATAGTTGGTTCGATATGGAACAGAATATCAATTAATGATTTACAATCTTAGATAAACATTATGCGTGCTGAAAACGTAGAATTGGGTACGATAATCAGTGAACATGCAGCTAGAGCTGATGATTACATCGGCTACATAGGGATCAAACTTAATGAAACTATAAAGAATTTCGATGCACGAATTTGTGCAAATAATTTCAATATATTCAAAGAAATACTTAAAATTGAGATGGAGATGAAAGTGAATGCCTTACTAAACGCCATTCGAGCTGGTGAGATTGGACCAGAGCTAATCCCACCTCATAACATTCCTGAACTGAACTCTTCAACAATGTTGTGGGTTTACAAGACTCCACTTATGATTCTGACCCTATGTTGTTTTACACATATGCTAAAATATATGTTGATATGGGAACTGTAATAACAAAAGGTTATACTAAAGCCGTTGCAATTTCATCAAGTGGGCCAAATATGCGAACAGACCTGACATAATGGATTATGTTTCGGTGGAGTTTGCTGTTCCTGACCATACAGCATTCCCAGTACTTCGACTATCGCTCACATGGAGTATTGAAAAGTTCATTTATTTATTGACTTTTTACAAGGCAAAGTTAGGACTCATAGGTCCTCTCTTACACTTAACCTCAAGATTCCAACTTGGATAATAATAATGCTAAATTCTCAGGTTTAATTATTCAGAGCAACGTCAAGTGGGAGAATCACATAAATTAGTTACTTAGCAGGCTGTCAAGAAGTATGTATATTTATGCAGAACCGTTCAAAATTTATTGTCAACTCTTTTGTTTAAACTACTGTATATTTCGCACATGTCTGCAGTCATTTGCTGCATGGTATTCTTGCTTGGAGAAGTGATACAAATGTTGCAAAAACTGTAAGAGTAATTGCTGGTGTACCTAGTCGAACTCATGGTAAACCTTTTTTAAGCAGTTTAAAATTTCGACAATTTATGCTACCTATGCACTTGCAAATTTATTGTACATACTGTAATGAAAAAATTGGTCTGTATGCCTGTGAATAGCTCTATTCATTCCCATCCTTTTTCACTTAATACTGAATTAATGTAATTTATCATATGGGCTACATTAAACAGTATTTTTTAGTTTGGTACTGGGCTTTGTGTTTTGTAGGTAGGTGAACTACCCAAGAACCACAGTCCAAAGGTTGACGATTTTGAATGATTCAAGAAAAAAAAATTAAAGTCTATCTCATTGAAAAATGTCCATAATAAATTATTGTTAGATAAGTGATGTAGCCCATCTTATTCATATAATAATACTGTTTTTATGGGTTTCATTGGATTGAATTGTTCAATACATTTATGACTTAGTTAAAAATTGTATCCATGTTTCAACAATAAAAGAAACTTGAATTTAAATTTACACATACCTTTGTTTTGAATAAAATTCATCATCAACTCTTTCGAGTAGTTTTGTGACCTTATTCTCTAGTATAGTTTGGTCGCACACAGTTCACAATACTTCAAAACAGCTACTTGAAGAGCAGATCCGAAGATTATACTGTGAACTGTGAAATAACTTCTGTCAACTTACCGCGTTTGCACTATCTACGGTTCCAGGAGGCTACAACAACTAAGCAACACAACCGCCAATATGATTTTCTAGTTTGAACCATGGCCTATATAATGTACAGTACTGTAGATTATAGTAGAGGTAGTGATGTGGGCCGGGTAAATACCCAGTAGGTAGGTAAATATAAATTGAGTATTTACCCGAGGCCCGGGTAAATACCCAAACACTGGGTATTTAACATTTTTATTGAATTTAGAAAATATTTAGTTGTCTTTTTGCATTCAATAACCTCCAAGGATAATGAAATCATGATGAAATGCACGCAAAAATGTTTTCTATAGTGTAAAATAGCATTTAACTTCCAAGCACCATTGACATAAATACCAGGGTACTGGGTATTTATAATTTTATTTGTTTCTGTGGACTGTGGTGTTGAATATTTTTTCAAATGACAAAAAATTTGTTTCGAATAATAACCATTATTTAGCGTTCAAAGAGAGGGGAATTTCATCTAGTTTCACTTTTCACTTCCAATCCAAGAAAAATCATAATATACCAAAAAAAAAACAGTAGAAGCATGTTCACTATTTTTCTAATGTGGTGCTGTCATGATTTCTTGACAAAGATTGACTTTTTTTGCGGATGAAGCCCACATAAGTATTCAATTTGACTTGTGCGTAGGTAATGGAAAGTGATGGGTGATTTATGAGATAAAGAAACGACCATACCTCTGGTAGGATTTGAACCCCCTACCGGGTAGCGCTAGCGGACTGAAGGTTGTAACGCCCTAGTCCACTCGGCCAACCCGGCTGGCTTCATTGACTATCTCGTTGAGGAAGCATTACATCATGCCATTGATACAAGCGAATAGAATGTTCAAATCCACAGAGCTTATTGATTTTTTTAGTATTCTCTAAGCTCATTTTCAATTCAAATTGATCAGTTTAAAGAAATTAAAAAAACTTTTCAAATCTAAAATTACATGTGCTCTATTCCAAAATATCTGTATCATTGAAAAATGATTTATTCCTCTTTATCAATAAATAAAACAGATAATTTACTCAGTTTTCTTTTATTATGATTTCTTTTATGGTATAGTCTGTCTAAGCAAAGAAGACATTCTGGCAAGAAGGGAAAATTACTCCAGCTCCAGAAACATTGGTTCAAAAATTATAAATTTGGTCTCAAACAAATTGTAGATCAGAATGTTACCTATAACTTGAGATCAACTCATTTCCCCAAGTTCTTCTTGACACAAAATATCCTCATTATTTAAAAACATTTTCTGATAGTATTATTCCTTTTTTTTAAATAGCCTTCATGGTTTACAAGATTTTCAAGTTTGTAATTATTGGTTTCAATTTTCTTCCAATTTATCATTTTTATTTAATAGCCTATAGTTCAAAGTAGGAATATATGCTTAAAACTCCTGCAGAGTTTGCCTAGTAGGCCTATCTTCCATGAAGAATCCTATTCATTCAAAACTTCATGTAATACTTGAAAAATAGATAAAGTCATTGAAAAATAGTAAATAAGAATTATAATATCAACTTATTATTTGACTATTACTAGGCTATTCCAATATATCATCAATGCCAATAATAACACAATCAGGGGTATAAACATCTATGATTCAATTAATACCCAATGTACCCGGGTATTTATGAATTTTGGGTATTTACCCCGAGTTTTAAATACTTGGGAATTTTACGTCTCTAAGTAGAAGTTGTTCTATTTTAAATGATGTAATTTCATAATATCTAGTTTATGACAGATGCTGAGAGTGGGACTATTCTCATCTCGACTGGTGGCACAGTGAACAGTTGCTATTTTGAAGTAATGTCAACTCCTGTGTGCGACCAGACTATATTCCTCTACTAGTATCTCCTCAACTGCAATTTTTCTTGATAAACTAAAAAGCTCTATTCACAGTAGCCTAATTATGTTATTTTGAGAATTGAGAATAATTCAAGACACCCGCTTGTCTCACCACAGCAGCTCCGAGATCTAAATACTTCTTCCTATGTCAGAATAATCCTCTCCATCGTTTTGGGGTGTTGGCCTACCAGTATTCAAAGATGAATACGACTTGCTTACCCTTATTTGTGGAAATTTAGAATGCTTCATTGAAGTCTTCATGTTGCGCCAGAATCCTTATCTGTGAATGCTTGCTTCATTGTATTATGAATTTGATGTAGAATACTGCTTTGAATTCTTCATGTCTCGCACAGAAGTGGACTGCTTGGTAATCCGTTGACTGGATATCTGAAAAAACAATGCTGCATTAGTTCATGAAGTGAATGTAACTTAGGATCATCGCTTATAGCGAGTTTTCAACTCGCAGCACAAACTACTTTGATGAGATAGGAGTCATGTATTTTAAAACTTTGAAAAATTATGAAAGTGGAATGAATTGCAAGTTTGATCATTTATTCAAATACATTTAGCTGAGATTTTTGTGATTATAAACAACTTGAAAAAGGAAAAATTCTTGAGAGTTCTATGAATGTTCTTGTATAAAAAATAGTGGATTAATTGAATTAAATTGAACTTTAGTGAAGTAGAAAGTACAAAATCGTGTTTCTTCGAACCCTGGTTTACAAGAATGAAGCAAATATGTAATATATTTTTCCTACAGATACCCATAAAATTGCAATTTTCGCACTGAAAATCGTGTGTAAAACAGTCCATTCTTGAACTAGTAATAATTAGCGTGCCTAAAAATTTTTACACACTCTAGATTTTTAACCTAACAACACGAAATAGTTAGTACATCAAATGGATTTTTTGTATTTGGAATTCAAAATTAAGGTGGCAGCACTGGCTGTCGACCAAACAGGAGTCGATCAGCTGGTAGCGGCAAGTTGGAATTTTGACCAAAAGGTAGTAACCCAGCCAGACCTTCCGTCAGACATCTCACTGAATTTTTTAGGTTAGCTTATTGTTTACATCAATACCGCAAGTAAGTTACCATGATAAAAGGTCAATTTATTCTCAGAGCTTTTATAATAATTATGACAATAGGGATTTATGTTATCATACTGTTCTTTGTTGTTGGTTATAAAACCTGAGCTTGAATTGTTTGAATACGGTAAGATGATTCATGATTGTCATTTGTTGATCTTGAATTTGTTTCATACAGTAGTTGACTCAATTTAAGCTATCAGAATTCAGTGGCGTAATACATTATTATGATTTTTTCAATGTGAAAGTAACTTAATACATACAACTTTGAAGAAGACTCTGACACCATAGTTACTGGAATTTTGAAAATACTGTAGGCTAAAATAAAACAAACCCCGATAACATTTACATGATCTGACTACTTTCACTACCACATATGTAAGTTAATATATAATGAAAAGTGGTTGAAGGCATGATATAGAATTCATAGTGAATGTGACATTCCAATTCAATACTATCATTAAATTACAGCTTCAGTTCAATTTAGTCTCATTGTTGGCTGGTTCAGCTTCAAACCTTGCACTTAATTCATAAAGTAGGCTTCTGTTATGCAATGCAGGTGACAGCCGACAACTAAATAATTTTGCATAAAAGCATGATAAAAGTCCTGAGAATCATAAGCAATACGATTGTAACCTGGCATAATTTCAACATAGAAGCAGTTAGCTGTTATGCTATAGATAGCTTAATCACTCGCGAGTTGCATCAATCAAATGCCTACCTGCTAGAACTGATGAGATATTTTGTAAAGTGATTTGAAGCAGCAGAATTTCCCCAGAAAGAATAATATACTGTACTGTACATGAAAGTATGTTATTCATAGCACTATTAAGTTATATAGGCTATCATTTCAATGGAAATAAAACCATGAGTTCAATTAATTGTGGAGGTAAAGATTCTAAATCCCTTCCAGTTACATTAAATAATGTTTAAAAAGTCTAATTTGCGCTGAATTCTAGTTAATATGATTATTTAGAGCCATAAAAGTATGAAAGGGTGTTTTACACTTATCAGTTACCCGGAATATTTCAAGGTCTCAAAAAGTAGTTTATACTGATTGTAGCTCATAACTTACTGGTAAATATAACAGTGAGTATGTATGTATGTATGTATGTCTGGCTCAACAGCCCATGAAGGGCCTAGGCCTACCAGCTTGTTGCCAATTTCAAATTCACTCTACTATACAGCCCGTCCAAGCCAAGAAGACACCCCGGCACGACGGGAAAACGGCCCCAGCCTGTCCAATACAAGCCCAAAAGCCATTAAGTACAGTGAGTACAATAATTTATTATTCTATAGTCACTGTGATACATAGAATAGATGAAATGTTTGAATTATATTACTTCATATTACTCAAATAAAAGTAATTATTTGATAATAGATGACATTGGACATTGTAGGCTTCTAAAATTGAAAGTTCCAACTCAAGATTTCCGCCATCTTGGATTTGTAAAAATTGTGAGATGATGGTAATTTAAATGATTCTTATATTGATTTCAAAGGCAAAATAAATTGAGGAGATTGCGATAAAAAATACTTGAAATCACACTAAAAAACACATTTGAAACTTTTTCCTACTTTTCACATAGGCCCAATGGTAACTGCAGGAAAAATTTAATGTGTAACTTGAGCATAAAGTGTTATTGCTGCACTCGAGAAACGTTTTTCACTCGCCTTTGGCTCGTGAAAAAACTGTTTCACTCATGCAGCAATCCTTCACTTTATGCACTAGTTACACAAATAACTATTTATATTTCAGCTGACACTTCTCTAGGATCAAATCAAACTAGATTGGTAGCTGTCCTTAAGGGGTCTCACAATGAAAACACAATTTATTTTGCTCCAAAGATGATTATAAAGTTTCAGATGATACAGCTGATGGAAAATTCAAGGCGTTTTTTTCTGTTTCTTGTTGTTCTAACATCTGATGTTGTCTACACATAGTATGAGAATAGTATGAATATAACAGACTAGCTAACTAGAGTGGTTATTGGATGAACCTGCTTTCAATTATTGTACATGAGGAATTTGGATTGAGTCAGCGTTTATGAGTTGGAATTTGTATAAACATTGATTAAGATTAAAATCATACAAATTATTGGATATTATTAAAGTTAATTGATATTAATACCTATTTATTCATGATCTCCTAGTAAGCTGAATAGTGAAAAATTTTCAAGATCAATTCAGCTTTTTTGGAAAGCAAATAACGCTCGAAGTAAGTCTAAAGAGACGCTTTAGTCTAAAGAGAAGAAAAGTCTCAATTGAAAAATCATTGAAGTAAGAACAAAATCATAATAAAATACTGTATTCTAGTATTTAGATACTAATCTCTAAAGATGGACATATTTGAGATCCACATCATCAATAAAAAAACTTTAAATCATTAAACTGTTTCTAGAAATATTATTTACTTTTATTCTCGTGCGATATTCATTTCAGATGTTTCGATCCACTAACTTTATGCTATAACAAGCGTTGTTGTTATGTTGTAATGTATCAAATTAGCGGATTATGAAAAAGGGAAAGAGTTAGTTGATAACTAGTATAATTGGTATAATAATTAGGGTACTAGGTTTAACTAGGTAAACAAATACTGTTTTAAAATGGGGCGTTACGATTAAACTGAAACTTAAATCTCAAAATTGGAGTGAAATGATTTAAATAGTTCAGTAAAATCATTGAACTTCTAAATAAATTGACCAACAATAGTGATTGACAGTGGTATTGGGAATAGTGATAGTGATAAAGTAGTGGTTGGCGAGAAAAATTATCATGAGAGGATTCACTTCAATCTTAGTATTATTCTTAAATATCGATATTAATATTGATGGAGAGTCGAACATGATTATATTCAATCATCGACTTAAATTAAGAATATTGGGTTACAAGAAAATGAGCTCTCCTTTGAAATAATCTTCAAATCTCAAACAGGATCTGAAGAATAAAATTGATTTTACATTTATATTTTTGTCACAAATTAATTGTATAAAATACTATAGGAGTATTACAGAGAGATTTTTAAGTCATCAAAACTATTGGAATCAACCATTAAGATACAGTTAGACTTGAACTTGAAACTTTTTTCGAATAAACTACTTGTTCACAGGCTTTTGAAATTTTCTGGAACAGCAACAAACGGTTACCCGTCCCAGTATAATGGTTTCATCATTGACATGTTATATTATGAAAAGTGGAGCGTAGTTGGGGTGGGTGGGGGGTGTTAAAGTTGAAGTGCACATGAGAAATCGATGAAAGGGATGAATTGACGAGATAATTGTGATATACTGGCTAGAATGGCAAAATAGATATTTCATGTTTGAAGACCTGTACACACAAGCACACAACATTCATCGCCTAGCAACCGATGTAACATACAAACCCGCCAAACAGCCTTTGCAAAACCGCTAATTTTGTAACAAGTTCAAGCGCTTTATTGTGACTGGAATCTCACGCGGATACAGAGGGAAACCAGGAAAGTGCTGTACTAGACAGTGGGGTGGGATTAATGAATGACATTCATCTACTCGGTCTACAAATAAGGTGATTTAAAAATTATTTTTATTCAATATTTCTCCAAATAATATATCTTGATAGTTTTATCAATTCTGAGAGTAGAAAAGTGCCAGTAGTAAACGGCTTTCAAGTAGGCTACCTCTCATATCGCTCATCACAAAATGGTTGTCAAGGCTATGACGTGGAGGTGCATGAAGAACCTGAAGTTTTTTGCGGGATCTTCAATTTTTATAACGAGTAAAAACTGGATGAGTAAATAAGTTGAATTCTTACCATCATTTCTCATGATACCTGGCTAGTGGCTATGATGAAATTTGTGGTAGTTGACTACATCTTCGAATTTAATTTACGTCCAAACATAAATACTCACCAGATACAGTGTCTGATGCCTGGTAATCTAGGTATAGATGATGCCAAAATCAAGCGACTGACTGTTATATTCTCTATTAGAGCAGTCTGCGGAGGGCATATCGAGTCGAGAGCAGATTTAGCAACCGTTATGCTCTTGAAGACAAATCTCAGACTGCCCGGACAGAGCTGAGCATTAATAACAGTGATTCTCCAACCGCCTTAATTTTGGCAACAGCTATACTAGGCATCAGACACATTACCTGGTCACTATTTTTATTATGATATGTATAAAAATACGAAGATGAAGTCGACTTTCACAAATTTCATAACAAGGGATCATAAGAATTGATGGTAAGAATTCATCGAACTCATTAGTTATTATACGTATTTGTGATGAAAAATTGCTAGGCAGTCAAATACTAAGAGCAATAATGAGCATAATGTAAATCATCAATTAGTTTTTTTTTCAACTGATTATGACAGACAGTATGAATATGAATAAACTTGAATTTAATAATTAATAATTCAATTAATAATAGAAATTAATAATTCAATAATAATACAAATTCATTGTTCCTCAACTTCAAATACTTGAAGATACAAATATTATCCATCGACGCATAATAATTGAAATGCAAACTAACTTTAATTACCCAAACCTACATTGTTAAGAATTGTATTTTTTGTTAAAATAGTAATCAACTTATCAATGCTAGTTGAATTTTTTCATTTCATGATAGATTAAGTTTTTTCATCTCATTACTACATTAGCTGAGCAGGTATTTTTTGGGCAGAAAACAATTCTCAGATGTTGAGTATACATTTTGAAAATAAAACAAGGAATTCATACTTATGACCTAAGCAGGAATACCTCATCAAAGCAGAAACTTCTTATCGACTTTGACTTTTCTGATATAATATTTTTTTATCTTAGATTTTGCCGGCCTCTGTGGAGCTGTATTTGATTTTTTTCTGTCGAAAAAATGTTCATTGTTGAATAATACCTGGCTAAATCCACATTTATCGAATTATGAGCTAACATGAAATTAGAGAAAATGTGGATATAACATAGATCACTTAGTCCACATGAAGGAATGACTAAATAAGATTTTTGATACCACAAAATACGATGGTTTCTATTTAAAAAGGTTAACCAAAAAGTTAGTGTTGCCTGAACGAATAATATGCCTACCGTCAACAATATGGATATTGCTTTAGTAGTAACAATAATAAAAAATTGATGACTACTCTGGAAGTAGGAGTCGTTCAAGAATCTAACAAACAACAAGTTACATGAGCTCAATTTGACTACATCATAAAAATTTGTGTTTTACAAATGTTTCACCTACCTAGAAAACAATTGAAAAAGCTTCAAAATATTATTGTAGATCGTTAAATAGAAAGACAAGATATTGTCAAACCACGGATTTATCAAAAATACTAGCCGGCAGGCTCACTTCGCTCGCCTTCTCCGCCTAGCCAGGGGGGTACGCCCCCTGGATCACCGACAGTATCAGCAGTCAGTGGTTCAAACAGGCTCGCTTCGCTTCGCTCGCCTGCAAAACCTCTGTCAGAATCAACTGAGACAAACAGGCTCGCTTCGCTCGCCTGCAATTTGACAGGGTTATTTTAAGTAATCATTCTTAATAAGTTGTTCTATTACCTCAGCTTAACCTGGGTATATGATTTGAACGTATTTGGTTCAGTAGTTTCCATGAAATAAACAAAAGTGCAGAATCCGAGCATTGGAAAACCTTATTACAGGCGTAACCTCGTAAGGGTTTCGAAATTAATTGAACACAACATTTCTAGACCTAATCTGGACCTTTTTACCAAATTTCAACATTTTCTGCCAATTGGTTCTCAAAAAATCTATGAAAAACATTCCGAAAAATAAAAACGCTAATATTGAGAGTATATTGAGAAAGTATATCGGACATAGTTTGAAACTTGATTCAATATCTTCCAAATTAGTTCATCTATAATCTCGCTGAACCATTGAATTTACAGTAAGGATTGGTCGTATCAAGGTGGAAGATATGCAACCCGCAATACATCTACAGTTTTGAAAAATCTTATTATTTGCGTAATCTTGAACGGACTTATGAAATATTCTAACATAACATTTCTAGACCCAATCTGGACCTTTTTACCAAATTTCAATATTTTCTACCGATTGGTTCTCGAAAAATTAGGAAAACGCCGAAAAACTATAGAAAAACTCAAATATTTGGCGTATCCTTGAAAAGTTTAAAAAATCCGTTCTTAGCGCGCGTCTAAACGTCCAACTGAACATGCCTGCCAAATTTGAACGCATTCGGTTTAGTGGATTTTTAATTCTGGTGATGAATGAATGAATCAGTCAGTCAGTGCCATTTCGCTTTTAAAGATATAGATAGATTAATTCACCTCGATTTCTAAATGAATACCTATGTGGTTAAAATACCTAGTTTAGATAGATTTTTAGAAGTTCGGACGCAAGCAATTTGCCAGCCCCTGGGCACACCAGTTATTATAATACTGATAAATTATTATTATTATTTTGATTACCTACAAAATCAACAAAACCTACAAAAGGCAACAAAAAAGCATTGGCTACACACATTATTCAATTTCAAAATGATTTATTCGATTAATTGGAACTCACCAGTAGGCTTTCCCGTGACCTCATCACTATCTCTTCAGAAAATACAATTCCGAGGCTGGTCCAAATATTATGAATCGATATTTTCCTCTCATCCACCTATAGTATTCAAGACTTCAAGTTATCAATTTGTTATAAAACACAAATAGCCTATTGTTTATTTTTCGTTTTTTTAAATGTCATAAATGTCAAGTTTATAAGTGAAGAAAGGACTCGTCAGTTCCTATATTATTAGTGTATGCACTATATCAATGCACAGATCAATGATTGAATTACGATTAACTCAATCAATTTTGAATCTTCAAATTCCAGTAAATTACCAATTAAGCTTATAGATTGTTTTCAACAGCTAAACAATGTTTTGTACCGAGAGGGCAAAGAAATTTGGAACAGCTCAACATTTCATAAAGCCTAAATTTGATGGAAGATAAGTTATCTTAAATATCAGTTAACAAACTGATCTTTATAGATTGGAATCTAGAAGCTACTTGAGCTTAATTCATAGATTATCTCTATAATACAATTATTAAATTATCGATTGAAATGTCAAATTTTCACTAGGCAACAGCGCACTATCTGGCACTAATATTTCCTTCATTTTATGGCTACTTCAACTCTAGCTTTCATTTCAAATAAGAATCTTAGTACCTTTTTCAATTATACTTTTTTAATGCATTACATGTTTCGACTAATTTATTTATAGTCATTTTCAAATTCATCAATAGAAATAATTAAAAAGGGTACCTTTCAATCTGTTTGTTAGTGTGAATGTTACTTACTGTAAGTTATTAATTGAGATTATTCGTTCTATCGTGATCTATCCGTTGCTTTTCTCTTATTGATATCCTTCTATATTCCAATTTTGATCAGGTATCTACTCTTGGATGGTCAATGACCTTTATCTTAGACTGGTGTGGAGACTGACATATGAATTGAGAGATATCTTCACTGCTACCAGTCATTCTGATGACTTCTGAAACAGCAATGAAAAATAATTTGATTGATCATCAATACGTTCTACATAATTTTCATAATTTAAACGTTTACAACATAACTGTAGGTTGGTTCAGTAGAACTTTAGTTCATGCCACAATTCCGCTTGTCTTAATTTGGAAAATTGCGCACTTAACAGAATAGAGACCTTTATCTGTCATGAGTATTTACAAAAAATACATGAATATTGTTTGAAAGAAATAAAACTTTGCAAAATTGATGAGCCCAATATAACATAAATTTCAATCAGATGAATACTGAGCAAATGAAAATAGCAATAGAATGGAACAATTCTCAAGTTTTAGTTTCTGAGTGGTTAATGATTGAGGGGGTTTGAGCTACGCTAGTCTAGTCACTCTAGTGGTAGTCTGATCTTAGTACGTTGGAGGAGAATATCTTAATACTGTACAAACAATGTATGAGGGCAAAAAATGCAGTGATTGCATTCATTGGTTAATCTATCGAATGTTGATAATAATTAATCAAGTTATAAAAACCTTTGCCACGACGAGGCAACAAATAGGCTAGTAGCTTAGTTTCATCGCCCTCAAAGTGTGTTTCTTGATCATGGGAGCTTGGCTCATACTCTCTCTAAAATTAGAAGATTATAGCCTAACCTTTCCAAAACAGATTAATACAGATTTGTCCATGTGATTAATTGATTTCAAAGTGAGATGGGTCGTTAGGGGTTAGGGTTGTGAATTTTAGTCCCTTAAGTTACTCCCGAGCACTAGCAAGAAATCACAGCTAGATTACTGAAATTCATTACACTCAATTGAATGACTAGGACTAACTTATTAAATTATTACGACTTATATCAACCAAAATAATAAATTAATTACCATCAAACCTGGAGAAGAACTTAATAAACCTCAACCATTCATCGTAAAACATCATCCTAGAACGTCGCCACAACACTTTTTGTGATCTACAATGAGTAAAAATAAAGACACCGATCGTTCTATCTAGAACATTCAACATGAACATAATTATTCAAGTAAATTCATGTTCAACGAGTTGAGGTTATGGGCAGTGTTGCCAACAGTGATGGCCGAAATTACCCGGAAAGATTGACGGAATTCCCCAGAATTAGCCACAAATCCCCGGGGACGGGGCAACTCACTGTTTTGACAACTCGCTGTTTATCCAAAAACACCGAACTGTCGCTCGGGAGGTGACTTGCTGTTTGGACAACTGCGTGTTTTTTGAGAAATAGCGAAATTACGTTTTGGCTGTTGCAGCTCGGCAGGCCAGGTCAGGCAACTGGCTGTTTCGTGCCACAGTCTGCCATCAATAAAACTCATCTCTCTAGGAGGGGCATGCAAACTTTGACGCTAGTCTGATACCTGATATACTTCGACGCAAGTCTATGCAGCTCAGTCAATATTGGTTCAAGAATTATGAATATGATGAGTTATTGTGATCTGTAATTTGAGACAAAATTTTTAATGTTTTAACGCAAGTTTGGCATATATCTTATATTTCCAATTGCTCGTTGATAAGCCATGTACGCTAAGTAGGCTAGAAAGTCTGTTAATAGGCTTAAATTATAGGCTTAGAAAATAATAGGCTTAAATTCTGCTAATTCTTGACATCGAATATATTTTTTCGAGAAGTAGGCCTATCTATCATTCCCAGTTTTGTACACGAACATGACCTCTTTTCACATCTCTTCCCTCAAGTTACCATATGTCATTACAGTAATGAGTAATCTGTAATTGAGAGATCAATTAGACCATCAATATATGGTCCACTACACAGTTTGTATTATTAGGTACCTATATATTATACGGTAGGCCTATTAAATAGAAGATTTTGTATACTGTAGATGATGGAAACAAGTGTACTCAGTTTCTTTTCCTATCTGTTGGTCTACATACAGCACTTTGCGCCTGAGCAGTGTGTGTGGTAGCAATCTGTTCCAGAATTTGTTGCAAATTGTTTCTGATAACTTACTTGCAACTCACATAATAAATGAGCATCATTTTCAAGTCAGTATTGTATTTTTTCACTTTTACCCAATTGGAAAAGGATAGCAAATTTAATTGGGAGAAGACAAAACATTCAGGCCAAGGATTGGCAAAATTTAATATTTACACAACTCAAGATAGGCATACAATATTTATAAAAATATGCGCCTATAATTAATTAGGCCTACATTTATGTTGACTACCGGTAACTAGGCCTATAAAACTGTGAATTACTTATACAGTAGGCTACCTATCACGGATACTGGAATATGGTGTTATAGTATCCGTGGTAGGTACCTATTAGCCCATACATAGTGCTATAACAAGAATTCAATTCATAAACTATTCTGTGAATTTACACTGAACTTGAGTTAACAAATACATGTTAAGACCATAATAACCTAATAGGAGTAACTTACATATTTTTTAAAATTTATACATCGTGCTATAACAAGAACTCAATTCATAAACTATATGAATAAAGTATTCATAAATAAATAAATTATTCATAGATAAATAAAGTATTTATAAACCTCTGAATAAAGTATTCAAGTACAACTTAAACTATAAAAAGTGTGGCTTGAAACTATAGTTTTAAAGTATTTCTTCAGAAAATATTTTAACTTTATAGATAATGAAGGTTTACTTAGTTTTAGCCACCTTTTTTTATCGTTTGAGTTGTACTTGAATACGGTACTTTATTTAGAGGTAATAATAATATTTTTATTATATATTCACAGGTATGAGAGAAAGAATTCCTATTAACCAATAGTGTGATCAAAGAAGTCAATTCCTTCTTTTTAGTGCATTTTAAAAAGTTTTTATCATTTTCAAAATTATCTTTATCTATTGACTTTTCATATAAAGTTATGAATTTAAGAAATTTCAACAAAATCTGCTAGATGCAAGTCCTGAACCATACAGAATCTTTGGGGGTTAACTGGTCGCTAATCCAATTAGAGGAGAAGTCTAAGATAAATTAATTGATACCAAAAAAATTATTTGAAAATTTTTAATTGAGAAGGTTCATTTATAAAGGTTGAATTGAATAAATCAATACCTATACTAATAAAGAAAACACTTGAAAAATTGAAAAATTTCACCAATTCGAAAACTCAACAATAAAAAAAATATCCTCATGTGTAAGGTACAGCTGGATGAACACATTCTTTAAAAAAAAGTTATGATGGTATTCGCCAAACACGTGACTTACTGATACATATGGTACATGTATACACAAGATACATAGATATATACAGATACATACATATATACACATTTGCAAGGTAAATATATACAAGCAAACTAGACTCACTTTTAATTTAATTTATTCAATATTTAACAACTAATCAATACCGAATCCAATAAAATTTAAAAAATCACTTATAAATGGAAATAAACTTACTTGCGTAGTAGTTACTATATAGTTTCGACCTGTTGTGTGGTCATCTTCAGACTCATCTTCAGAATCATCTTCAGAGTCTGAAGATGACCACACAACAGGTCGAAACTATATAGTAACTACTATGTAAGTTTATTTCCATTTATAAGTGATTTTTATTGAGTTTTAAATTTTAAAGTGGAAAAAAGAATGGATACACAACACCAAAAAAATTGCTGCTCAAATTGTAGTGTCGGATGGCACAAATCAGTTAGTAAAATCCAGAAGTCTCTATGTGGCCTATGAGCCAAGATACCGTGCAATCGAAAGTTTTCCAATAAATTTTCATAAATACTATATTATTATTCACATTACTTTACTTGAAATTTCAATTAATTTAGAAACGTTTAGAATTGGGAAGATCAGTATAATAATAATTATTGAAGTCGTAGAAATGAATAAATTCATGTACTGATACTGTAAGTTTGTCGCCAGACAGAGTAACTAGAGAAAATGTGAAAAATGAATATAAGGCCTTTCTGACAAAGTAGCTCTCGCTTACAGCATTTTACTTCAATACGGCACCTTTTTCCACTTTTGGCAGTATTTATAAATAAGGGATGAGGTCGAAAATCATTTGCAAAGGGATCCGAGAAGTTGAATAAATTTTCTTTGAAAATCTATTCTACCTACGCAATTGAAAAACTTCCCTTTTGATAAGAATTTGAAAATTTTCAGAAATACTGTACATTTATTAATAATAAAGGTCCTTATCAAATATTTGAGAAAAATATATGGTACCGTGCGGCAATCACTATACTTACTAAGTATTCATCAAATAGTGAAGTATAGCAAAACTCAATTGAGAATTGAACTTTAAACTTAGGGCTATTTAAAATGATTGATAAATAAAATGAAGAAATCATATAACCTTTTTTAAGTATTATTTCTCACAGACATGTTTTGAGCTTAAGCCCATTTTCAATGTGACAAGAATAATACTCACATTATTATTCTAGACTTAAGCTCAAAACATGTCTGTGAAAAATGATACTTTCAAAGTTTTAAAAAAGGATATTTGATTTTTTCATTTTATTTATCAAAACTCAATTGTTTATTTATTATTTTTAATAAAAATAGAGAATAATTCAAAACACGTCTAAAAGCTCTGCTAATAGGCCTATCTATAGTGAAATTTTATATCACTTAAGAAAATTATAATATTACATTTTTTCAAATCCAGTAAATTTTACAAACTATACAGTGAGTGGTAGCAGATGTATCACTGTTTAATTGTAGTGGCTCAGACCACTGCATTGGAAACGAAACTAGGTAGGTACGGTACTGTAGGTACCTATAATTCTTTTTTATTCTATGATTCATTTATCAAGTATTATTGCGGGTTGCTGTATCATATTTTCTATTTGTTTTATTTGTAGATTACTATACTATTGAAATATAGTGATTCTGTGTTTTCATATTTTGTGAATAACGAGTTGAATTTGAGCAGCTACCCAATTTAATGAATTAGAACGTTATCAGTTTGTGAGAAATTGGAACTTTTCACCAGTTCAGTTGGCGTCTACCGAAATTGGCGGTTGATGAATGATTAGGGAATCAATAATACTGAGCTTTGTCAGGATAATCAGCGAGAACATAATATTATTCAGTGGAGAGCGACCTCAAACAACCTATTTCGCTCTTGTAAATAGGGTTTACCTTTACACTGTCCTGAGAGACCCGGCGCAATATTAACAGAATCTTGCCAACCGCCAGTTTTGTTGGCATCTGTTATATTCATCCGTCATCACTATCTACAACTGTCTAGCCAATACTTTATCATAATATTATCCTACTTTAGACTATCCTATGATACTATTATTATAGCTTATCCTATAGCATAACCTACAGCCTATCCAAAGACCGGTATTATCCAGTAATATTAATATCATCATACAAAAATCAAAATACGAAGTCATATTTTCATCTCTATTCATATGACAATATGAATATTATTGTGTAATATCGGCCTAAAGCCTATTAACCTACAACACGTTGTAATTTGCCAATCAGGCATTGGCAAATTGGACACCTATGGGGGAGAGGATATTCCTCATAAGTGGCAATCTCCCCATCGCCCAATGTTAACTGCAGAAACAAATCTGTGTTCAAAAATTGCTTTATGCAATTGATACATCCAATAAAGTGTCCGCACGGAACACTCAACCGAGTCGCCTGGTATTGCGCGCAGAAACAACATGGCATGTTTATCACTGGCATTAATTCTTCGACGTGGCCCTCGATGTCCTCCCGCAACTGCATTCGTTGTCTTGTGGCAAAATCCCTCGAGCACATCTCGAATGGATTCGAGCATATTTTATATTTTAGCATCAAAATATGAACAAAAAACACCTGTAGCTGAATTTGGAGGAATTCCATTCTTGGAAAAGTGATTGTTCAACTTCCAAAAAGTAGGTCAAATAACAATATTGATAAGTTATTTGGACTCTACTTCTCATGCTCGACAACTTTTAGGGTGAGAGGGTAGTGGGTTTATTGTTTCTTCATGAGTTACATCACATTTGAAAGCTCTTGGGACAATTTTTCGGGATATTTTGTAAAAATGGGAGTTTTGATCAAATGTGGAAAAATTTCTATTCGGCCGATTTTCGTTTTCTTTTTTCAGTCGACGCAGATTTTAGTCCTCTTCAATTTCTAATCAGAGCACTTTTCTCTAGGATTAACCATTTTCGGGTTTTATTCCAAAAAATTGTACCCTCTACAACCCCCCGCGCTATGCTCACCCCTCAGGTCCGGGGACTTTCAGTATGCTAACCTCCCAACTAGTCTAAATAAATTCCCGAGGTCAAAAATTGGGGGATATTTCATGCACTCTATACCGGTGTGGACAGGCTTTATTGACTGGACTATAATATAGCGCCTTGCATTAAAGAATTACGTTAAATACAAGAGGCTTCAAACTTATAATTTTATTGCACGATTTAAGGTGAAAATGCTTGTTCAATCACAAAATTATTCAAGATTGAATATTATTCTTTATACATTTTTAATCGTATTTTGAAGAAAATTCATGAATCTCAGATAACAATTTCATAATCTTCTCAAAACTATCTTGTCAGATATGTATGATAATTTTTGTAGACTTGTAAATTGGATTACATTTTAATTATTCGTCTTCATAGAATTAAGTTACAACAAGACTAAGAATTTTCAAAAAAATTAGAGTATTTCAAGAGCATGATAGATTCCGGTACATAAATTATTATCACAACTAATGAGTTTTGAAGCTCATAGGAACAAATAGGTATAAATCTGACAAATATTATGATATTACAAATAGTCTGAAGGTCATAACAATTATTGTATTTTCATACATTATCTCAGTTGGTAAAGTCTTCGACAAAAATTGCAGAATCATTTTAGATAAACTTAATTGTACTATTAGGCCATTTATCATTTTATTTCACTAGTGTACTGTATAGGTTCTGCGTACAACATTATAGTCTTTTATTATCTTCCTCCCTGCACACAGACAAATCATCCATGCGGTGAGAATAATCATATTATCTAAATACTTATATTTTTGGGAATATATAATTTTTTATTAATAAACAATTTTGAATTTGAATTTTGCGAGATTAATAAATTAATTGCTTCATTGATTGAATCTTAACACATTCATACTTATCTTGGATATTGCGGATTGACAAAAATTGCAGAATCATTTTAGATAAACTTAATTGTACTATTAGGCCATTTATCATTTTATTTCACTAGTGTACTGTATAGGTTCTGCGTACAACATTATAGTCTTTTATTATCTTCCTCCCTGCACACAGACAAATCATCCATGCGGTGAGAATAATCATATTATCTAAATACTTATATTTTTGGGAATATATAATTTTTTATTAATAAACAATTTTGAATTTGAATTTTGCGAGATTAATAAATTAATTGCTTCATTGATTGAATCTTAACACATTCATACTTATCTTGGATATTGCGGATTGAAACAGCAATAACCACTGAGCATAATGTGAAAAAATAAAATAATTTCTATGTACAGAATATCAGGTTTTAGGCTTGCAGAATGTAACCCTCAAAGCGCGTGTGGGCAGACTACCCTTTTCCTTCAAAAACATAGACAGGAACTCCAGCACGTAAGTGGCCCCAAACAATTTTTTTTTTAATTCCACTATGAATACTCTTGTTTTGTCCCCTCTTTGCAATACCTACATCATTCCAAATCCCAGTTACAAAAATTATCTCCTGAGCTCTTGCGCCCCTGGTCAACTGTGCATCTTGCCCAGTTATAGAAATGGGTCTGCATAAGTCTTTCGTTATAGAATAAGCAGGTGTATTGTTCTCCCAGGAAGAAGAAGCAGTTTCTGTTACTATGGAATTTTTATCTATGACAAATGAGACCCTTTTCATTCTTCTCGAAGAATAATGTGTGGTTGGAATTGGAAAGTTCTGGTTCGGTCAATAGGCTGGATTTAGTAATTATTCAGGCAGAAGATCAAGGGTTGCCGCCGGGTATTGTTAACTCCACTTGAAGGAGAACTAGAGGTAACGTGACAAATAATATTGTAGAACAGTCAAGAGAGTGAGCGCGTGTGGCAAAAAGAGTGAGTGAGAGCGTATCAGTAGGGATAATGGAGTGACAGAGCGAACGGCAGAGAATAGAGAATACAAATAATTCTTCTCTGTCTTTGTTTATTTTGTTTTCACCACTTGAACATGATTTTATAGAAACAGATGCGACAGCTAACCATCATTGAGTGTCTCTTGCCTACACACACATTATGACTTGTTATCTTTTTCTTTACTAACAAAAAGCTTTGTCTTGCCAATTTCTCGAGTACAGAATAACTCTATATTGAGGGACACAAATTTTTGGTGCGTTTAATAGTAAAGTTAATATCACTATTTGGGGCTGATGCCGATGTCTTCTGCCGATGTCTTCCGCAATAGATTATTTCTATTTGATTGATTTGTGTACTTGGCAAGAGAAACCTAGAGAGGAAAAATATAAATGTAAAAAAATGAAGATGAGAAACATCAAGTGAAAGAAACTTAGTACAAAAGTAATTGATTATAGAGAACAAAAGGACAATCATCTATGTAGTAGAGAAATTAAAATAACTCATAAATACATATTATCAAATATTCATATACAGTATTATCCAATATGATTCTATTAATAATTCGAGGGATTGAAACATTATAGGGTTCTAAATGCCAAATCCTCAACTTTTCAAGAGAGCAGAATTTCAAATCGGGTACTGCAGTAAATGAAGGGAATGACATTAAAATATTCAATGCGTGTTTTTATGAATTTTCGTACTCTAAATAGATAAAAAATATGTCAAACATTTTTTAAAGTTATCATTATGTAGGATGTAGGTAAAAAATTACTTTTAAAATTATGGTGGAACCTTGTTGCTCTAATGCCAATGCCACGTTTACATAAAAATGTTAATAACTTTTTTGAATAACGTATTTGACCGAACGTAAGTGAGGTCTAGATTCAAGACTACGATTTTGCATTTCTCTTTGTTTGTTTGCCTGTTTGTTTGTTCCGCATTTTACAACAAAACGCGGCAATAGAATCTAATGAAATTTGACAGGAATGTTCCTCTTGAAATTGCGCGTTGATGTATATGTAAGGTTTCTTGAAATATTGCATTTCTAGGATAATATAAAAGGAAAAAGTATTACTTCCGTACTAAAATATTACTATATACATTCATACTTCTAAACATAGGAGATCACACTATAGAATTATTCATGCTTAACCAGCTGTCGAGGTTATTATTAATTGCATGCAATGACGCATGTAATTAATGAAACTCAACAGTATTCCCTTCATGAATAATGCCCCATCCATGGGTGACTTCGTGAGGTCCACTATTCACAGAACCAGGGCCGGATTTGAAAGTATGCCGCCTATGGGCTAAATGTAAATTTGCCGCCTCCTTGAGACTTATACGTTATACTTTGCTTATTCCGACTCGTTATGGGTTAAGAGGGATACGTGGGTAAGCGGCAGTCAGAGCCAAATCAGTAGTTAGATAGTAAGATATATTTATATAGATGGGCATGTAGCAAAAAATATCCCGTGGACTTTATAGTACGGTGCAATTAGTTCAAAAAAAGACCAAACCTCAACATCCAAAGAGGAAGGACGATTCCTATACCAACTTGTTCTATACAACCATAGCCTCCTACAACATCTATTAAAGGAAGCTTTGATACAACCTTTTATTGTTCGGTAAAACCTTACACCCTTTCGAGCGTCGGGTTTTTGGGGGAGAGGGGTTGAAAGGTGCAAAATTTCAGTTTTTCATGAATTGTAGCCGGCAGGGTGTCTAGAAATTTGCATGAATGAAATTCAATACTTTTTTCAAGACAAAGTTTGGGGTTATCTGTGCATTTTTAAGCGTTGCAACTCATGATATGATTTCTAAAAATACCACTATAAGTCTCAAATAAGGTACCTATATTTTAATATATACATAAAAAACATACCATTAACATATTTTATGTTTACGGTGCAATTAGATTTAAACCTCAACATCCAAAGAGAAAGGACGATGCCTACGCCAACTTGTCCTATACAATACACAACCCTTTCAATGTTTGGTAGAAAGTTACACCCTTTGAGCGTCGGGTTTTGAGGGTAGGTGAGTTGAAAGGTGCAAAATTTCAGTTTTTCGTGAACAGGTGCCGAACCAAGCGTCGGAAGGAAAAATTCCATGCATGCTATTTCAAGAGAACAAAATTTGGAAGAGGTTGAGACCAATTACTACTCTGTATCATCAACTGTTTCCAAGATACATTTTTTTGAAAACTCCATATTTTTTTCAGGAATTATTCCGTTACTTTGAAAGTTAGTAACTTTGAATTGGAAACACTTGCAAAAAAACACGTAGAACCAACCCCTACCGAGTAATGACTTTTACATTATTTCTTATTATGAGTATACGTATATGTTCTTAGACATTATTTTCTATGAGATAAGAAAATAAATTTACCAGGAAAAAATCTCTAAAGTAAGTTACTCTTACCGGTACTCTAATAGTCTAATTGATGGCAAACACGTTGCTGTATTTAATTTTACTGATTTTCAAAGCTGAGAATGGTGCTCAGAATCTTATTAAGAGACTTTGTTTTTGTCATATACAGGATAAATCACTAAATGATAGTTACGGATAAAAATAATTCAAATGATAGGCTGTTCTTCCATTAACAAATTGACTGTAGGAAAGAGAGGAAGACTCTGCAATCTTACAATAGTAGAAATCGCTGAAAAGACAAAAAAGCAAGAGTTATATTTAATTTAAGATATTCAATAATTTTAGAACTGATATCCATTTTATCAGTCACTAAACTCAATATTAACATTAGTACAAATATGAGTTCAATATAGCCTTTAAACTTTTTTTCAAATTCAAATAGGCCTATATTGATAAACTCGAATTTTTTAAGTTTAACTCCATTCTCCTAGTTAAAATTTCAAACTTCAAAGCTGACGTCTTTGCTATATCTAATCACTAATTACACTGGGTGATGATGATAAGTTTATTGGTTGAATTACACATATTTGTAACTTGGCTTCTTCTCCATCCATTGATAATACTTAACCTAAGGTTTTGTTAGAGTTTATTAAGGTACTTTAAATTACATTATAATCAAATTACCTTGGCGTTTATAATAAAATTAAAAATCAATCATAATCACAATTGAGATTACAGTCAAAAACTATTCATTCAAATAACCGTTTTCTCACTAAACCATCATCTTAAACTCATCAAATTAATAATAAATGACTACAACAAGTCCAGTAGGATTGTTGTAAATATTAGCGTGGCTTTAACATTGGTGTATTAGGTATTAAGTATATCAAGCCTCATGTTCTGAAATTTGTTCCTCTATAACAACACATATATATAGGCTATGATATGGTGATTTTAATCTTGAATATTATGTCATCATAGAGAAAAATTCATAAAAAGAGACTTGATACATAATAGGCTACAATACCTCAATTGGAAGCCAGCTAACATCAAGTTATAAAAATAATCACTTGTATTTTTATTTTTAAATAGTCTATAACTTTATTAACCATGCTATTGGATGCTGAATCATGGTACAAAAAGTCATTGAATCGCTTCCCCAGAATACTTTATGCTTCAAAAAATAAATCCAAATTGCTTCTTGTGATGAGCATTCGCCATAATAATCGATAATACAGTACCATACATGAATAGATAGATGTAAATAGGGATGTTGGAAAGTGGTGAGAGTAGAGGGGTAGGAGATGGTAGTTGACTACCAGACTCAATTAATATTGCAAAAACCAATGTATAAATGTATAACAAAAGTCATTTTCAAAACAAAATAGCCGAAAACGTCGATATATTGCTTCAGATAGGCTTGAAAAGGTGATACCATAGAATAGACAGTTTTTGTTGAATGTCATAGAATTTTTATTTTGCGACTGTTCCCCCACCCTAGAGGTAAATTGAAAAATAAAAGGTGGAACTTGTTTAGAATGGATTGTACTTTCACCTCATGTGTGAATTTTCTACATATCTCATCTGGTTTCAAGTTGTAGCAAGTTGAAGTGAGCAGTTCTGACTTTTTCCATAAAAGCTCAAAAACTACCGCTTTTTTGACGGTTCATAGCTTGGCAGTCATTGATCCAAACTTCAAATGTTACCACTCATTTTGTAGCTAAATTTGTTTTCTTCAATTTGTACTGGAACACATTTTTTGATAAACCGACTAGTTTTCACAAAAAAAAAGAAAAACTCAAAAAAGTCACAAAATTTAAGGGTCATTTGGAATTTTGGGGGTGAAGCCGTCCCCTGAAGAGTATGCGAATATTATATTCGAGTTCAGCGTCCTAAAATACATATGAAACCGTCGAGAAAAAACTTTCGCACCGCTTTCCTAAAACACCCGTCTGGACATACCATTTCACTGGGCTACTCACTCGATTATGTCCCACTCACTTTCTTGACCCACTTAATAATTAGCAGGTTTTTCGTCGGTAATATTTGACACGGTCTTGTATGGAGTGGGCGGCTAGCGGGGAAAACAGCGAGTTGCCGACAGGCAGCGCGATCTCACAAAAACAGCGAGTCACCCATCATAGAAAAATAGCGAGTCACCTCCCTGGCGACAGTTCAGTGTTTTGGCTGAAACAGCGAGTTGTCGAAATAGTGAATTTACCCAACCCATCCCCGGAATAATCAGTCAAAATCCCCGGAAATATTAGGTATTTTTTTAAAAGAGAAGAACTTTATTATTTAATGTGACTGCTACAGACAAGTAGACTTGAATAATAGATATACTAATAAACTTATATTATTAGTACTTATTACTTGATAAATCAAGTATCTAGTCATTGTAATATTTGGCAACTGTAGCGCTATGAGTGGCAGAACTATGCAACAATTCGCCGGGACTCTAGCCATAGACTAACTATACAGAATATTATATCTATAAGAATATAATAAGAATAATATGTCTACGAATAATATAAGAATATATAATATAAGAATAATATAAGAATATTATATCTACGCTCTAGCCAAGACCAAGTAGAAGGAGAGGACCTCAACCTAGAAAATAAGATAGCCGCGATGGTTCAAATGGAATAGGAAATCTCATATAAATTGTTGCAGACGACAAATTCACAATCAGCTGTTCAAATTCGACTACTTTCTGTTGTCTGCAATTAAGATGGGATTTCCTATTCACTCGCACCATCACGGCCATCTTCTTTTTCTACGTCGTGGTCTTCTCCATCTAGTTGGTCTATGGTCTTGTTCTACAATTGAGTAGAGGTGATATTTCACTGTGACTGCCAAGCAGTCCCCGGCGGAGTTCTATATTTTGTATGCTCTATAGTCTATCCAAGCAAAAGAAGACCCTCTGGCAAATTGGGAAAATGACTTTTGCTTCAAATGTCTGAAATATTAAGCACTCATCATTGATATGATCATTTTCAGCAAGATATTTATTAATTATTCAATTTAAAGGTTTCATCATAAGGAGCAAAATTAACAAGGCTTTTTAATCTAACAAGTGTATTTTCATGTCAACTTCATGACAACTCTTTCAAATTATTAGATGTATTTACAAAGAAAGTCACATTAATTCACAACTATGTAACTCAGTTTTATTTTTAAAAAATGGATCAAAAGTATGGTAACTTATTGAAGTAGGTAACCGAGATAACAATGGCGGAAAATTGAGATTTTTCAAAACATATTAATTTTTCTAATTTTTTAGAGGCTTTAGTGAGGTTCTAAAATAATCAATTCTCATGTAAAATTAGCTGAGGAATTGAATGAAACCAGTTCCAAGTTTGTAACTTTAGCGGTTATCGAGATAATTGAAAAAATATGCTAAAAAACGCCATTTTTCAACAATAAGGGTTATAACTGGATAAGGAATTATAAAATTGTATTTATTATTAATGGAAGTTGAAGAGAGTCGGATTCTAAACAAAAAGTTAAATGGCGGCGATTGTGTAAATCTCACCCAAATCTCAGAAATAGCGATCAAAAATTGCAAAGTCGCTACTAAACACAAATTTATCACTCTTGTCAATTTTGTGATTTTTGATCGCCATTTCTGAGATTTGGGTAAGATTTACACAATCGCCGCCACCTAACTTTTTGTTGAGAATCCGACTCTCTTCAACTTCCATTAATAAAAAATACAATTTTAGGATTCCTTATCCAGTTATTGTTATTGTTATTATAGTTCCTTATCCTTACCCCTTATTGTTGAAAAAATTGCGTTTTCTAGCATATTTTTCCAATTATCTCAATAACCGTTGTAGTTACAAACTTGAAACTGGTTTTATTGAATTCCTCAGCTAATTTTACATAGGAATTGATCATTTTTGAACCTCACTAAACCCTCTAAAAAATTAGAAAAATTAATATATTTTGAAAAATCTCAATTTTCCGCCATTGTTATCTCGTTAACAAAGCGTTTTTGGGGGTTGGTCCCATGGAACTTTTTTGTCTACTTGGTGTTAGGAATCAGCCTGAGAAGTATTGCACATTCCTCCTGAAACACCCTGGAGGTATAATATATATATATATTCAATAATTTAATTGTCTAATAGTGAGTAGTAGCCTCTACAGAGTTATCAAATTGGCTCTACAAATTGAAATTTACAATAAGAATATCACTCAAAAACAATCTATTTATTCATCAAGTTATAAATTTATTAAATTAAAATTTACTTGTAAATTGATTACCATAAGTATGAAATTTACAAGATGCAATAAACCATTCAGCTCAAACTAACACATTAATGATAACATTAGATAAACACTTCAGTCACAGAAAAGTGAAAATATTTCAACATTGCAGCAGTCATGTAAGCTTTGACCTGAATAATATAGAGTAATATAATAATTATAAGTAATTTTATAGTAAAATAAAGGAGAATATATCATACAGAGAGATCAAATTATCACCAAAGTAAAATTAAGATATAAATTTATTGAATTAAAATTAACCTGTGTAGATTGATTACAATCTATTTTTTGTATATAAAGATACAAACTGAGATATATTGAGATCCATATGATTACGTTTTTTTAATGAAGGGTAACTTATTTCCAAATCTTTGCTTGCAACATTGCTGATGTGGGCTCAAATTTTGTATATCCACCTTCATCAGCAATACCTTCTTTGGTAGCCATTAGGGATACAATACTTTCAGTTTTTAATCTGTTCCTATGTGCAGTTTTGATGTTTTTCAGCATACTAAAAACTCATTCAACAGATTCATTGGAAAATGGTAATACCAACAGGAGACAGATTATTTTTTTCAACTCTCCAAACAAAGGCACACCAGCAGCATTTTTTAGCAAAAATACTTTATTCCAGTATACTTCTGGGGGAAGAGTAGATTCCAATTCATGGATTTGAAAATCAAGCAATGCATGGTCCCTCCACTCCTGCTCAGCCTTTGGCTTGTTGACAGTCTCATTCAGGATGCTAAATCTCTTGAATACTTTTTCCAGGGTTTTAACTTTAAGGGATTGTGCTATCTCAGGGTTGACAATCTCAACTATTGAAAAAATTTCATCTTTGAATACAAATCTGTTCTTAATTTGGGTGACTAATTCTATGTAGAAGTTCTGGATGGTTTAAAAAAAAGGTCAAGTTCATGTTTAGGGACATCTGGGTTATTCTTCAAACTCATTATAGATTCATGAGCTTGAAGTCCCAGGTAGATTTCTCCTTTTGGAATAAAAAGGTCTTTGTTTCTGTGGTCCAGATCAAAAATATCCTGATTTCTCACAGCATTCAACTTTATGTAGTTACTTGTCACAGTCTTTAAGAGACGCTGAACTTCGGGCTTTACTTTGTACAAAAGGGGACTGTCACTTTGAAACAGTGTATTAAATTCGGTGACAAAGGCCAAGGACACAGGACATGTACTCAAGGTAGATTACTGTGAATTTACTACCTATTCATTGTGAACAGCATCTCCTCTGTTGTTTTTGAGGGATCATCAAAAACACTTTGCCTCAAATAAGCTACCAATGCTGGAAACTGCTCTAGTATGGTACCCTATCAACGCACGCCTTCAAAGATAGCTATCTTGTTATGCAAGGATTTAGAATCTTGTGTAGCCTATTTCAACTAAAAAAAATTTTGAAATTCAACAAGAACTTGTTGCCTGTGATAGCTCCAGCTAAAGTGAGAGCCCAAATTTTGAAGAAGATCCTCCACACTTCTTGGCAGCCTCAAGCAGGCTTTTGAAGCTACTAAATGTATTAAATGGCATGAACATTTAATGAAAACAATTTCGGGGTGGGTTGCTTTCAACAGAGAAACAACAGAGTGATGTTCACCAAACATTACATTGGTGGTGTCTGATGAAAATCCAACAAGATTTTTTATTGGAATGTTGTTGCTGCTTACAACATCTTCTAAACACTGCACCAACTCATTAGCAGTAGGAGATGGTACCTCTTTCACTTGATTGTCATAGTAAGTTATCTTATTATTTGATTGAACACTTGATGATCAAAAAGTATCTATCAACTGAATTGAATAAAGTTTTATTTATAAGTTTTTGAAGTCTATAAATAAATAAATATTCTTTAATGTCATAGAATGTTTTTACACATCATAGACAACGTCATTTGGTTATATGAGACGATAATATAGCATAATGTCTTAATAACATAATGTCTAAGCGTATTCTTAATGCTAGTAACAAACCTAAAATATTATGGTCGATTGTTAAAGAAAACATGAATAGAAATGATGTATCTATCATTTGAAAGTATGACAGTTTGACAGTTTATGAAAGTTTGAAAGTATTGACCATCTATGCAATTTACGCTTTTGAATGTTTAATGTACATAAAGAGAAACTTACCACTTTTGCCATTGAATTGCTCTGTACACGATCATAATACTAGACATGCTTTTTCTCTTAGACTGAACCAATGTAGTTATTCCTACACCTTGAATGGGTTTTTAGAGTATGGGACAAGACTTTATAATAAGTTACCTGATATTTTGAAAGTTGACGATTTGGAATGTTTCAAAAAAATATTAAGAACTATCTTATAGATAAATGTCCTTACAACAAAAATGAATTGTTTGATTTGTGATATTTATACTCTGTTTTGTATTTTGAGATTTTATTTTAATTACTGTTTTGACTTTGTTATGCATTTTTGTAATGTTGCAACAATAAATGAAATTTGAATTTGTCAGCTCTTCAAAATAAAATAAAAATTTTAAACATTGAAAGAGTTTTTACAGCACAATTATAATTCATACACAATTTTATAGTACATATACATAGTTTGATTCTGTTCATGTATAATTTTTCCAATTTATAGAAAAATAGTCATTTACTCTGTATGGTGTTTCATTTATTAAAATTTCCTTCACTTTCATTTTGAAAGAGGTCTTGCTCAAAGTCTTAATAAAAATAGGAAGATAATTATACAGTTTCACAGCCATATAAGGATAGAGTTTCTGAGACGAGCTATGTTGATATCTATGAACTCTCAAGCTGTTTCGGTTTCTTGTAGCATAAATATGGTGATCCCTATTTACATCAAATATTTCAATATTGGAATGAACAAATACAATTGAAGAGTACACATAGAGAGCTGGAAAGATCATTACTCTCATTTTTTTAAATAAAGGTTCACAGCATTCTCTATACAATGCATTGCATAATAGCCTCAGTATCTTTTTTTGAAAGAGAAGAATACTAATACCCACATAGCACACAAAGTATCCGATACATATTAAGTACATATCAATGTAACCCTTAAAGTATGTATTACAAAATATGTACCTCAAACGTATCTGATACATATTATTTAAGGCAGAATTGATATGTATCTCCCAATACTTTCCAATACGTATCAGATACATATTCGCTAAACCTACCCACAATGCATTAGTAACTGTGTCTCTGCTTGTGTGCTCTTTCTGAACTGAAATTTTCTGTTGTGAGAAGTGATGAAATGTAAGCTGATATGATTGTGGAGACAAAACCAGAATAGTACTTTTAAGAGGATGAAAATTGTTTATTTGAATGTGATATTATAATATATTACTTATTATATAAATCTGTGTTTCATTTATGAATTGATTTGAATCTGATCCAATGCTAAGTAGGCTATTGATTGCATTCAGTATTTTGAGGTTAAGTTTCTTATGATCTTTTTATGTCTTTCCAAATAGGATTAACTGGATTATTATGATTTTATTTCAACAATTACAAATATCAATATCATCATTTGATAATATTTATATCATTGATGAACAAAGTATTTTGGCAATTCTTTTTTCTTAGTTACATATTAGATGTATATCCAAGACATGAGGGTGATACATATCAGATACATATAATCAATACCTAAATAATATGTATCTCAAAAGCAGACATTTCCACGTATCAGATACATATAAGATACGTACTAGATACGTAAATTTACGTATCCGATACATACTGTAAGTATCGATGAAACTTATCTAATACGTATCTGATATGTTCATGTGCTATGTGGGTAGTGTCCGGATTATTCCCCCAGATCATTATGCCATAACATAAGAGGCTTTGGACATGAGCATAGTAAACCTTGAGAAGAATATCAACTCGTACACATGTTTTCAATCTTCTTATAAAGAATAGACCTTTTGAGAGTTTCTTCAACACAAAATTTACATGGTGATTCCATGACAAGTGCCTGTCCATCCAAATGCCAAGAAACTTGATCGCAGCAGGACAACTATCTGAATTATTTTTCTTATAGGTAAAGTGAATGTCACTCATCTTTTCATCATTTAATGACAGTTTATTTGCAGAGCACCAATCCTTTAACTCAGTCGTATAATTCAATAGACTATTCTCTACTTCAGATTTTGTTTTGCATGTAACTTTTGAGCCAAAATCGTCTGCAAATAGAATTCAGAATTTGAATCACTAGCAACAGAATCAGGAAGATCATTTATGTACACATTGAAAAGTATGGGTCCTAATGAGGATCCTTGGGGTACTCCAAATTTTATACTTTGACCTTTTATTTATTTATTTATTTAAAAAAAAAGTTCCTCTTTTGAGAGACTACCATTTTTATATACAAATTGTGTCCTATTGCTAAGGTAAGAGAATAAAGTTTTTACAGAGGTCTCATTTAAGCCATAATATATTAGTTTTTTACAAAGCAATTTGTGCTCTACAGTATCAAATCCCTTAGTCATGTCGTATGATCTGAAGCCAACACTTGAACCCTGATTCAGATCAGATACAACACAGCTGATAAGAGAAGAGACCGCATGACTAGTTCCTCTTCCCGGTCTGAATCCAAACTGGGCCTCTGTGAACAAGTTGTTGCGTTCAAAGTACTCAGAGAGTTGATCATGCAGGTGCGACTCAAATAATTTGGAGAAAGCTGGTACTATATATGTATAGGTCTGTAGTTGTTCAAATCTTCAGCGTTTCCTTTTTTAAAAATAGGTAATACTTTTACATTTTTTAGCTTGCTAGGGTATATACCACTGTCAATAATTTCATGAAACAAATGAGTAAGCACCTCACATATATAGGGAGAAGATAACTTCAAAATGAGACAGTTTACATTATAGATGTCATAACATTTGCTATTGCTCAAGGCATATATGCTTGCATACATAGTTTCAACCGTTATATGTTCAAATTTAAAATTCCTTACAGATCTAGATTTACACTTATTGAGATACATTGTACTGTCTTTATTGCTTGTGGGTATGTTTTTGCTTATTTTATCTATGTTATCAATGAAAAAAATCATTAAATGGTTCAGAACTTAACTCATTCGGGACGACCTTAGTCTTGGGTAGCTCGTTGGAGGAGTGATAAAGCGCCGGTCTGATAACCAGGTGGACCCTGGTTCAAATCCCAAGCGGAGGACAATTTTTGACCACAGCACAATCACATAGATACAGCCACCCCGTCTTTCGGAGGAGACGATAAGCCGTCGGTCCCAACTACCTAAAAGGTAGTCGTCATCTATCATCCATTTCATTACCCACGCACAAGCCTATGAGCTCATTTGGGCTTCACCCTCATAAACAAACAAACTTGGAGTTTTTATTAGAAATCATATTAACAATTTTCCATAATTCCTTATTTTTATTGAGAGGTTTATTAATGATATTATTGTAGTAGGCTATTTTTGCATTTTTCATCGAACTTTTGTATTTTTTCACTGCCTCTTTGTACTTAGACTTCAAGTGTACATAGATAATTGATCTATCAGCATAGCTGCTAGATAAAATGTATAGTATCTCACACTGCTCTTTTTGTTTATTTAAGTCCTCTGTGTACCAACCTTTATCAAATACAATCTTCTTCTTTGTTTTAGCTCTTTTTAGTGGAAAGGCTCTATTTATAGCATTCATTACCAATTCAAAGAACACATTAAATTTATTGTCTATACCATTTTGTGAATAAACCTTGACCCGCTACCCTCATGTCTTGGATATACATCTAATATGTAACTAACAAAAAAGAATTGCCAAAATACTTTGTTGATCAATGATATAAATATTATCAAATGATGATATTGATATTTGTAATTGTTGAAATAAAATCATAATAATCCAGTTAATCCCATTTGGAAAGACATAAAAAGATCATAAGAAACTTAACCTTAAAATACTGAATGCAATCAATAGCCTACTTAGCATTGGATCAGATTCAAATCAATTCATAAATGAAACACAGATTTATATAATAAGTAATATATTATAATATCACATTCAAATAAACAATTTTCATCCTCTTAAAAGTACTATTCTGGTTTTGTCTCCACAATCATATCAGCTTACATTTCATCACTTCTCACAACAGAAAATTTCAGTTCAGAAAGAGCACACAAGCAGAGACACAGTTACTAATGCATTGTGGGTAGGTTTAGCGGATACGTATCTGATACGTATTGGGAGATACGTATCAATTCTGCCTCAAATAATATCTATCAGATTTGTTTGAGGTACATATTTTGTAATACATACTTTAAGGGTTACATTGATATGTACTTAATATGTATTGGATACTTTGTGTGCTATGTGGGATTATGAATCATTACTGTTAGACAATGGGAAATGAAAATATTCTTTATCTCTTTAGCAAGTTGTTCCGCTTATTTCAGTCGACCAGCTTAAGAATGCTTTAAAATGTTTGTTTATCTTTTCATTCCAAGATAAATTAGCGTAAAATAAAAATAAAAAACTTAGTACTCCGTACCTATGATTGTAGAGAATGAGGCAAGTTAAAGAATAAACAATAAGATAAGTAGAATGAGAATACATTTTTGGTGCTATTCCCAAAAGCTTATCTATGTTCCTATTTATATTAATTTAGACATAAAAATGAAAAAAAACCTTATCTCTCTAGAAAGTTATTAGTTTATGCATAGTTTCCGGCATACCGTACTTCAAACAAACTCAATTTGGGTTGCATACTTTTCACGGGTACTCTAATGATGTAATTTTATATAAATATATAAAAAAGGAGGCGTATATGATCTGACTCAACATTGAATCAACTCAATGTGGATAGAAATCTTATCTGGAATTCAAAAAATATATTTAAAAAAAAAATAATAAATAAAATTTAGCATAATCTTACTTACTGCAGTATGTTGTCATTAGCCTATTAATACCCAAATCATGATAGAATGAATGGCCATGAGATGTATTATTGAGAGGAATGGATTATATTATAAGTTAAATTGTCAGTAGGCTACCTATATTTTATCCATTGTCATGGACAACCATCCTGAGTGAATTAATGAATGATTTGTTGGCCATCGTCCTGGCGTGTAGTTGAGCCGTTACTAGGAGCCTCAGATGCTGCGTTGCGTAGGTGGATATCTCGCTATTTTTTCCCTCAGCTCGGCTACATGCTCCATATCACGAACGCGGAATGGGTGCTGTCCTGCCGCAAACTTTGCCATCACTTTGCAGTCTGTGGTCCATACTGAGTTCAGTTTTTTGTCTGTAATTAACTGTCTCGCCGAATTAAATGTAGAACGATTCTTAATAGTGAGATGCTCATTTGGATAAACTGGTGTATCAGGAAAGTTTACGTTGTTACGAAACATATTTTCGTATATTCCGTAACGAGGAATTGACGCTCGGTATTGGGATTTTTCTTATCAAAACCACCCCGACCCTTCTAAAAACGGAAGCACTGGACGCGCTTCCCACTGCGCACCTTTCTCTCTCCCCCGCTTCCCTCCTAAACAGTCAGTCAGCGAGATCTCCTCGACTGAGGGTGGCAGCTCAGACAAGCATAAATACAGCCTGCTGGCGTTGTAAGACTCTCACTCTGCGTCTTCTCCTAACCGAGTCAACTGCTGCTGCTCGAGGGTGTCGTCTACCATAGGCAAGTTACAAGTACTGGGTGTACTTGTTGGGACTCTGCGTCGATCTTCTGACCGGGTCAACTACTCCTGCTCGAGTGTGACATCATCTTTAGCTGACTTTTAAGTACTGCTTGTACTTGTTAGACTTCGTGTCTCCTCTAGACCAAGTCGAGTGGATCAGTGAGTAACCTACCCTACCTTGCCTTACCTAATTATTTCTTTCCTACATTTTTCTAATACCTTGTGGCTGTGGCTCATCCCACGGCCAATTTACCCTCCAAATAACCTTAAAATCCTCCTACTGGCTGTGGCTAACCCCACGGCCATTCTATCCTTTCCTTTCACACCTTCATAGGCTGTGGCTCATCCCACGGCCAATCTACTCTCCAAATAACCCTAGAATCTTCCTGCTGGGCTGTGGAAATAATCACGGCCCCTTCACCTTCTATCAAATATTTTTCACGTTATGGCCAAGAAGTCGACATTCAAGGCGTTTCTTGGATGACAAAGTCGAAAAAGAGGCGAAGACCTCAATCTGAATCGTTTTCTCCACGTCCGAACCTACCCCACTTCCCGACTGTAGCTGATTGTCCAGGAGAGACACCTGGTATCTTTACGAGGCCAAGCAGAGGAGCTGAACCCCGTAATAGATTGGCGCCCACGTACGAGGCTGACAGTGGAGACGACGAGATTTCAATATATTCGACAAACATGAATGAGAAAGAAGGAGCTGCAAGTTTCGAGCTACCTCACGACGATGGGTACGACGAAGAACAAGCAGCCGAACAAGAATCTATGGGAGATCCAAGAGTATCATGGATTTACAAGCTGAAGAAGGAAGAGGCAATAAACCTCAGTAACGATTGGGGGCTACCTAATAGTGGAAATCTCTCTGATTTGCGAAAAATGCTAGTAGACAAGCATAAGAAAATTACGATGAGTCTAGCAACAGCAAGACAAACTGAAACAGGAAGAAACATGCAAACAGACCAGAGAATAATCGAATCTGAAGCTGGCATACCGTCGAAACCAGAATCACGTAGTCAGAAAAGTACCCCAATCAATCAACCAAAAACAAGTATCGACCCTGGAACCGTCTGTGATAAAGTTAGAAGCTGGAGGATATCGTTTGACGGTCGAAACGATGCTCCTAGTTTCATTGAGAGACTGGAGGAACTACAACTGGCATATGGCCTCTCTGGCGAGCAAATACTCATTGCGTTACCCGAATTACTGGCTGGCAAACCAATATTATGGATGAGAAACCGAAGAGCCGATTGGGTGACGTGGGAAGACTTTCTACACGATTTTAAAAATCGTTATTATCCGTCAACCTACATTGAAGACTTAGAGAATCAGATCATAAGTCGAAAACAGAAAGAGGGAGAGTCTGTCGACGACTATACAGAAGACTTACTGACTCTCATACGCGGAAGAGGCGGATTTACTGATGCAAGTAGAATACACAGGATATATCAGAACCTCCTACCCAGATACATTATATATTCGTCATATTCGTCATATATTCGTTATATATTCGTCAATCAGACGTTACATCGATTGACGATTTATTGACAGTCGCACGAAATTATGAAGAGATTAAATCTGAAGAGAAACAACTTCGAAATAAATCTCAAATCAGTTCAGTAGAGAAGTCAAAGAGCACCATATCACAGCCAAGTATCGAACAACAGTATTCTTGTAATATTTCTAAAAAAATTCACCACCATAGAGAGCTTGCTACCACGTCTAGTAAACACATGGGATATGTGAAATCTACTCGTCCTAAAATTCCACCAAGTAAAAGTGGTGGAAAGCATATTGTCAGTGATAATAGAAATCATAGAAGAACGGGCGAAATTGCAGTAGTAGAAACTACGAAATGTAGTCATGACAATAGACTATTCATCAATGCATGTATTGCTGGAAGAAAGTGCCAAACATTGTTGGACACAGGCGCTCAGATTAATTATATGAGCACAAAATTATTCTCAATATTGAAGAAATTGGGCCCAATAAGAAGCGAGTAAGGCTAAAATAAAGCTAAAATGGCTAATGGTGAATATGCACAACTTGGCGAGAAAATAACATCAAGCATAAAAATTGGCGAAGTACATGTTCCAATAACAGCATCTGTCATGAGAGGACTTGACACAGATATTGTAATAGGAATGAAATTCATGCAGAAGCAAGATTTTGTTATCAAAGCCGGTTCTGATTGTGTTGAATGGCATCCCGTCTGTAATGAAGCTATAAATAGCTTGAAAAGTGATAGGAGATTCGAAAGAAATTATCCAAGAAAGGATAAATTTATTTCAACAGTAAAAAAGGTCTACAAGGACAGAGGAACAGTCCGTCAAACAGTCGGACATGTTGATTCCGATAAAATTGGAGGCGACACAATGACTCAATTGGAGATGGAATGCTCCAATAACGCAAAAAACATTAAACAGCATGTTGAAAGGTCTAGCAAGATGATTACGAAGACAACTCGTCGTCAATCTTCATTGGATAGCAGATCACAGCTGAAATCAATGTCGGAGCAACGCTCATTGAATAGTCAGTTGGAAAATCGAGGAAAAACTCAACGGGAAAGTGTGAAGCTAACCAACGAGAGAATCCGGAAAATAACTACAAGAGTGAAAGATTCAGAACAGTTTAAAGACATAACTAGTCGATCTCACTTACGTGGACAGGAAGAGCAGTCGAAAGAAAAGCGTCTGCCCTTGAAGCATGATTGTCATGCGGGTTACCTACCATGGCCTATGAAGGGGCGTTGTATCAACCGTTTCACGAAACCTAGTGTAACACTGTTGAAAGATAGGCGGCTACCCTTAACGCAGCAATGTCACGCGGGTAGCCTACCGGTTGACCGAAAGAGTTATTATACTAGAAGGAGTACAGAGGATTGTACTAGAAATGATTTTTCCTTTCAATGGGATTTTTCCACCCTCTATAAACTTATATGCTGGAGTGTCCAGCAAGCTGCAAGCCACGCAGCTGGAGTGTGCTAAGCGTAGTACACTGAAAATTTTTCTTTTGAGAAAATCAATTCTCATATTTTGTTTTTTACCCTTAATTCCTTAAATCCTTTCCTCTTTCCCCCCTTAACAGGAGTGGTATGTTACGAAACATATTTTCGTATATTCCGTAACGAGGAATTGACGCTCGGTATTGGGATTTTTCTTATCAAAACCACCCCGACACTTCTAAAAACTAAAGCACTGGACGCGCTTCCTACTGCGTACCTTTCTCTCTCACCCGCTTCCCAACTAAACAGTCAGTCAGCGAGATCTCCTCGACTGAGGGTGGCAGCTCAGACAAGCATAAATACAGCCTGCTGGCGTTGTAAGACTCTCACTCTGCGTCTTCTCTTAACCGAGTCAACTGCTGCTGCTCGAGGGTGTCTCTACCATAGGCAAGTTACAAGTACTGGTTGTACTTGTTGGGACTCTGCGTCGGTCTTCTGACCGGGTCAACTACTCCTGTTCGAGAGTGACATCATCTTTAGCAGACTTTTAAGTACTGCTTGTACTTGTTAGACTTCGTGTCTCCTCTAGACCAAGTCGAGTGGAACAGTGAGTAACCTACCCTACCTTGCCTTACCTAATTATTTCTTTCCTACATTTTTCTAATACCTTGTGGCTGTGGCTCATACCACGGCCAATCTAAATTCTCCTAAAATCTTCCTACTGGCTGTGGCTAACCCCACGGCCATTCTATCCTTTCCTTTCACACCTTCATAGGCTGTGGCTCATCCCACGGCCAATCTACCCTCCAAATAACCCTAAAATCCTCCTACTGGCTGTGGCTAACCCCACGGCCATTCTATCCTTTCCTTTCACACCTTCATAGGCTGTGGCTCATCCCACGGCCAATCTACTCTCCAAATAATCCTAGAATCTTCCTGCTGGGCTGTGGAAATAATCACGACCCCTTCACCTTCTATCAAATATCCTTATTAGGGGATATCTTTCACGTTATGGCCAAGAAGTCGACATTCAAGACTTAAAGGCGTTTCTTGGATGACAAAGTCGAAAAAGAGGCGAAGACCTCAATCTGAATCGTTTTCTCCACGTCCGAACCTACCCCACTTCCCGACTGTTGCTGATTGTTCAGGAGAGACACCTGGTATCTTTACGAGGCCAAGCAGAGGAGCTGAACCCCGTAATAACGTTGAGTTCACTTGCGGTGAGGGAGCCCTTATAACGTCTCGCGGCCAACCAATTTGCTTTTATCATGCGTGAAATAAAGTTGACTACGCAATTGGAGGTGGCCCATTGTCATTTTTCTGACCTCGGAGCCTGTGCACTGCCGAAAAGTCACTGGGGTTGAAATTCACGTCGATCGTTCTCGCGATTGCATTTAACAGAGTTAACATGTCCTCCCTATATATGTTACTGGTACACCTGTCACTATAATATTGTTTTTCCTTGTATGTTGTTGTAAGTCAACCAAATCGTTTTTCACTTGCGCTAGCTCTTTTTTTTAGGTTGTTTTCTAGGCAAAACTCTTCGACTGAATTACATGCGCTATCGCACTTTTTTGTAACTTCCTCGATCTGTTCTTTTACTAGTGAAATTTATTGTTTTGTAGCCTTAATGTCTTCCCATCCCATCTTTTGTGACTCTAAATCAAGAAAATGCTTCAGTGACCTTAAAGAAAATATCCCTGAGTTCAGCCTCTTCTTCAAAAACTGAAGATGAGGCTTTCAGGAAAGTTTGTTGTCTATATTAATGCCAAGTAGCCTACTTTTATTTCACTTACATGCACTATAGTGGTATCCTGTAATTTAATATTAAAACTGTCTGTGGTTCTAGAATGAATATTTTTTGTTCTATCCATATTAAGAATCAACATATTAAGATAGTGTGCATGACATCAATATTATTAAATAAGTTACAAAACAGTTTCGGAAAATTTAATCATCAAGAAAAAGTTTCACATCAGTTTTTCTGTTCAAAACTCACCGAAACATCATAATATTTGTTATCTTATCTAACAAAACACATTTTTTCCGAATTGAATTTATTTTATGTATTGTCTTCTTCAAATCCTGATGTGTGCGCTTAACTTATATACCGTAATATTGTTGCTTTTGAGAAAAATTCTGAGTAGAATAATCAATTTATGGCTATAAGTGATAATAAAACTCAGTTTGTTCATTTCACCGGTAGCAATTCTAAGGAAACAATGTAGATAAGGTTGATACACTAAAGAACACAAAATTGCCAGAACTAAATACAGATAATTATAACAATTATTACCGCATTCTTAAAACTGAGAAGAATAATATAAGATTGTTAAAAATTTATAAAAATGAGCTCAGGTAATTTCGCTCTGCTATTAGTGTGTGAGTTATACAATTTTATATCAATGTCTATTCATATTATTTTCAATTTTATACGGTATTAAGACATATGGAGGGACAAAGTATAGAGTTATTTGAACAAGCAGATGCTAATATTTTGAAAAATCCAGAAGAAATTCAAATTAAATAGACAATAAGAGTAGTAGTGTTATCTTACGGCTCGTTTTGAAAACGTTTGGGCTCATAACTTAGTACAATAATCATTGTACATTTATAATCGCAGAACAAGGACAGTATCTACCATTCATGTGAAAAAATAATGTTGCAAATTTCCGTATTCAATCTAATGTACATGACTACTAACAATACTAGGAACAAAAATAACTTACCAGTAGGCCTACTACCTACTTTATTATCAAGGAACATAGTACAAGAAGTTATACAACTGAAGTAACCTGAACCTATATGCGAATTAAATAAAATAATAAATAAATAAATAATCATTTTATTTGTACACGGCCAAGCCATACAAATACATACATATACAGGAGTTGTAGACTAGAAAAATATTAAGTTACATACAATATATTACATGCACAATTTTTTCTTTAATAATTTTAAGCAGTTAATGAAAGCACAAAAACAATAAATAATATTACAAGTTAAAAGACAGATTTGAAGGAAATTAATGAATTTACAGGCCCGAAAGAAATAAATTGAGAAAATAGAATGCATTAAGAGACAGGCATAAAAGCAAAATAGGATAAATTTAATAACAAACTTTACAAGTGTTTCAATTAATCTACAGGCCCAAAAAATAAAATAAAAAATAGTATATAATGAATCTAGGTTAAATATAATACCTCAATAGCAATGCATTAAAAAAATCGACATGCATATAATATCACAACTAGATTTGGACGGCTATCCTTTCAACCTCCTTAAAACTAGACCCCAAAAGTCATGCAAGAGCAGAAAAAGAGAAGAAATCCAGGCACAAAACTCAAATGACGAACAGGGAATTGATGTCTCCCGTAAAATTACCTACCTAAGTGTCAATAATAAAATAATATAGATGAATAAATTAGTTGATGGAGTACCATGAGGGTAGTTTAGTAACCTCTATTTAAAAAATTTCGAACTGTTATGTTGAAAAATTATTAATCAAGTTTTGGAGTTTGAATAATGTTCTACATTTTGAAATTTTCATTATATCTCCAACCTTTAAAGTTTATTAATGATATTCAATCAATCATCATCCAATTTACTGTGTGGTTAACTGTTGTTAGATATAATAATATAAGTTAAATCATATTTGTGATACGTCATAGAAGTAACAGACTACACAAACGCAGTGACAATGAAAGCAGTGCAGTGCACAGTTAAAATATTACACTAACCTCGGTTATGTTGAGAATTATTATAGTGTTTTTATGTAGTTTGGTGTGAGTAAAAGTAGTTATTTATAACTTCATGTAGTAATATTGCTATTCATATTCTATTTAGACAAACGTCTATCTCATAATCTTTAAATTAGCATCAAGTAACTGTTGGATTAGGCTACTCAATTGTTATGAAATTAAGATATCAATATATTATTATTAATTAAATAACTTATATGAATGGTAACTCAATTGTTATTGTCATTTCTTAAATTGTGATTGAATTACTATCATATAGTAGCAAGTAATGGTAGGCTAGTTATAATGTTATAATTGTAGCCTATTCAAATTCTAATAGTAGTCTTTTTATTTACATTTTTATCAGGATTGAAAGAAGTATCAAGAAATTCAATCACATTCTGTATGATGAGACACATGATTTCAAGTGAGGAAATAACATTTGGGAAATATGGGATGTGCCTCAAGTGGAATAGGCACACAGGTAAGAATAGATTCCATATTGAAATTATACTTGTGCAAAAATGGATGGTGGTCTAGAAATCAGCCTAGTCGTACGTTTACTGTGATACTAAACAGTTTTGACACAGAGCAAAATGAGTTAAGTATGTTGACCAAGTAAAGCGATAATTTATATATTTTATAAACTTTATAGGAATTCATAAATTTTATAAACATTTCTTAGACATCACTTTCGACATTGCTTTCATCTTGTTGATTGATATGTGAGAAATAGAAGCTAGTCCACTGACATTTTTTGTAATTGACTGTCAAATATTCTTTATTAGATAAACTCTAATTATGAATCTTTTATAAATTTTGAATGGATAAGAATAATTTAACTGATGCGTTGGAAAGCTCAGTACTATAGAAGAGACTGAAAGTAATATTTGAGTAGTTGTGAAGTTGATATTGTGGTAGTTATCCATAATAAATGAAAAGACAAAACAAAAATTGAACTGGAGTTAACCAGAGATTGATAATGGTGTACAACCATTAATAGTCTTGTAGTCTTGATAATGGTACAACCATTCATAGTCTTGTAGGGGGTTCCTTTGAATATGTAACTGTATTGCCATTTTATGTACACGCTATGATGGGAAATAAATTTATTTGAATTGAATTTGACAACCGAAACCAGTATCTCGATTTTCTAATAAATCAGTGGATTGACAACATTTTGTCTATTTGTTTATTAAAAGTAATATCACTCTAAATTATAAGAGGATGGGATATTGAATGAAATGAACCAGGAAGAGAGAATATTCAATCAATATAAAATTGATTAGAAAAGCCGTTATCCCAAACAGGAAATATTTTACTGTAGGATGGAATTATTTGCATTAATAATAAGCTATTTCTTTCTTATAAGAAATATTTTTGAAATTATTAATTTTGGTTATAAATTCAGTTGAATTACTGCTCTGAAGAATTCCACATTTAAATTGTATTATTCCATCCAGTTTACCTCAAACAAAGCAATCAACACCCCTTTGTAAAATACTAGAAGCTTTCAAATTCTCACTTATGAAACATTTCCACTTTGATTCTTGAGGCGCATACGAGCTTAATTTTTTAATAAATTTCCCACATAGCACACAAAGTATCCAATACATATTAAGTATATATCAATGTAACCCTTAAAGTATGTATTACAAAATATGTACCTCAAACGTATCTGATACATATTATTTGAGGCAGAATTGATACGTATCTCCCAATACATATCAGATACATATCTGCTAAACCTACCCACAATGCATTAGTAACTGTGCCTCTGCTTGTGTGCTCTTTCTGAACTGAAATTTTCTGTTGTGAGAAGTGATGAAATGTAAGCTGATGTGAATGTGGAGACAAACCCAGAATAGTACTTTTAAAAGGATAAAAATTGTTTATTTGAATGTAATATTATAATATATTACTTATTATATGAATCTGTGTTTCATTTATGAATTGATTTGAATCTGATCTAATGATAAGTAGGCTATTGATCGCATTCAGTATTTTGAGGTTAAGTTTCTTATGCATCTTTTTATGTCTTTCCAAATGGGATTAACTAGTTTATTATGATTTTATTTCAACAATTACAAATATCAATATCATCATTTGATAATATTTATATCATTGATCAACAAAGTATTTTGGCAATTCTTTTTTGTTAGTTACATATTAGATGTATATTCAAGACATGAAGGTGATACATATTGGATACGTATAATCAATACCTAAATAATATGTATCTCAAAAGCGGACATTTTCACATATCAGATAAGTACTAGATACATAAATTTACATATCCAATACATACTGTAAGTATTGATGGAACTTATCTAATAAGTATCTGATATGTTCATGTGCTATGTGGGTTCCTACCCTATACTCACAGTTAGCTTCAAGAATGCATCTGTGTTGAACAATATCATTATTAATTTTGAAATGATATTAAACCAGCTAGAACTGCATTTTGAGCTCTTTTATGGGAACAGCAGCAAGAAGAATCCATGCTTCCCATTAACTAAAAGAGTATAAGAATTTCTCTGATTGTTTCAACTGCTAAAATTCTTGAAATGAATTCTCAAATAAATAAATGGATGAATAAATAATCAGTTGCAAGTTGACTCAGGTATTTTATAATTTCTTACAATATATGATGGGTTAGAGATTGATTGGTTCATATTATTCCTATTCTATGGTTTGAATTATATAATTATTATACTATTTTATGTAGCCTATAGATTACAGATCATTATTACGGTACAAAACTTGCAAAGTGATTAAGTGTGATCAAATTTAATTCTTTCACTTTTACCATTTAAAACTTTTCATTTTGTCAATAGTTGCGAGTGATCTTGAACTATATAATGATAGTTTCCCAAAACTATGTTAATATATTGACCAAATCCAATATAGCTTCCAAGTTATACATTTGTGTGCTTTATTTTCAATCTCTTTTTGCTCTTGTCATCTCAATTATTTATGTCAATAACCTAATTAGAGTCTCAATTTTGTGTATTTTTGTGCTAAATACCTGAGGCCTATTAATTAGGTTTTTATAGTTATGTTGTCATAGTGAAAAAAATCAATCAATTATTAATTAATCACTTGCAGTTATCTTGTCTTATTTTTTTTAGTCAAAACTACTGCTGCATGTAGGTAGAAAAGTGAAAGTGGAGGTGTGTATGGTAGGTACTTCACACATCGAAGTTTATGAATGTAGCAAGAAATTACCTCAACGACTTAATAGGTTGTGAAACTTATTAAATCTATTTCTTTTAAAACCTCATTTATCAGCCTTCCTTTCTATTTCCCAAGCTACCGAAACGTACTGTATCTATTTTTTAAAACTAATAGTTCTCTGAAATTTCAGAGACGTGTAACTAGTAGCTTGGGAGCTGATCTTCTAGATACATTTCTCCGAATTGACCGCGATATATGGAGAGAAGAAAAGGCGGCTCCAGCACCATCTTTGGGTAAATTAAATTTCAAACCCAATTTACCAAGTTTAACTACAGCACTTTTATTTTATAAGTTGTCAAAAGTAAAATGGCATGAAATTCAGAAATAACTGTTAATTCAGATCTCATATTATTTGTTCATCCACCGTGTGGAAACATCAATAAACTCATTTACAAATGAGGAGGTGAGAGTCAAAACTCACATGTTCCAAAAAATGCAAAATTGAGATGGCACTGTGATCTTGTTCTTCTTTTTGAGCTAAACATTGCTATGCTATTGGTTTACAACAAAACCAGCATGTTCTTATTCAAATTTAATGACAAAAAGTGAGGTTAGTAGCAAAACTCACATGATCCAAAGGAACATGTAAGTTTTTATACATAACGGGGACTATACTAGCAGGTCATGTGATCACTTTCGACCAATCGTGTGCCAGCTATCTGCTCTTTGTCCGTCTGTCGTCTGCTTTGAGTGGGATACAAAGCTGATACACTGTCAAAACTGATCAGAAGGAAACAATTTTTACAAGAACGTAAAATTTGTTTCTTTCTGTTCCAGACACAAGCCATCACAGATGCCAGAATTCCCCACATGCAACTACTTTACTGGGGCATTCCAGTGCCTCACATTAACAATGAGAGACGTACAAAAATTCCATGGTTTATTCTACAAACACCCGGAACATAAACACCATAATGAATTTAATTCAAACTGCAACTTGCACAAAAAAGTGAAAGTTTTGAAGTGCCTTCTACTTATTTCTTGAAATTCTAAATTGAGCATTCTTAAAAAACTGTAGCAGTGATAATGTTATAACAGTTATTGTTTCTGTTTTTTTTCAACGGATTTTTACATTGTTATCTGAAATTTACTTTTATAATGAAATTTGTAAATAGTTTCTCATTGTAAATAAAACTCATTCATTTGTAACCGTGGGCTACATGGAGTGTGATGAAACACCTAACTCTAATTCTGTCTCACTAAATCTATACTACATATAATCGGGATCATGGTAGCTCACATTTATAACAAAATTTTAACCATACTAATTTTTGATTTTATTATGATTCGATCATGAACAAAGAGAGAAATTTATATAATTTTGATTTGCCAAGAAACTTCAAACAGAATTTACAACACTATTAAGTTAGTTAAAATTTATTACTTTCTATACTGGAGATTTTGCCAACCTATTTGTAAATTAATTTGATTGCCTGAATTTCAACAAGCCACGTTAATAAAATGCTCCCATGATCCAGTTTTAGGGACTTGGTCAATAGATCTATTAAAAGGAGAGCTAGAAAAAAAAACAAAAAACTATTGGCACTCACCCGCAGTCATCCCAAGCAGGGCACTCATAATCCCAATTATTCACATGACACTTTCACTGAAAACTTTTAATTGAACAATAGTTCGATCCTTTCACTATTATGGCTACTGGGAGACTGACTAAAAAAACGGTCTGCAGGCTCTCCCCTATCCACGGCACTGCGTCTCAAAGCCTAAATGCACGTGAAGAAATCCTCGTTCTCACGGGATTTGGCCAGCAAATAATTGAAAGCTTTGCTATATTTCCCTGAGAAAATATCTACAAGTTCCAAATATCCGCTGATGCCGTACCCCAAGGATCAACTGCATCTGTGAGGACTATCAAACGTCCATGAATTTGATAGCCTCACTTCCGCCCAGATCTAAGTTGGCAAAATCTCAATTGTTATAAAATAAAATATTACTTCTACACTAATAAAATTTTCAACTAAAGTCCTCTACTTTTCTTTTAATATTCTAGTCTCTTTTTTCATCAAAGTCTAATTTCACTACTATTATCCCATAATAAAATCAATACTAAAACAAAAACAAATTTTAAATAAATCAATTATCAACCTTCAATTTTTACCCATATTACACTACCCCCTTCTTCACAAAGGGGGGACCAAAAACCCACATAGCACACAAAGTATCCGATACATATTAAATACATATCAATGTAACCCTTAAAGTATGTATTACAAAATATGTACCTCAAATGTATCTGATACATATTATTTGAGGCAGAATTGATATGTATCTCCAGATACTTTCCAATACATATCAGATACGTATCCACTAAACATACCCACAATGCATTAGTAACTGTGCCTCTGCTCATGTGCTCTTTATGAACTGAAATTTTCTGTTGTGAGAAGTGATGAAATATGTAAGCTGATGTGATCGTGGAGACAAAACCAGAATAGTATTTTTTAAAGTTGTTTATTTGAATGTAATATTATAATATATAACTTATTATATAAATCTGTGTTCCATTTATGAATTGATTTGAATCTGATCCAATGCTATAATCGATTGTGTAGGCTATTGATTACATTCAGTATTTTGAGGTTAAGTATATTTCTTATGCATCTGAGGATACACCAGTGTTCCGAAACGCTGAGGCTAGAAGCACGGCAGCCAGGCGTCCATTCCACACACAATAGATAACTCTCTTAAATACAGCATGAATAGGAGTAGGAAATAATTCAGTCTCTCTATTTTGAACACAGCATAAATTAGAGTGGCTAAGCCAGGAGTTGGTCAAGTGTTTACACAAATTAAATTACTAAATAAAAGTGGAAATAAGAAATAAATGAATTAGAAATACAAGTGCATATTGCACTTTCTTATAGCATATAGCCTATAGAGTACCGTTTTACGTTTTGAAACAATTTAAACCGGTCTATGATTTGACTCAGGTTTCCTTTTGTCTTGAATACACATTCATTATTATACCAGAGAATAACTCAATAATATGCTGAAATTCATAGCAATACTCAGATTACTCAGCTTAATATTATTTGTGTATAGATGGTACCAAAATTAAGCAAATAATTAAGCTCTGCTGATTTCTTATGTATAATCACTTGCTGTTATTAAATTACCTCACAAATAAATGTGTGTATTAGACAATAAGCTTACTTCAGCATATTTGTAGCTCCTTATTACTCTAGTTCACTGGTCCGGTACAATTATGCAGACTATTTCCAGACAACATAAGCTGTTGGAATGCACAATGAACAGACAAAACTGCTTAGATTTTTGGCACCAGAGCTCTTCTTTTGCAATATAGGAAATTTTTGTTTTTACAATGGGAAAAGTTTCATAAGTATACAATCCATAAAATTTTAAATTCCTTAATAATTTTTGCTGATTATATAGACAAATTACATCCTTTTCAATATTTCAAAGTTCAATGTTGGATGATTAATGTTCAATGGTGGATTCTAATGTTCTAATATCTTTTAGGACACTGCATGGCGAAACTGGAAAGAATTAACAACGAGATAGAGGACACTTTGAATGAAATGAATAATGATCAAATGTTAATGCCTGGAGCAGTACCAGCCGAAGAAGCACAGTAGGTAACTTATTTATTGTATATTGTATGAGTTAATCTGTTTTAAACTTCACTATAACTTCTATTGTGTATTTTTCATTTATTCTAATACTATTAGATCTGTGTAGGCCTATGCATCATCTTTGTTCATATAATATATTATATTCACACAGTACACAGTATAATAATTATAATATATTAGTACAGTTTTCAAATTAATATACCTACATTAAACGTTATAAAATTCAATAATTAATTAATACTTATATTACTAATTATTATTATTACTAGGAGTGATTTGATAGTTAGTCGATTCATGCCCATTCCTGAAATAATTGTACCACAGCCCTATTTGATTACCGTATACGGTGTAGGCCCACCTATAACTTACAGCTCAACACTGTGTAGTGTATTCTTTTGAATCTATCATCATTTTTCCAAATCTTGAAGTAGGCCTACGCATGTTTTTCATGTTGGATACATAATAAAATAGTGAAAGATTTCTTATCCATTGAAATGACTTTAGTTGATTCAATTTATTATTTATTGAGCTATGATAAAGGTTCAGCCGTTAGTGTGTACAGTTTTGTCACTTTAAATATAGTCGTAATATAATGTTAAATTTTAGCGATTCGCGGATGGATTTAATAAAAAAATTGACTGAGGGTTACATTCGATAAGTATAATTACATTTACTTACTAACGTTTGTCACCATTTTTACACTCATCAATGTAGAATCCTCTATCCACCGATGATGTCGTATGCGATAGCATCAGCTTACACAAGTAACTTAAGTAAATTTAATTATCAAATGTACCTCGTCAATTTTTCCAGTTGTAATAATATATACCGGTAATAATTATGCAGCCACTCTATAATATTTTAAATGATCGACGATATTTTCTAGGATTGAATCAGCTGATGAGTCAATACATAGAGCAATGCAGGAACTGCGAATCAACAGGAATCCTGAAGTTGCAATTGAGCATGAGGAGTTCATAGCTAATCTAACTAGAAAGGTATTTATTTAGATATTCTCTAGCTTCAACAAATGATATCAGACTGAATTCAATCAAACAATTTATTTTTGATGTCTGTGTTTATTACTCATTACAATAATAAAGTGTTTCATCCAGGAGCAACATTATGTATTTTCACATTCAGAATAGATTTAGAAATTGATTATTTTTCTCTGGCCACGCTCACATAATTCATTTTGGATATTGAAAAAAAACAATGTACTATAATATAATTACTTGGAAAACTCAACAAATCAATTTCACTCAACATATTCACTGTTTGACTATGCCATCATTAATAGTCTAATAAGTTACTTAAAACTGTATGATTAATGCAAAATCGAACAAGATGACTAGGAATTGCCATAGCCACAGATTTCTCAAATATGAATTAAACAATTTCTAATCTTTTTATTCAATAAATGGATAGAAATTACCACAATATCACTTTCACAACTACGCAGAAGTCTGATTAGAAGACACTTATTGGCTTATAACTGAGGAGATAGCATCCAATATGAAACTCAATTACTGTCCAAAATTATAGCCTACAAACGGTTCAATATCAAGAATTATCCAATAATTGAGAAATAAACGTAAGAAAAAATTTATAAGCCTATTAACATCTGTTTTTAAATATAGCTGATGAAAATCTAACCGGGCTTTGCAAGCTTCGATCTACGAACCTTAACAATTCAAAAGCACTAAAAAGTGCTAATAGAATATATTGCAGAAAATGCTACTATACCTTATAACTTGTTCAACCACTTACAAAAAGTTGTGTGAAGAATAGTTATTTCATAGAAATGATACTTTGAATATTAAACTAATTTATTTCATGATACTTTGAAGTAGAAATAGTAAGAGTACAGTAGTCAGAGGGCAATAAATATGTGCTGGTTCTGTTTTTGATGAAATAAATACACTTTAAGGTAGATCAAATCATTAATTTGGTGTAGGCCTAGCCTACTGCTACCATAGAGATAATAGAGAATAAAGCATACCTGTTTTTTTATAATTCATCATCTATGGTGCTTCTGCTATCCGTTGTAAGGTGTTGATCAAGCTGCTAAATAACAATAATTTGTTTCATAACCAGGCTTTGAAGCAGCATTGCCTTCATTGGCTAACAAGAAGAAAGAAGGATACTGAGGCTGAAGTGTCTAAATTGACTGATAGAGTACAACACCTTCAAAGACTCTACGAGCATCAAGATACTGTACTTGGTTAGTTGGTCAACTATTTTTCTCAGAGAGAATACAACTAAATTATTAGTTATATAATTCATTCTCTATAACCATGTTTATTTAAATACAGCTTCAGTTTTTATCCACATCTATAAACCTTCATGCTTCTTCTAAAATTGCGGTGGGCTAATATAACAGTTTTAATTAGAAACTTAGTTCAGGAACAAATATTGTTGTGTGTTGAGAAGTATTATTGTGCCTTATTAGATTTTTTTATCAGAGACAGCAGAGAACTCGTTTATCATACCGCAATGCTCCATATATATTATCTGAGATGCGGCTTAATTTTTGTAGTGGAAGCAGAGTAGTTGATTTCCTCACATTTTAAATTGTATAATAATTTCCATTCCAATAATTCATTGTCCAGGTGAAGTTCTTGGTTCGTCCTCGTCTGAGCTTGAAGTGGAATTGGATCGGATGAGAAGCTATCGTGATACTCTTTATTCAGGAGAACTACTTTGGAGAGAAGCATCAAGACTAACTCAGGCAGGGGCTACTCTAGCAAGAGCTGGATTTCAGAGCTGGGCTTCTATCAATACAACTCTGTCAGTATTTTTTATCAAGTAACGTATTCAAGTCTTGTTACGTCATCATAAGTGATTTATACAATTTTTTCAGGAGGAATCTGCGAAACTTCACTGGCTGATTCATTACACCAAATAGCTACAAAAGTTTCATTGAACATATATAGGATTGTACAACCAAAAAAGGCTTTATCAAAAGTGTCGAAACATTGTAATTTTTTTATTAATTTGTCAATAACTAACAAAGTAACAAACTTCTTATTGTTTCCAATCTTACTAGTTACAAAACCCATCATTTTTAAAGAGAATTATTTTAATCTAACTACTTACCTTATTCAACAACACTGCAATAATTATTTTGAAAAATTTTTTCTCCAAAGTTTGAAAAAAAAAATTATAAAACAAAGGTGATTTGGCAATCACATTTTATATTTGATCCTATTCAGATTGGAAATTTTGGATCATAAACCTAAACCTAGTAGTTATTATCATCTAGAGTATATTATTGAAATCATTATCTAATTCCTTCTACATTCAATCAGATAATAATAATGATTGACAGGCCAAGACCTACTCTGAATTAAGTTAAATCCTAATTATAATTGATCAGAATGAAGTCGATGTTACAGGAACAGTGACTCTCGATTCAGACTAGCCACAGAATGCAGGAACGCCATCCATGAAGCTACAATGTGTATTCAAACTGCCCAGTCAATACTTCCAGGAGTACAATTTCCATATTGCACTTCTCGAGAAATAAACGCACTTTGGCAGGTGAGTAAAATCTTTCATGAATCCCATTCTACAAAAAAGGCATTGAACCGTCGGTTCCATTCACCTAGTACTCATCTCTATTTATTTAATTTTTTATATAATATCTTTCTTTGAAGGCAAGAGATCGAAACCCACAACTGTCTCCTGGCATATTAGTTTATTAGATCAGAATACATACATATTGATGTATAGCCTAGTATATTGATGTAGTATATTGATTGTATATAGTATAGATGTATAGATGTATAGATGTATAGATGTATTGATGTATAGTCTGACCAAGCAAAGCAAAGACCCTCTGGCAAGATGAGATAATGACTCCAGCTCGGTCAATATTGGTTGAAAAATTATATTGATTCGGTCTTAAATTGAAGATCAGAATGTTTCCTATACGATTGAGACCAGATGAACGGTTTTTGAAATAATATGGATCGAGCTGTGAATATGAATTTTCTCATCTTTGCTTGGACAGACTATATACATACATAAACAAAATGATATTCAATTAAACTGTGAAATAAACTTGAACCATTAGTAATAATAATTAATTAGAATCTCAATTTATTGCTATATAAATAGACAAAGGACTTCTGCAACTGCAAATATTGACCAATGTACTAAATAGCAGGCAAGATCCATTGAATGAAACTGATAAAAAACTGTGCCCGGACCGGGAACCAAAGCCGGTACCCCTCAATTGCCGGCCGAGTGACTTAACCACTTGCCCACCAGGCTCTCTGAACAGCTTCATTCAATTATGATGTTAGCATTTCTGGCTAGGTATCAAAGATGGAAGAATTATTAGACATTGCAGCTCATCAACTGCTGGATAATTATAATAATAATTAATTAGAATCTCAATTTATTGCTATATAAATAGACAAAGGACTTCTGCAACTGCAAATATTGACCAATGTACTAAATAGCAGGCAAGATCCATTGAATGAAACTGATCAAAAAACTGTGCCCGGACCGGGAATCAAACCCAGTACCCCTCGGTTGCCGGCCGAATGATTATGATGTTAGCATTTCTGGCTAGGTATCAAAGATGGAAGAATGATTAGACATCGCAGCTCATCAACTGCTGGATAATAATAATAATTAATTGTTAATTAATAATTGATTAATTAATTAATCAGTTGGTAGCACTGGCTGCCATGTAAAGTTTTGATGGTTTTCTGTCTGTCGTTATTTTTGGTTTATTAGCTTAAAACTATGTGCTTCTTCTAACGAAAGTGTTTTCTGTGGATCAACTAAGTGTCTGCTGCGGAAATGTATCTGGTTGACGTGAGTTTGGGACATGATATTTTATTCTCGAGTTTTACTCTTGATTCGTAACCTATACTAGCCTGTTGAACTTGATTGGGTATTGTATTGTTGAAATAGCAGCTTTGAACTTTGACCGGCTTGTTTTCAACCTGACAGGTGGAAATTTACCGGTCGTTGAAAATGAAAGTGAGAGAGACATTGACTGTGATTTTGTGTGTGCTTGTTTCTCGGTAGGAGGACTCCGTATCGGATTGATACAGTCAATGGTGATACTGTTTCATTGAATCCTTGCAACGCTATTTATCGTTTTGTTTTCGGTGGACAAACGGAACTTTTATCAAAGTCGTTTTCAAACTTAAATACCTTATTCGTCAATTCTTATTTCTATAACAATAAGCTGTTGTATTAGTAAATATATAATTAAATGAATGGATATTTATATTACTACAGACATCAGTTCTATTGATACTTTTTGAACTTTAATATTGTGATTATTTCTTAATTGGATACTTTTAAATTATGGCTTTCACACTGGACAATACTGTTTGCACTGTGTGCATGAAAAAGGTCTTACGTTTGGAGAAGGGACTTGTATGCTCCGGAAAATGTGAACGATGGTTTCATTCAACATGTGTTACCGTTCCTGATCCTTAATATCGCAAGTTAGCAGCTGACAGTAAAAATAAATGGGTTTGTTCAAGGGTTGATTGCGTTAGTAGTGACGAGCTTCCACACAATGTTATTCTCTCTAATTTTTAATCATTGAATATAAAAATGGAAACAATACTTTCGAAGCTAAACAATTTGACAGAGGTTCCGGGTGATATTACTGTCATTAAGAATGATCTGGCTTCAGTAAACAATTTATTGACAAGTATTGAGCCCCGTCTCTGTGAATCAGAAAAGCGTATCAAGGCTTTGGAGCTGCAGCTAGCTGAGCTAAAGAATCAATCGTGCGATAATCCTGGGTTGGTTTTGGGTAACCTGGAGTTGACCTTGGCGGAAATCCATGATCGTACTCAACGCTCTTCAAACGTGATGATTTTCAATCTGGATGAATCCTCAAGTGTAGATGTAGCTGTGAGAAGGCAACATGATTTGGATCACCTAGAGAAAATCTTTTCTTCTCCTTTTCCATCTTTCTCACCAGTGGGTGTCAAAACCTTACGAGTTGGTAAAAAGATACAGGGAAATACTAGGCCACTTAAGGTTGTTATGAGTAGTCCTCAAGATGCTTTAACAGTTATATCTAAATTCGATGCCAAATCGTGTGATCCCCTGTTCTCTAATGTTAGATTATCAAGAGATAGGACCTCACTGGAAGCAAAACATTTAAAGGCCCTGAATGTGGTATTGGAAGATCGGAAAGCTAGGGGTGAGGAGGGTTTGACTATTAAGTACATAAAAGGCATCCCTAAGATTGTAATTAATAAGCCAAAAAACGAATAAATTCCAACGGTACACCTAAGAACTATTGAATGTATTTCCAGAATGTTAATGGCCTCAGATCAAAACTAACTGAATTATCTCTCAATGTCTCTATTGCTGATAGTTATGACCTAATTGCCTTGGTTGAGACCAATCTCTCCTCTGATATTAGTGATAGTGAAATTATTGGTATTGATTCCTACAGTGTATATAGATGTGATAGATCAGAGCTCACTAGTGATAAATTAAGTGGTGGCGGAGTCCTAGTGGCTGTGCATAATAGTACAGTATTTCTAGTTATCCTCTAACTGTGATGTCTTGTAAAAGTGAATGCCTGTTTATCCTATGTTCTAATTTAGCTTGTAAGTTTTTGATAATTTGTGCATATGTTCCTCCTAACCAGCCAGCTTGTGTTTTATTGTGATTTATGTGATTCCATAGAATGTGCTATTGTACAGGCTGGTAGTCCTGATTACATATTATTGGTTGGTGATTTCAATCTGCCAAATGTGGACTGGACCAGTTTGAACTTGATCAGTTCTGCCACTTCCATATGTGTTGCTGATTTGGCCCTTGTGCATGATCTACAGCAAGTGAATGATGTGCTAAATTCAAGGGGGATACTTCTGGATTTGGTCTTTTCATCCATTCCAAATTTAAATGTTTGTGAGTCCCAGGACCCACTTGTTCCCACAGATAGGCATCATCCTGCCCTACATATTGGCTATTGCTTGAATGATGGTTTTCAGCCTAAATATGTCAAACACATTCCTGATTTCCAGAGAAGTGACTTGCTTTCTATTTTCCAGGTTTTACAGGGAAAGAATTATCCAGTTTTCAGTTCCAGTGAAAGCTTGGTGGTGGAGGAGAGTTTCAATGAATTCTGTAGATATTTGCATGATACTATCATGAGGTTTACACCAATAAAAAAAGCTTATGTCTCCAACTTCCCTAGATGGTTTTCCAAAGACTTAAAAAGACTGATTGTGGCCAAAAGAATTGCTCATAGGAAGTACAAGGCTATTGGTGATGTCCAACTCTATGAGGCTTTCTGCAGTTTGAGGGAACAATGCAAGGTCCTGACAAGGAGATGTTATGATGCCTACATAATAGGGATTGAGGATTCTGTTCAGACCAATGTCAGGTCCTTCTGGTTACATGTTAATGGGTTGAAGAAGGCCTCAAACAAGCCTGCCATCATGAGACTGGGTGACAAGAGTGCCTCAACAGCTGTTAGGAAATGTGAACTCTTTGCTGAATTCTTTTCTTCTACCTTTTCTCTGGATACAATACCTGTTCCTGTCCTTGATTTTGGCTGGAATCAATTGGTTCCACCTTGCTGCATTACACCTACAGATATACAGCAAAGGGTAGAGGTCTTGGATGTTGGTAGGAGTGTTGGACCCAATGGAATTCCTTCACTGGTTCTCCGTTTCTGTGCCCCTGTCTTGGCTGGACACTTAACAGTTCTTTTTTCTACTTTGCTAAAGATGGGGATTCTCCCCAAAGTTCTCAAGAGCAGTTTTTTGGTGCCTGTGCCCAAATCAGATCATTGTGATGTCAAGAATTTCAGACCTATTACTATTCAGTCTGTGATTGCCATGGTGTTTGAGGGTATTGTTATGGACCATCTTTATTTTTACCTGAGAAGGTGTATATCTCTGGAGCAGCATGGATTTTTGAGATCTAGATCTATAACAACTAATCTACTGGAGTTTCAGGAATTTGTTATGGGTGCCTTTGTGGATGCTTGTCAGGTTGATTGCCTTTATTTGGACCTATCAAAGGCATTTGATAGGGTTAATCACTCTCTTATGATTGCCAAGCTGAAGGGTTATGGAGTTCATAGTTCCCTGCTAATGTGGCTGGATAGCTACCTTAATGACAGATCTCTTATTATGAGATATGAGGGTCATGAGTCATCTCCTTTTAAAGCTTTGTCTGGTGTTCAGCAGGGGTCACACCTGGGCCCTCTCCTCTTCAATTTATTCATGAATGATATTGGCAGTGTCATTTCATCCCATTTCTTGATGTATGCTGATGATGTGAAACTTTTTGATGTGGTGAGGCCTGGTCTGGGGCATGCGGAATTGCAGGGCTCACTGAACAGAATTGATCAGTGGTGCCAGGATAATGGAATGGCCTTGAATGTTTCCAAGTGTGTCATGATGTCTTTTAGGTGTGGATCTAATGTGCTTGACTTCCAGTATTGCTTGAGGGGTGCTGCTTTGAAGAGAGTGATGAATTTCAAGGACTTGAGGGTTGTGATGAGTCCTTCTCTTAGTCCATTGGAACATATTTGTGGTGTAACATCTAGGGCTGGGTCTTTGCTTGGTTTCATTTTCAGGTCCTCAAGAGATTTCAGATCTCCTTATAGCCTTTTGGTCTTGTTTAGGGCACTGGTTCTGCCTGTCCTGGAGTATGCATCGGTTATCTGGTCACCATATCATCAGTAACAAATAAATCGGCTACAGAATGTGCAAAGACGATTTGTAAGAATGCTTGGTTGTAGGATGGGATTTGCCTACTTTGATGTTCCTGTGACAGAATTGAAGAGTCACTTCAGACTCTTACCTCTAGCTCAAAGGAGAGGACTCAATGATCTGGTGCTTCTTTTCAAGTTAGTGAATGGGACATTGGACTGCCCTGAATTGCTGGCTGGCATCAATATTTGTGCTCCAAGAGGGACCCGTTCTGGGACCATTTTCTGCAGACGCCTGCATACTACTGCCTATGCCTATAATAGTGGATTGTCTAGGGTATTGCGATCGGGTGGTGAGGCAGCTGCAGCTGAGATTGACTTCTTTGGTGTGTCTGCTGTGGCTTTTAAGAGAGCAGTCTTGCAGCTGGGTCTATAGCATTTTTGGGTGTGGTGTCCTAATGTATTGATAGCTTTTCCTCTGGCTGCATGTCTACTTTATTGCATTTATGTTTTTTTTTGCGCTGTATTTTGAGTTCATCTTCCTTTTTTTTCATTTTATTATATTGATTTATTCTTCTATTTAAACTTCTATATTTAACTGATCACTATTTGGATATCTCTTTTATGTATTATTTGCTTGTTTCTCTGTTCAGTTATTTTTCACTTCTATATATATTTCTTGCTTTACTGATCTCATATGTATTTTGTGGCTATGTTTTGTTATTGTGTTATTGTTATTATATTAATGCTATAGTTATGATTCCTTTGTTGTGCTTGCTGGTATTGAATTACTGTGGTTACTTTTCTCTTGCTATTGCTTGAATTTGTATATTCTGTGCTGATAGTTTTCTATTGCATATTTATGTACGGATATATTTATATATATATATATATTATTCCTGTAACTATTTTCAGTTATTTCACTATTGATTGATTGCTACTGTTTCAAATTAATTATTTAATCTCATGATGATAATATTACATGTATCTTATTTTCATATTTATATTTGTCTTGTTAATTTTAGTATATTTTCATATTATTGTATCTTATTGATTTTGGTGTATAACGTTGGAAACATAATAAATAAATAAATAGATTAGAATCTCAATTCTGCCTGGTGGCAATCTGAGAGCTGCCTGGTGGGCAAGTGGTTAAGTCACTCGGCTGGCAACCAAGGGGTACCGGGTTTGATTCCAGGTTTGGGCACAGTTTTTTGATCAGTTTCATTCAATGGATCTGCCTGCTATTTAGTACATTGGTCAATATTTGCAGTTGCAGAAGTCCTTTGTCTATTTATAAAGCAATAAATTGAGATTCTAATTAATTATTATTATAATTATTCAGCAGTTGATGAGCTGCAATGTCTAATAATTCTTCCATCTTTGATACCTAGCCAGAAATGCTAACATCATAATTGAATGAAGCTGTTCAGAGAGCTGCCTGGTGGGCAAGTGGTTAGTCACTCGGCCGGCAATTGAGGGGTACCGGCTTTGGTTCCCGGTCCGGGCACAGTTTTTTTATCAGTTTCATTCAATGGATCTTGCCTGCTATTTAGTACATTGGTCAATATTTGCAGTTGCAGAAGTCCTTTGTCTATTTATATAGCAATAAATTGAGATTCTAATTAATTATTATTACTAATGGTTCAAGTTTATTTCACAGTTTAATTGAATATCATTCTGTTTATGTATGTATATAGTCTGTCCAAGCAAAGATGAGAAAATTCATATTCACAGCTCGATCCATATTATTTCAAAAATCGTTTATCTGGTCTCAATCGTATAGGAAACATTCTGATCTTCAATTTAAGACCGAATCAATATAATTTTTCAACCAATATTGACCGAGCTGGAGTCATTATCTTGCCAGAGGGTCTTTGCTTTGCTTGGTCAGACTATACATCAATACTATAGACAGACTATACATTGGTCAATATTTGCAGTTGCAGAAGTCCTTTGTCTATTCATATAGCAATAAATTGAGATTCTAATTGATGAGTTGCAATGTCTAATAATTCTTCCATCTTAAACCATTAGCCCTAACATAAAGCTCACAGAAGCATAGAGTTCATGTGGACATCATCTTCATAAGGAAATTATATTAATGGGTTCTATTGTTCTATAAAATTCAATACCTCCACATTTTATTCTTTCTCAGGCATATTAGAGTATGAAATGATAATCAATTTAATTAGTTCAACAATTGAAGGAAACTTAAGCTCACTATCCGATCGGCATTGTACGGTATTGCACCGATTTTTCCAGAAAGTAATTCGTGAATATCAGATAATAATTATTATTGGACATGATTTCTCAAATTTGAATGGGCCTATACATATGTTATAATAATTTAGTTATGAAAAACGTATAAAAAATCATCCTTGATTTTGTCATCCCCAATTCTTATAATAGAAATTTTTGTTACAATATCTTTTGATTGTAGCATAGGCCTCATAGGAACTCTCTTCCTTACAATACATGAAAAAGCATGAGAGAATTAATTCTTGAGCCCTCTAATCAATATTTGCTGGTAGAGTGTAGAAGTGTGATTTCTAAATTTTCTATTCTCAGCTGATAAAGACTTCCATAATGAGCTCCAATTAACATACAATTTATTTTATGTTTTTCTTAGTGTGAATCCATGATTATTGATATCTATTTCTTATTAATAGGGCCCTTCTGCATAAGAAAATACAATTTTATAATACGATACAAATAGCTGATAATACTAATACGGTAGTACTAGTAACTTATTAATAGCTGGTATACTAATTGAAACCAATACAAACTATTTGTTTTGTATTTTCTTATGCAATAGGGCTTCAAATTGTACAAATTGGCTCCATGTACTTCAAATTGTGATATTTTAATAATACAACATTTTAAAAAAATATTTTAATCTATATGATTTCAGGTTGTCGAGTATTTGTATACAGATATGCAAGTGATCGATCGTTATACTCATGCAGGGGAGGCTTATTCAAGTTTTCAAAAGAGAGCTGCCGCACTGCAGCAATGGATTCGTCATGTGAGTAGTCTAATTACAATACCATATTTATTATTTCCTTTCAATTATAGGCCTTAATATTCAACCCACCAATATTCATGCGAATCACTTCATTAACTTAGAATGGAATAGAATAGAATTTATTTTATCACGTTTCACTAGATGATCAAGCATAGCTTATTAGTAGCCTAGTATGTGACAATAACAATGTGACATGTCAAACAATACATAATATAATATAGAGTTTCTATATAGTAACACTACTGTGGTAAATGTAGTCAACAAAGCCAAACCATTCATGCAAACAACCGATAACATTCCTCCATGGTGTAGGGTGCAGTTGGAAACTTTTCTCTCTTAAGCCTTGCACAGACGAATGCGTCGCGAATTCGTTGCGGTGGTTCCAAGAATTTGGACTCTGATTTCGAGACAAAGGTTTTGGTGCAAAATATTCGTAATGCTGGGGCATGCACACTGAAGCAAAATAATCGTAACTTAGAGTGCGGGAGTATTCAAGTATTCAACCTAACCAACCTAATGTTTTGATAGTAGGGTAGAAGAGATACTGAAATTAACTATAATAATGATGCTGCAATACAATAATAATAATAATATCTTGAGTTATGATATAATCTACTAGTAGTGTGTCTATAATAACTGCTCAAAAGCTCAATTAGCCTATTAAAGTAAACTGAAACTTACTTACCTGGAACATGGACAGCTTTTCAAATATCACACCAAATCTTGTATTTTTCTCTTATATTCTTGTAATCTTCGTGATTTAAATCATACATAATATGTTATAATAACAAATCATCATGTTTAGTATTTGAAAATAATCTCTAACAATTGCCCTGTGTTGATTTCCAAAGTGCCGAGAGTTGACTTTCTTTAACCTTTTTGGTTATGTCTGTTTACTTGCAGACAAAAACTAGAGTTAGTTCCTGAACAAGCCACAATATTCGCATGCGAAAGGCGCAACAAATGCTGCATGCAGCATTTGCTGCGATTATTTGCAAACCAAATATTTCACAACGCATTGGTCTGCACTAGCTCATACACCACAATGGTTTTAAATTTCCGTCCAGCAAGTTCTCAGAATTGAATTTGCATCGCAACAAACCTTTGCAACAAAATCATGTTGGTGTGCGCCTGGGGTTATCCTTTTTAGAACTGATTTTGAGAAAAATTTTCTTATTTGCTCTACCATAGTGATGATCACTGTCCACTTTTCTGTTGTATGGGTGAAATAGCCATTTACCTACTCACAAAATATATTATTGAGTTATAGTTGGTTGGTAGATGATAATAATGGTTTCACATTGGCAGCTGGTTTCAAAGCACATTTTGTATGTATACTGATCAATAATAAAATCAATTGATTGTTGGCAAGCACTTAAACACTTCTTATTATTTTTTAAATTTATCCAAGTTTCATTTTTTGCTGCTCCAGTCATAGATCTCATTTCTTTTTTCACCTGTCATTGACTATAATCACAACAAAATTTATTACATATCAAAATTTTTTGTTATCAATCTTTGAAACAAAACCCGCAGTTTGTCTACAATTTAGTACCATATCAGTGAGCTAATATGTTTAGCATGAGCTGTATTTTATAGATGGAAGGAACCTGTATGGAAAAATCAAGGGATTTATAACTAAAGAGCCGTATTGGAAAATTTTAGGATTTATAACTTGGAATTTCATGTACAGTAGTTCATTTCTATAAATTATAACTCCCAACAACGAGACTGGCGGATGAATCAGCTGACTACACAATGATTTTCTCGTTCTCTAACTTTCACTTTCTCCAAAAATTTCAATCTCCTCTCACATAGCTTTTATGTAGAATGTTGCACGCCAGTTTCATTGTTGTAAACTATTTAACTAAATTTATTACTGTAGTTATGTCATTGAAAATTTTTACAATGTTTTGAGTGTATGCAAATATCAATTCGATCAGTGAGCCTACTCATATAGGCTGTAATAACTAAGATATAGAACAATAACAATACATTAGGACTAGACAATAATACACCTGTAGGTGTAGGTCTATACATCATTGTTTAATATGTTCATATAGATTATTAGCATTGATTAAAATAACTTCAACGAAGTTTATTCCATTTAATTTGTGTTTGGTTCCATTTGTAAATGTCTCCAAGATTCAAAACATACATTTATTATGCATTAATTATGGGAAAATATTGAATAGGGTACGGTACTAGGATTATTTATTAATCGGAAAAAATTATTGGTAGCCCAGTCTATATGTAAAAAAGGTTTAAGTTACTTATGATTTGTATTCTAAATGAAAGAGTGAATCAATAACAGATTGATTGAAAAAAATTTATAACAAATTGCAATTTATGAATGTTAAAAATTTAACTCATCTGTTAATCCAGGTGCCTCAGTGAAATGATACTTAAAATTAAAATGAATCTACAGTAAAAAACACAAACTATTATTGCTGGGGTGACTGATAAAAATATAGTCCTGCAATCTGTTAATTTACATAAAATAATGATATTTTCCAGCTTATGGAACAAACTATCAGGAAAGATGTTCTGGATGTTGATAAAAAAATCACTGAATTATCTACAAGATTGTGCAATGAACGGGCTAACCAAATAAGACACGAGGTAAGTACAAGTCTTAAATATATTCTAATAATTAGAAATTGTCAAACTACTATTTTGTTTAGAATATAGAGATACTAGTTTCGGCTGTTAAGTCATTATCAATCTCTAGTGAACAGATATTGTCTCTTTTTAGTTCAAAACTGCAAAATCTTGTAGTTTTCTCACCAAATTTCTTACACAACTCAAGAATGCAAATCGCAGTAATCAGCATTTTCTTAGCTAGAGCCTATCTAGGAAAGAGAGGTTACAGAGGTTAGAGCATCAGCTCTAATATCCATCTCAACTAATATTCATAACTCTCAGAATGAAAGCTTTCTCAACACTAAAAAATTTATACGGTAATCAGAGAGTATTGAATAAGAAGGCTAGAAGTTGGTTGGTATAGAAGTTAGTTCTATATTCTCTGGTTATAATTTATGATTGTACCACTATATTCTAATAACAACAATAATCATGTTTCAGACAGGAATATTAAGAGGAACGGAAACACCATTAAGTAGCTCGAGTCGTAAGGTCGAAAGAGATTTCAAGAAGAAAGTAATGGCAGCAAATAACAATGCATGGAGCAGTCATCGAATCGAAGATCACGTGAGAGAGCAGACAGGTCTAACTCCAAGATAACATATTAATTAATAATTAATATGTATCGAAGCAAGTCGCACACATTTATTACTCTTATTCATCAATATCTTATAAAAATGTTTAAAGATATATTTTGTGAGTTGTTGTTTGGAATATAACAATATATTGTTTAATAATTATTTGGAAATTTTTATTCAAATTATGCTAGGGAAATTGAATCTTGCTCAGTTATTTTATATCTGGAACATTATTTCAGATATTTATAATAACTTGTAACTCATTTGAATTATTCTAGAAAAATTGAATTTTGGCTCAGTTATTTACGGTATATCGCTCATAGTGTACTATCATCAAGTTATTTATGCTGGTTGCATGGAGTTTGAAAATCATTAATGGCTGAAATATGACGTCATTTAATGGAGTCAATGGGAGTTTAATAAAGTGATAATATTAAGATCGTTATTCCGGCTGTTGAATATTTTCAGCTTTCGTGAATCTGGTAATTTGCAGGCTTTCATAACATATGCAATACTTATTAAACAACTTGAATGTCACTGCGAGGATAATAGAAATTTTATTCATGAGTAATGCCTTAAAAAAATTTAAATTTTCCTTACGAAATGGCAATAATCAATAAACGAAATAAAAAACAATTCAAAGTTGGAAACGTTTGAGGAAATATGCCAGGTGTAAGCTGGGACGCACACGCAAGCTAGCCAATCACAGCTCTTGTTAATATCGCTAAATTACAAGACAAGAGCTGTGATGGACTGGCTTGTGTGTGCGTGCATGCGTGCATCCCAGCATACGCCCGGCTATAAGCTCTTTTTGTCACCAGTTTGTGGGACAGAATAGTAATAACTATTGAAGATTATCATAAAAAATGTTCACTTGTAGTATTGAGCAGCTTTGAATGACTAGCTATTGAATCTAGCTATCAAAAGATAATACCTAGTCTATTTTATCACAGTTGTAAGTGTTCAAGGATAGGACCCTTAAGCTCTTTTTATGACACATGTTTTTTGGAACAGAATGGAATTGTGAAACTCTTTGTCTCTTTATGAAAAACCGAAGAAGTCTTACAGAAGTTTGAACTACTCGGTCTTTATTTCAGATCTAAGAGATAATAATGTAGGCTAATACCCAGATAGCACACAAAGTGAAAATCACGTTTTTTTCACGTGCAAAAGAAGTGAAAAGGTGAAAAGTTAAAATTGAATGGTCTTTTTCACGTATAATTCACGTAAAAAAAGTGAAAGTGGAAAACTAGTGAAATTAATAACGTGATTTTCACGTAGAAAAGGTGAAAGTGGAAAAATAGTGAAATTGATAACGTGAAATTATTGTGAAAAAATGATGAAATCTGAATAATGATTTTCACCTTTTTTCATATGAAATATCATAGCCTATGTATTATATGTGATTTTTATGAAATACATACTACATATATACATTTATATCACAATGATTAATATTTTATCATAGTTATTTGTTTCATTTTTCAATTCAATATATGAAACGACCCCTTATTTTGTAATTTTACAGTACATATAAATTTATATCAATAAAATGTAAGCTCTGTTAAAATCACTTTTTTAATGGAGGACCGAGTAATTTTTATGTGTTTATTCACTCACCGTTACCTCTGGCTCCTGCTGGTGGGGGCGCCCCTCGCCGTGTCACGTTCTCGAAGATGTAAAAATATAATGAGTGTGAAAGGTATTGTGTAAGCGTTGAGTTATATTATACGAGTGTATTTTGAGAAGGATAATGCTGCTCTTGCCTGCGACTCTTACAAAGACAGACTGCCAGAGATGAGTAAAATGGTTAGCAGCCGGGCTTCTTATCTTATTGATAAGATTAGCCGCAACATACCCCTCGCCTTCAACAAACCGTTCAACATATGTGAATGTGGAACAGTGAAACAAATTGTAAGAATTTACAAGAGTAAATTTTGAGAATGTGAGTTCTCTTATCAACAGCAGCTACTCAATCCACCACTGTGACAAGAGAATCGAGAAGAATTTATTGATCAATAGGAAGGCGAGAAATCTTGACAGCGGGGCGAGAGAGGACACCATGACTTGTTTTCACGTCTACCACTCGTACGATGTTGTCCTTGCCAGGGTGCGTTTTGATTATCCGGCCGAGTCGCCATGAAAGAGGTGGTGCCGCGTCTTCGTGTATGATAACGAGGTCGTTTACAGTGAGGTTCTGTTGGGGTGCTGTCCATTTAGATCGCTGTTGCAGAGTATGAAGATATTCGTTATTCCATCGTCGCCATATATGCTGGGTGAAGCGCTGGACAAGTTGCCAACGTCGTAGGCGGTTGAGCTGTGTAGTTTCAAAGTTTTCTTCGGGAAGAGCAAGTAAAGGTCTTCCAATAATGAAGTGGCCAGGTGTGAGTGCTTCCAAATCAGCCGGGTCTGAAGACAGCGGTGTAAGCGGTCGAGAGTTGAGAATTGCTTCAATAGCTGCGAGTAAAGTCTCGAATTCTTCAGCAGTCACAATTTGCTCTCCTATAACTCGTGTGAGATGGTGTTTCATACTCTGAATGCTTCTTTCCCATAGACCTCCATGATGGGGAGCACGAGGTGGTATGAAGCAGAATTTCATATTATTCTCAGAGAAATATTTCAGAGTAGCTGGAGAGCTCTCTATCTCTCTGAAGAGTTGAGAGAGCAAGCGGGCAGCTCCCGTGAGATTGGTTGCATTATCTGAGTAGATAGTGGACGGTCTTCCTCTTCTAGAGACAAAACGAGTGAGAGCAGCAATGTATGCCTCAGAAGTTAAAGCAGAAACCATTTCAATATGTACAGCCTTAGTTACAAAGCAGATGAAGAGACAAATATAAGCCTTTACAGGTTGTACACGACGCAATGAATGTGGTTTCACAAGATAAGGTCCGGCGTAATCCACTCCAACTATGGTGAAAACAGGTTGTGGTTGAATACAATCTTGAGGGAGATCGCCCATGAGAGGCTGAGAAAGTGATGGGCGACATCTATAACACCTTATACATTTGAACACTGTACTGCGAATGAGGCTGCGTGCAGAGAGGATCCAGTATTGACGCGATATTTGTGATTGGAGAAGTTGAGGCCCAGCATGTAAATACTTGAGATGATAATAGCGTACTAATAGTTTGACAACATCATTGTTTTTCGGCAGCAGAACTGGGTGTTTATTATTCCAATGGAGGCTCGAGTTCTTAAGACGTCCACCAACTCTTATGAGACCATCATCTGAGCGAAATGGCTGTAGTTTTTGAATTACTGGTGAAATTCTGTGAGAAGAGTTTTGAGCTGACAGGATCTCTGGGAAGCTGTCCTTTTGAACCTTTTTTAGAATGCAACGAATTGCACTTTCAATCTCTGAAGATGAGAGAGCATTCACCTCTCTTTTAGATTTATCCTTGCATAGAGCATTATACCGAAAGCGCAGTATGAATGCTGTTACATGGACAAGGGTTGTCCATGAGGAGAATTTGTTGAAAATCTCATATGTAGAGGATTCAGTTGATGCAGTGAGTATGTTGAGAGACTGTTGTTTGAATTCAGGGGAGATTCCGGTTCAATGATTGTGAAACTACTCTGAGGCCAGAGAGAGTCTGGTTGACACAGCCAGGGAGGTCCTTGCCACCAAAGAGAGTGTGATAGGATGCTAGTTGGCAATATTCCTCGTGATGCAACGTCAGCTGGATTTTCAGAAGATATAATGTGTTTCCAAATATTAGGTGGTGTGAGGTCATGTATTTGAGAAACTCGGTTGGCTACAAAAGTCTGAAGCTTGTATGGAGGAGTATTTATCCATGACAATGTGACAGATGAGTCAGTCCAAGCTGTGATTGAATGTAGAGTACATGAAGTATTCAATGAAGTAATGCAAAAATTAATCAATTGAGCAAGAAGATGAGCTCCACACAACTCAAGCCGAGGTACAGAAATACGTTTTAGGGGAGCCACTTTAGACTTGGCCAACAGGAGTTTGACAGTAATGTTACCTTGAGCATCAATTATACGCAAGTAAGTGGAAGCAGATAAGCCTGTTTCGCTTGCATCACAAAATCCATGGAGTTCTATTCTAGTTGCATGAATTACTCCAGTGTGACGGGGTATATGAACTTCTCTGAGAGAATGTAGAGTGCTAGTGAAACTATGCCACTTTTGAATGAGGTCATCAGATAATGGAGTGTCCCAATCAGTTCCGTTTATCCATAGATGTTGGATAAAAGCCTTTGCCCAGAGAATGACAGGTGAGAGCCATCCCATCGGATCATAGAGTCGAGCAATGCACGAGAGAATACTGCGTCTTGTAGGAGTTGATTTTGGAATGGTGACCGTATACTGGAAGCTGTCTGTCTCTTGATTCCAATACAGGCCGAGAACAGTGTGAAGAGGCGTTTCATCATCATTATAGAAGCGTGGAGGTTCACAAAACTCCTTAGGAATATTCTTAAGAAGTTCGGGATGACTACTTGACCACTTTCTAAGCTCAAATCCTCCTGCTGACATGAGACCAATAACTTCTTCTTTCAGAGAAACAGCTTCAGTCACAGAGTTGCTTCCAAGCAGGCAGTCATCCACAAATATTCTATTTTTGAGAGCAGAGGCAGCTAGAGGGTAGTTTTCTCCTTCATCTATTATGAGTTGTTGTATTACTCTGTTAGCAAGGTAAGGTGAGGAAGTCACACCATACGTCACTGTTGTGAGTTGATAAGTTTTGAGAGGCTGGGAAGAGTTTTCACGCCAATAAATCAGCTGGAAATTTTGATCTTGAGTGTGTATTTGAATTTGTCGGAACATTTGACGGATGTCACAAGTAAATACAACTGGAAATATGCGGAATTGCATGATAAGAGCACATATATCATTGTGCAGTTTTGGTCCAGCATGCAAGAGTGAGTTTAAAGATATCTGAGTAGATGTCTTTGCAGATCCATTGAAAACAACACAAATCTTATCATTTTTAAAAACACCATGATGAGGGAGATAATAGTGAGGTGTTTGAAGAAGCTCAGAATCAGCAACACACATGTGTCCATTCTGTATGTAGTCGATCATGAAATCCTTGTAGGCTGCATGGAAGGCATGATTTCTTGCGAAACGCTGCTCCAGTGAAGAAAATTGCTTGCGAGCCGAGTTAGCTGAATTTCCTAATTTCATTGCATCTTCTTTAAAGGGTAGCCTGACAATATAACGCCCAGTAGGATCGCGCGAGTGAGTGAGCTTGAAGTGATTTTCGCATTCTTCATCATCTTTAGAACGTTTAGTTGAAACAGGGGGCTCCTCAATTCTCCAAAATTTTTGAACTTGAAAGCCGAGATCCAAATCACTAGTAGTAAGAAAATTATAAGAAGTTTTATTATTGAAAGCTTCAAATACTGTTGCACCAATTAAAACTAGGCCCAGCGATGTCTGCCATGCAATAGGCATATTTGTTCCCAACTTCAAAGTTTCGCCTGTTATGAGCTCTGAGACAATATCTGCTCCCAATAATAGATCAATTGGAGCTGACTTATAAAATTCAGGATCGGCAAGAGTATGGTTTTCAGTTGCCCTCACAACGGAAAGAGAGAGATTCTGTTGTGGGAGATCTCTAGTAATACGTGAGAGAATCATTACCTCATGGTCTGTGACAATAATATCACCTTTTCGATTTTTTAATGTGATTCTTGTTGATCCGCGAGATTGCGTGCTGGAGCCTGAAATTCCACATATTTTTGTCTTGGAGCAGTGTAATCGTGTTATGTTTAGAACTGTTGCTATATTCTCAGTGATAAAGGTGGCTTGTGCTGCTGTGTCTAAAAGAGCTCTAGCAACAACAGAATATCCATCACGTGTAGATAAATGGACAAGAGCAGTAGGAAGAAGTGTTGTACAAGAATCTTCCTGGGTGGTGCCGGCAAATATTTCCTGAGAAATTGTATTATCATGAGTTTGTGAGAGTAGTTTATTTTCTTTAATCGGTTGAGAAGAGTTTGATTTGAGATTCCAATATACACTATTCCGAGTTTTGAGGTCCGAGTTTTGTATAGATAGTCATTGTTGTGGACTAGTAGGTCGGCTGCAAGTAGAAGTAGGCTCAGGAGAGTTCTCTATGTGAAGCAAGGAATGATGTTTTTTGCTGCATATCTGACAAGAACGTTGAGAAGTGCACTGTGAAAGTTCATGATGGTGACCAAGACAATTTGAACAACTTTTCGAGATGGATACAAAGTGTGAACGCCTTTCAACAGAGAGTTGGAAAAACTCAGGACAACTATAGATACGATGTTTGTCCGAACCACAATATGAACAGCAATCAGTTTTAGAGTAAGTGTTAGACAATCGACGTTGTCTTATTGGCGATTTAGAACTTTGTTTAGACGAGTTATTTACATTAGCAACGACATTTGCATATGTAATAGGTGGAACCGGCCGGTTGGATATGCGGCTACGAGGAAATTGGCGAGTGGGTGTAGACTGAGAAACTTTAGCAGCATCATTATTTGACTTTCCACTGATGCGAAATTGAAATGGAATCGAATAGATGGGAGAACAAGGATTCAAAGTCGCTTCTTCAATATCACAACATTCTTGATTGATGAATTTTATTATTTCGTCTACTTTTGGTACAGAAGCACGAGTTTCATTATCATGAGCTGATGAACGGTAATGTTCATATTTTCTTCTAAGGCCAACATCCATTTTCCTCAATAGCATAGTTGACAATAGAGGATTTTCTGTCGCATTTATATCCACGGCAATGCCTTTAAGAGCTTGGGTATTCTCAGTGTACATATTCAGAAAGTGTCTCATTTGAGTTGGATTGTTGTTAACTGTAGGTAAGTTGAGAATTTGATTCAGATGCAAGGATGCGAGTCGTCGTGGTGAATGATACCTCTCTTTCAGAATATTATACGCGACTTGGTAATTAACATCTGAGATAGGGAGAGATTTAATGAGATTCAATGGTTCATTTGAAAGAACACTTAATAAATATTGTAATTTCATGGCTTGAGGCATTGAGGTATTATTGTGAATGCTTGATTCAAATAGATTTTTGAATGAGACCCATTCATTCAAATCCCCATTGAAGTGTTTCAATTCAAGCTTTGGTAATCATAAAACAGATGTTTGTTGTGCAGAAACATTCAGTTTGCTGCTTTTCTTTGAAGAATTCATTTTCAATTCAATACTATTCAAATGAGACTTAATATAATCAACAAGTTCATCCGCACTGTTAAGAGGTGCGTAATCAATAACGTAATTTTCATCTTCCTGAAGCATCAATTTGTGGTAGGTATCCAAACAATCAGAGAATTCACTACGCAGTTTATCAACTGATTTTGCACGAGATAGAAATTTTATTAATATTTCTCTGTCTGCAGTTTTCCTGGCCAAATCATAAATAGCTTGAATTTGAGAGAAGGCATTATTCTTTTTGGCTTCTATGACTGGGAGCGATAACGTCATTTTAAAGTGAGTTGAGACAAGTTATTCCGTCCAATAACAAAATTATAATAGCGTTGAGTGTAATAGAGTAATTGAGGTGAAACGAAACTTGCAATAGATTAAGCAATGTCACAATGAAGTGGCAAATGACAGTATGCGCATGCGCCAGAGAGCAAGGATAATGCTTGGTAGGGAACAAGACAGGTACTTCCAACCTGGCAGCAGAATTTATCTAGACGATAAGATAAGGAAAGAGATAAACCAAGTTGCTTTACACCACAAAATACTATTAAGAGCAAGCCATTTAAGAAAAATTTCAATTTTATGGAAATTTCAAGTAATGCGTGAGAACGAGAAATGGACTGATGGTTCAACCCAACGATTTTTTAAGCATCCGGCCCGGAGGACCATGTTAAAATCACTTTTTTAATGGAGGACCGAGTAATTTTTATGTGTTTATTCATTCATCGTTACCTCTGGCTCCTGCTGGTGGGGGCGCCCCTCGCCGTGTCACGTTCTCGAAGATGTAAAAATATAATGAGTGTGAAAGGTATTGTGTAAGCGTTGAGTTACATTATACGAGTGTATTTTGAGAAGGATAATGCTGCTCTTGCCTGCGACTCTTACAAAGACAGACTGCCAGAGATGAGTAAAATGGTTAGCAGCCGGGCTTCTTATCTTATTGATAAGATTAGCCGCAACAAGCTCAACATCAAATTAAACACTAATAATAAAAGTTTGAAAAATAATCTTGATACTTAGAAGAGATAATAATATTTTTATTTGGTAAACTATCACAAATTCATCATCCTAAAATGTTGTCTTGAAAAATTTTACAAAGTCATTTATAACCAGCACAAAATGCTAATAGCTCAAAAACAGTGCGTGTGACATTGATTTTCCATAAAAAGAAAAATGCTTAGAATTTAATTCTACATCTGGTTCATTGTTCAAAAAGTGATATTTCGCGAAAAAAATTTTTACTTGAAAATTTTTCAGTTATTGAATCAGCGCGAAACGCTAAATAGCTCGAAAACGGTGTGAGTGACATTGATTTTTCATAGAAAGAAAAATGCTTAGAATTTAATTCTACATTTGGTTCAGTGTTCAAAAAGTGATATTTCGCGAAAAAAATTTGATTGAAAATTTTTCTGTCATTTATAATCAGCGCAAAACGCTAATAGCTCGAAAACGGTGCGTCTGACATAATTTTTTCATGAGAAGAAAAATGCTTAGAATTTGATTCTTCGTCTGGTTCAGTGCTCAAAAAGTTATATTTCGAGAAAAAAATGTTAATTTGAATTTTTACTGGCCTGCTTAAAAAACGCCAGCAATAATTATTTTGGCCCTGGATGGAGAAGGAGAGGTGGGGGAGTTTTACAAAAATTCAGGAACCTTCTCTTTACACAAGTATCTTTCCCCTAAATTTTCAAATCGATCAGTCCGTAACCAATAAAATTATTGAAATTTTTCAAATTCAATGTGGGTAAGCCATCATGAGAGAAGAATTTTTGTATCACCCACCTAGACAAAGAATGAAATTATTTTCTACTCCTCATTTTATTTTTTATAAAACTTATTCATCCATATTTTGGTTTTTCTGTACTCGAGATAATTTTTTTGAAGTTCTTTCATTGTCTGCAAAAACCATCAGGATATCTCCATGGTACAGTTTGTCTGTAATGGACACTATCTTATGCAATATGCAACTACATTATATAAAATTATTAACAAACTTCATCAAGATGTCTTCTTGTGCTTTATCAGTTCCATGTTGTTGTTATTTTGAAGAATGTATTATTTTATTCTACTATTAACTATTAAATTGAGAAGTGAGCAAGTTTTCAAAATTCGCGCCCAAATATAAGGCCGGGCGTATGCTGAGACACATTCAGGAACACGCACGCAAGCCAGCCAATCACAGCTCTTGTTGAGGACAAAATAAGAACTGTGATTGGCTGGCTTGCGTGCGTTTGCCAGAATGCGTCCCAGCATACGCCCGGCCTTACTTTTTGATACGCAGTTGATACTAATGATCGATTATCGATTTCTTTTCTTAGTTCATTTTCGCGGTTTTCATTAGTGTTGAAACAATACAGTGGATTTATCTCAATAAGTTTGGTAAGTACAAGTAGGTACATTTATTGTAGTAATAATAACCATTGATAAAATCCTATAATTAATTAATTATTCAAGACATGCTTTCATTTGATTTGATTAACTCTACTTTCTGTCCAAGATTAATGTATAGGTTATGTAACTGAAATTTAGTTTAGGCCTACTGCACTGAATTTGAATTTTAATTGATAAATTCAATTCACTGTAAAATTCATTTTTATGACGGTGGTCATTTTCTGAGAGTGGGCTTCTCAATTTAGAAGTAACATAATCCATGTATCCATCCAAGGAATTAAATGACTGTCTTATCCTCTTATGACCAAGGCCTTAATAATTCATATATTTGCCAATCTGTTTTATAATTATTACATGTTGCAAATTATAAATACACAGAGTTGGTAAGGAAGGCATGTTCTACAAAATATGTTTGCAAATATTTGAACCCCATAAAATACAGCCAGTTTCCATTGTGAGTCCGATCACACTAGACGTCAAAACTGCAATCGGAAGAGAGTAGAAAGTAGAAACAAAGCGAAGTGCTATGCATTATTTTCTGGCATTCGATATGGTAGCCTTACTTATATGGGTTGTAGATTTTTTGTTTTTTCAATGGCTCAACAGCTCTATGAAGGGCCTGGCCTACCAACTGGTTGCCAGTTTCATATTTAATCCACTATAGCCTACAGTCCGTCCAAGCAAAGAAGACACTCTGGTAAGACGGGAAAACAATCCCAGCAAGACCAATACCGGCCCAAGAGCCATAAATTCTCAAATAGAACCGTCAGTCCCCAAACCAATACTGACCGAGCCGAAGCCACCCACCAGGATGCCCTCCCCACCCGGACAGGCCATACAGCAAACAAATAATCATCAATCAGGATATAGGTAATGTTTGTTTAGCACTTCGATCCTCAACCATAAGCCAGTTTCCGTAACCAAGTGACGGTGCAGAACACCTCTGAATAAATCCAATTAATCAGTTAGAGTGTAATGCATCAATTAGGTACTATTCCAGTTTTTTTTTTAAGGGTTGTAGTTGTAGATTACTCAATTCAATTTTCAACTCACAAAGGAATAGAGGAGATTTTTTAAGAAATGCATTCTTGAAATATTGTGGAATATTTCATGTAATGAAGTGTGTATAATGATGCATGACATTTTTTCAAATGTAATTGATGAACTCAATCAATGATGTTCATGTAATTGATGAATTGTTGATAATTCACTTTTGAACTATTATTGACTACACTGCAGTTTCAATTCTTTTAATATTAGTCATAAAAACTAGTATTTAGAAAGTATATGGAGTGCAGTGTCATCAATAGTTATTCAAACAACTTAAATAGTAGAATGGATGGATTAATTAATTTGGAATCCAAAACATATAGCTGATTTTTTTCTATTAAGTTATATCAACTGTTATGGTCAATTTTCATACTATCAGGTGAATTTATTAATACTATTTTGCATTAGATTTTGAGAAATGGAGTAATGGCACGTAATTTCATTTCAGATCAACTTTCCCTTGCGCCTTGGTGGGGCTGAAGAAGAGTCCTGCATCACTTTATGGTTTATGAGATTGCCAGTAAATTCTGTTGGGCTGACCAGAATGGAAAACGTGCCCTCAGTTGTCTGGGAATAAAATTCGTAATTTTCAGTAAGTACCTTCAATTCAAATTCTCAATAATATTTGTTCTAAAAATTGGAAGTTTCCTGTGATAGCTTTTAAATTAATTTTGTGATTTTCACATTTTCTTTTTTTCAAGTACATGAACTGCTTTACTATTATTATATCTCTTGGAAGAGTAAAAATTTATTGTCATCATCAACTTGCAAAATGTTGATTCAAGATCTGCACAAGCATAGAATGAATCATTGCTATACCTTGTAATTTTTCCCTTCTTTGGGAGATTGGCTGTCGTTAGTAAAGATAGTCAGTCGTTTCCCATCTCTGGAGGAATATCAACTGTTGCATTACATTCTAACTGATTAACTGCATGTTATTCAGAGGTGTTCTGTGCCGTCATATGGTTACAAAAACTGGCTTATGGTTGAGAGAATCAACGTGCTAACTCACCTCTATCCTGGTTGATGATTTTTCGCCTGCTGTATGGTCTGTCCGGGCGGGGAGGGTATTCAAGTGGTGTGGGAGGTGGCTTTGGCTCAGACAGTGTTGGTTTGGGGACTGTGGGTTCTGTTTGAGAATTTATGGCTTTTGGGCCGGTATTGCCCAGTCTGGAGTCATTTTCCCATATGCCGGGGTGTCTTCATTGCTTGGATGAACTGTACAGTGGAGTGAATATGAAACTGGCAACCAGCTGATAGAAGTAGGCCCTTCGTGGGCTGTTGAGCCATTGATAAACAAACCTAGTAATTTAGTTTCTCTTCCATTAAATAAAACAAATGTACATGGCCTGTTACATAATTTTTCCACTCTTAGGCCTAATATTTTCTGCCCTCTGAGCTTATTCTGGTTAGTTTATTTCGTAAAACCCTTCATCATAATATTATACCAGACCTATATTTTACTTGCTTAACACCACTCCATATTGAAATTCTAACATTTCAAGTTGCTATTGGACATTTTCTGATTATTTTCATGTATCATTAAATAACTGTGTGTATACTATTTTTTTCAATTACAGCCTTTCAATATCCAATGATTATTCCAAAATAATTCCTGTATAAATTATCATGTCTGTATAACCTATTATATATCAAATTTTATCAATAAAGGTGCGTTTTGGTGAAAGCAATTATTGCTGGATTTTGGGTTGCATTTGATAGCAAAATGGCTGGTAATCCTATGCTCCAATAATGTATGGGAGCAGTCAGCCATATTATTGAACACAACCAAGATTGTAATCTTGAGCTTCAATCAAAACCAACCTTATAGTAGCAGTGATGAAGTAATATTATTCTTGTTATTTTACTTCATTTAAACTGATGTCTTTTATTCTGAAGGAAATTTCTGTTGATTGTCCACTGATCATCAAGAAGACTGAGTATTGTTTCCCATATTACTATAATGACTATTTGATTTTGAGCAATTTATCCTTGAAGTATCTGTTATTGCAGTGAATTTACAACCGAGTTATCAAAAAGTATCAGTATCAATTACTATTTAAAATGGTTTGCTTTTTAGTAACTATCTTTTTATTAACTTTTATTGTTTTTTCCCAATTAGGAGCTGTTATAAATTTTCATCTTAATGGAACAGAGAAAGAGTTAGAGCAGGTCACAAAAGATTGGTTGAGGCTATCCAAGAATAGACAGCTGAGCAGGGATAAAGCAAGGTTTGTATTAGTATATTTTGCACCTATTACTAGGTCTGAAACTGTTTTTTTTCACTCTTTACAAGTCTAGAAATTGCCTATGCAGAATTTTTTTTTTTTTGATAATTCAAACTATTCAAATAATTTTTTATGCATTATTGATATGGTCCATGCGTGCTGAGAAAAACATTTCTCACCCAGCTCTGTCCACTGCAAATTCAAGAGTTAGGACCCTGCCCTGTAAAAACTCAATTGTTATAAAAACTAGAAATGCCTCGGAAACGGACTGGAATAAAAGAAGTAATTAACAGATACCTTATGACAGAATTAGGATGACAGAAAACAAAAGACAATCAGAAGGGACAGAAATCTATTTCTTGCCTTCTGAACAGCAAAAATCTTGTTAAATTCTCTTCTGAACAGCAGGAAACTTTTCTACTAATAAATGAACATAATATCTTATTTATTATATTTCTCCGTCTCATGTCTGCTTCCCATTCTGGGTGAAATGGGCCCAATAAACTTAATTACTGAATTAATAAGATTATCATTTGAAAGAAACTGATCATGGCTCATGAAAAACTGAAAAACGGTGCTCATGGCACCGATTGCTTAATTCCTCATTCCAATTTAGTCCTCTAATTTGAACTATTTATCTTTTATATGATAGAGAGGTGGTGTTTGTGCAAAATGCAAGCTTGGATTTTGCCAGGCATCTGAAAGAACAGTACCTAATATTCTCAATATACAAATTTTGTATATTGAGAATATTATTTAATATTAATATTAATATTATTATTATATTTTTAATATATTATTATATTATTAATATTAATATTATTATATAATATTAATATTATTATTTCAGATAATATTGATATTTTTCAAGTTCAAATTTCAATTTAATTTCTAGATTTCTCGAAATTGATGCTGGAAGTACATGAACATTGCAATAATTTCAATTAGCTTTCAAAATTTGCCTCAAAGAAATTTTGAGACCCCGTGTAGTACATACATTATTTGGGTACCTGTTATTATTTTAATCAACATACACCTGGGAGATTCTTATAATTATGCTCTTTAAATTGATACAATTCTTTTATAAACATTCAACAGTAGCCCAAGTCAATCATAATAGAATGTACAGGGTGATTAAAAAAGAGTGTTGGTTCTAATATATCAAATTAGGAGGTTTATTTAAACCAAAAACATAAAATCAATACATGAACGCATGTTCATTTGATTTTCTGATATAATGCATGAAAAATTATATCATGCACATGTCCTCATCTACTGCACTGGCATGCATTAACTCTGTACATGACATTCACTACCATAGTATGGTAGTGCAGACTGGAAAGATGGGAAAATGACTCAATAATGGTTCAAAAGTTCCAAATCTGGTCTCTAACTTTAGAGCAGAATGTTTATTTTATACAATTTCGGACAAAATTCATAATTTTTGAACTGATATTGACTGGGCTGGAGTCCGGTCTTCCCAGATGTCTTCTTTGCTCGACCAGACTGTAATAGTGAATTACATGGACAGTTTTGATGCGTGCCAGCGCAGTAGAGGAGGACACATGCATGATATCATGTCTCATGCATTAAATAAGAAAGTCAGATGAATATGTTCATGTATTATTCACTTTAAGTAATACTTTAAAAGTTTTAAAAAAAGTATTTGATTTTTTCATTTTATTTATCATTTATTTTAAATAGCCCTAAGTTTAAAGTTTAATTTTCACTTTATGTTTTTTTGTTTAAATAAACCTCCTAATTTGATACATTGAAACCGACGCTCTTTTTGAATCACTCTATAGTAAATATTTTTATGAATTGAGAGGGATTGTCATTAAAACTGCTATGTCAAGCCTTTGTCTTCTAGTCTAGACTTTCAAGTTTTGAATTTTATTGATTGGGAGTTTCTGGAGAAATACACTCAAATAATTCTTCCCAATTCTCAATAAAAGAAAAAGTATTGTCTGAAATACAACTTATTTATAAGTCAACTTTTGTTTCCATTTTTTATAGGAGCTATGCTGATTCAATTCGCAGATGCCAAAGAGAAATATATTGAAGGAGTCATCAAAGACTGGCTGAAATCTTGAAGAAACACAGCTTGCTAGTAGAGCAAGCAAATAGAGCAATTTATTGGTGAATCTTGTGCATATATAATTATAAGCTGTCTCCTAACTACTATTGGTTTAGTTTTGTAAATTTTGTATTAACATGTTGTATTTGGTTTAAAATCATTGGTTTAAAACTATATCATTTAACAAAAATTTGTTTTTATACTTAATAATGTATTTTGATAAATTTTTCAAGTACAATTGTCTTACAGTCATCACATTAAATTCCTCAAAAAACAGATTTGTTGGGTGCAACAACACTTTTGGGTGCAAATAATACACTTTTAAGTGATAAATGAGTTATTTAAATTGCAATCAGAAGCACCACCCCAGATTGTGTATTAATACATTTCTTAAATTATAATGAAATTACAAAATAAAGCTGTGAATGTCATACAATGTGCATTTGAAGTAATTAGATAAATAAAGATCAATATTTTTAAGTGATAAATGAGTTATTTAAATTGCAATCAGAAGCACCACCCCAGATTGTGTATTAATACATTTCTTAAATTATAATGAAATTACAAAATAAAGCTGTGAATGTCATACAATGTGCATTTGAAGTAATTAGATAAATAAAGATCAATATTTCTATTCATCATCTCTTATTTTTTTATTCTTTCAACTTTTCTCCAGTATAACTGAATAGTGGCTATTTGTGTGGAATAAAATTTTGGACAATTTTTTCCAAAAAAAAAAAATCGAAAAAAGTGAAAAATTGTGCCATTTGTACTAGAAAAATAGGGGGTTTTCAAGTGAATTTCTGGTCTTCTTCACGTGAAATTTTAGTAATAAAACGTTATAATTTGATGAAAATCAAGTGATTAAATGGTATAAAATGTTATAATTTGATGAAAATTAAGTGATTAAATGGTATAAAATGTTATAATTTGGTGAAAATTAAGTGATAAAATGGTATAAAATGTTATAATTTGGTAATGAAAAAACGTTATATTCACGTATTTATTTCACGTTTTAATAACGTGAAAAAAGTGCCATTTATACGCGTAATTCACGTGTTTTTCTCGGTATTTATACCATTATTTTTCGTGAAAATAACCTGAAAATGTTTAAGTGAAAACGTGATTTTCACGTGATTATAACGTTTGTGTGCTATCTGGGTATGATTAGTATTATTTATCGTACTCTCTTAATACAACAGTAGCCTACCTACTTGATATAAATGTATCTTGTCATTTTCATATTATTTATCTGAATAACAGTTTACTCTTGTTTAGAACCTCAATTTAGAATTAGATACAAAAAGTTTAGAACCTGATGAACACAATATTATAGTGGAAATTTGAAAATGATTTTTCCTAAACCATTATATATTATGTAACTCATTGCTTATTTCTTTGTTTTGGAGGTTAAATTAATAATAAACGCAAAATAGTTTTTCAATCAAAATTTTATGGCTTTTTACAACAAATAATGTACAAATATTATGCATATAAATTACAAAAATATTAAATTATTCCAAAAATTTGAACATTTCAAAATTTACCCATATGGAATTACCAGCTCATAGAGCTCGTGAATAAGGGAGAGTTCAGATAGTTCAGAACCTTCTCCTCGCACAGTCATAATCACACAGTCTTTGGTATAAACAAACATTAAATACAGGCGAATACAGGAGAATCGGTGTACTGATTAACTTTAATTTTAACTTAACTCAAATAATTTATTTAAAAATCTTATTCTGCGAAATGAGTCCATCCTTTCAATATTTTTGAAATGGAGTCTTATGAGGTGGATATGATTGGAAGGGTTCAGCTGCTCTATGAAAAATTACAAACTTTCTGAACTGATTGTTATGATATTGGAGACGTAATAATTGATGATAGTTTTTTGAGGTACTTGAAAACTACTTTCTTATCGTTTATAGAATTCATACTTATTGATAATTCTCAATCTGGCAGATGATATTTACCTCCCTCTTGCTACCTATTTTCTAACTAGAAAATTGAAAAATGATTTAACAAACTATTATCAATAGAAAAAACTTAATCCTTCTATCAACATTATTTTGTCTTTATGCTAATATTAGTCCATTTTGAGGATCCGTTCATTCAATACAGGCTCAGATAATTAGCGGTTTTTCAATTCGTTCTAATTTATAACTTATTCTCTGAAACTGGGTAGTAACAGAAATATTTGACAATTTAGTTAGTGGAAATGATAAGGGAATTGAGCGATTTATCTTCAGCAGCCTATGATCATCTAGAAAGACCTCACTTAGTTGGTCCTTCATATGATAATAAAAATCATACTATTACATACTGTGTATATTAGTCTACGGATCAGATATGGAGAAAGTGATTGATAAATTGATATTATTTTTCAATTTTGTTGAGACAGGTGGTCGAAAGAGGTAGAATGAAACTGAACAATAAAAATTGGTTACGATGAAGCTTAGTGGGGGTCAGGTTTAAAAAAACTTGACTATTGGATAAAAACCAGGTAATCATCTACCTTTATCAAACCCATGGTCATGATGAGATAAGAGAATCTAGAAAAGAAGGACATGACACATGGAAATGACACTGAAATATTAAAGCGATTTAACGAGTTATTTGCAGAACAAGAAGTTATTAACCTTCATAAAACTTTAAAATAGAATGACAATATTGGGTCATGCGAATGAAATTAGAGGAAGTGTCTTCAAAAGACTCAATCTTCTTGTCATTATAGCTATAGTGTGAATGACAAAAGATTCTATACAATACATGGAGAAAGAAATTTTGTAATAGAACAAGAACAGAATATAATCTGTTTGATGGTGTGAAATGATATGCAGGTTTGGCTTTGTAATTTCGCATGTTTTGTCAAGTGAACTATTGGTCTTGTATTACTAGCAGTTTACCTTGTGGCTGGTGTTTACCTTGACTCGAGGCTTAAACTAATAAGATCTATGAAAAGAATTAATTTAAGAAATAATAAATAATAATGAAAAGATGATTAAATATGATGATAATAATGTTTAAAATTATTATTAATAATGTTGATTTTTTAATAATCAACATTGGCTTGATATTTTTTTAGTTTTTGGATTTTTATTTATGAGTTTTTCAGTGGTTGAAAAAATTATGATACCTACCGGGAAATTCATTGATCACTGAATATTCACGTTATTTATAATATTATTGAAGAAAATTCTTAGATAAGGCCTACTTGGCAGTAGGCTACACTGTTATTGAATGTTCCTTTCTCAAAATCATTCTTCCATACCATTTTGAATGAGATATTCGCACCATTAACAATTTCCATTGATATAAAACATTATCGTATCGAAATTATGTGATCTTGCAGTACACAGTATAGTATTAAATAGTTCAATCCTTAAAATCATTCCATCATCTAATTTTTTAATGAAATATTCGAACCAATAGCAATCCCTATTGAAATCATGTGATAAAAATCCATCCTTATTGGGATTTGAGGATGATTACAGTCGCTACTTCAAAGAATTGATTCTCTTAACCCTATTTCCGATGATAAGCAAGATGGAGAAATGCTTTTGTCAGTCAAGTATTCTGATCAACAACGTTTTTGAATTGATGGTGGTGAATAGTTCACTACTATGAATTGATAATGTATGAAATCCAGTCGACTGTGTGAGCTACCCTGTGGTATATACCAGGTTGACCTCTCTGGGCACAAGAGTAACCAGCTGACACGATTCCTATGAGATACCATCTACCAGTCCTCTCCATCATCAATGGGCCTCCGGAGTCACCCTAGAATAATAAAAAACCCATTAATAACAGTCAATACAGTAGACTAGATAATAATCAGACATGATTTGAACTGTGATTGTTAACTGTTTTATTATTCATTATTTTTGATTTTAATAAAATATGTTACTAATATGCTCAAATACTATCAATCATGCATTTAATGATTTATCATTTATCAAAAGTAAAGTTCAATTTGGGAAAGATCAAGTTTCTAGTTTCAAAAGTTAACAATTATAATTATTTTTTTATTTATCAGTTTATTCAATCTCTCTGCCAGTTTACAACATCCTTCATATTTTTGAATCGCAATGAAATAAATATTTTAATACCACTTGTTATGCATTAACTGATTATTAGCCTCTTAATAATAGGCCTACGCCCTAAAGAATTTGGACTTCATCTTGGAATATTGGTCATATAGTAATGAATAGTATTTAGTCATATAGGTAGTAATTGCTTGTGTAGCTTATTACTTGATAAATATTTGTGTACTGATCGAGGTTTTATGGATTGCAAACTGCAAAGTCTTAGTGTATTATCAAGTAGATGCAATTAAATCTTCATAATCATCAATATATTTGAGAGACGGCATGAGAGAGATTTTTCATTTATGAATTGATTCAGATGATAAACATTTTAATGAAAAAATAATCGAATAAACAATGATGTTTTGTTACAAGATTTATTACAATTTATTGTAGTTTTGCAAGAAGAATTTTAGAATAGGATTTTTCGAATTTGGAAATTTTTGTAATTCGAATATAACGAATGAGAAGAGTTGTGTATTTGTGAAAATAACACACATTACAATATTAAGATATCCATATATGTATACCCTACATCCAAGCATGAATTGCTTGAACAGAGATAATGGTGGATTTCAGTTTCGAATCTAATACAATGGTAGATCAAGTTTGAATGCTTTGATACTCATTTCAATTGTATTAAACTTTTTTTAATACTACGGTACAGAACTTTTTAAAATATGACACAATGGAACGCTAATATTAACGCGTAAACAATGAATAAATTAGACGCTATGGAACTTTTATGCTTTCAATAGTTACGGTTTATAATGAAAATTATATTGAACAGTTTTACAAACTTGATACTGACAAACTTGTGCTGCTTGATTAATAATTTCATGTTTTCGTATACTCTAAAGATTGAAAATTATAATAATTATTCATGAAATAGATACCTGACATGAATCCTTGCCGCCGCCTCTGTAACCTGCACACATCATCTCATCATAGATTACAACATTGATACCATTTGATTTATGCCATCTTTCGCATAATCTGTTGTCGATTACTGGAACATCAACAGCTTGCAGTGTTTTCGGCCTCAATCTCGAACCTTGAACAGAAATAACAGACATTAGTAATTTAAAAAAATGTCACTGCATGATCTTTCCCTTTCGGCATTTCTTTTATCATTGAATAACGAAAAACAACTCAGGTTTAAACACTATTTTAAAATTTTTGATTCTGAAGAACCATGATAATAATGGAACAAATCATAATGAACTTGATCTATGATCAACTTGGTCTATGATTAACTTGATAATGCTATATAGCATTTAAAATATGAATAATTCTTGATTGAGTCAAGCCGTATAATATTCTAACCAATTTCGATCCACTCCAAACTGTGGATCTGATTAGAGAATTCATTATATTTCTTATGTAATGAGCCATAACTGTTTAGGTCTTGATTTTCCTCAGCATTCTGTGGTGATCTCACTCCAAACATGCATTATTCTTTGGTAGAACGTATTTTTTTGTGAATTGTAATATCTGGTATAAGTATAAGACAGTACTGAACTCACATGGATAAAAAACAAAGCCCTTGGAGTTGATGTGGTAACAGTGTAATTAGAATTAAATTATAGAATTCGGCAAGTGAAAAACAAAATTAACACATTCATCATACAAGCTAGTGAAGTCGAATTGTGATTTATTTATCACCTAGCCTATGAGCGTAAGAGTTATTCATTTTATAACTTTGCTTCTTTATCGAAGAATTCTAAATATTTTTTCTCACTGAATTTCAAGTGATTAAGTGAATAATCCAGGTAGGGAACTTAAGATTATGAGAATTAAGAAAATGCATTCAATCCAATTCAACTACCACAAAAACATTCAACTACCACAATATCAATTCAATTTCAATTCAATTTTATTAAAACACACAAAAGACAAAATAAATACAATAAATTTCAAAAACAAATATACATAACAATAACACATTAAACAAAAACACAGGCTTCATGGTTGGGTGTGCTGGGAAGAAAAGAGAGAAGAAATAATACCTAACCAACTATGGTTTCCCATGTAATAGGCAGGTAGGATGAAGAGATAAGAAGGAATGGGAAGGGGTACCATCACCTTCACAACTACTCAAAAAGATTATGAGAATCACAGAGTGGACCACGAAACTTTTAAAAAAAAGTACATCCAATTGCAATGCATTTTTGTCGTGTACCTATTGCCAAAAATCATAGGCCAAAAATACTTTCTATGTACAGCAATGACCAGGGCCGTAGACAGACGGGGTTTCTCGGGTCATTTGCCCGGGGCCCGGTCCCATTAATTGTTGGCAGGGGCCCGGAAAAATTGGGTTAAAAAATGTTTCAATTAATCATACAGGTTCATAATAATTCTTTAAAAATTAGAATTGAATTAGAATTAGACTTGATTTCTTTAACTACTCAATAATTAACTTTAAAGACACATTTCTTAAAAACTGGAATAAATTTCAATACTCCATGAATATTTGAAAGAATATAATAGTCCTATTTATTCAGGCCCAGTCAATTCGTCCTGAATGGCAACCTGGCAGTCGCCAAGGGCCCATGAGATCAGGCCCCAGAGAGCTAATAGCTCTCTTTTCCCGGTTTGTAGTTGTTATATTAATTCGAAACAGGGCTTGATTTCAGGAGGAACGCGTGGGAGCGGCGCTCCCATACCTTCTTTCCCAAGAAAAAAATTTAGAAACAGCAAGAATTTTTCATGTTTGTTTTTTATTTTTAATGTTATTTTTGTCAGTCACTAATTCTCAAATGTTTAAAAACTTTGTATTCAATTGGAGCATAATATTGCTTGTTATTGTAGAGAGTTGTTATTTCAACACAATGCAATTTTATTCTGAATCATGTTGTTATTCTTGAACCGGATGTTTTAAAGCTTGAGGAGAATTTAGGCGTAACTTATGTAGATAATATAGTGTAGTTGAAATGCTAAACACCATACTTGGTCCAAATAGCTTCATGATTCTTATTAGTTCTTTAAAATTTTATTATTATAGTTCCATAAAACACAGCTACAAAACATTGCCCAAATTTGCTAAAAACTCTCCAATTCAAGTGTGATTTTTAAAAAATTTCCGTGGGTGAAGACCCCGGACCCTCCCCGCGAGCCAGTTCACCCACCGCTCCCATACCCATTTTTTCCAGAAATCAAGCACTGATACTGATACTAACTACTTCCATAAGCTCACTTTCTTTAGGACAACTTCTATACTCTATTCACGATCACTTGAGACGGAATAAACAAACTTTTTGAGTGTGTTTGCGTGTAATGGAAGGTCTTCTTCTATGCAAAACTTCCGGCCAATGACCAACAGCTGTAGCCAATCATAGCTCAAGACAACAGTTTTGAGACAAGACTAGTCGGACTGTAGCCAATCACAGCCGACTTTTTCACATAGAAGAAGACCTTCCATTACACGCAACACACACAAAAGGTTTGTTTATTTCGTCTCAAGTGATCGTGAATGGACTATAAATTTATGTTCTAGAATCCTTCAAAGTTCAATTTTCGCATTGTACTGTATAATCTGTCCAAGAAAAGAAGACCCTCTGGCAAAATGAGAGAATGACTTCAGCTCGGTTAATATTGGTTCAAAAATTATTGATTTGGTCTCAATTGTAGGAAACATTCTGATTTACAATTTGAGACCAAATCAGTAATTTTTGAACCAATATTGACCGAGCTGGAATTATTTTCTCATCTTGCCAGAGTGTCTTTTTTGCTTGGACAGACTATATCATATCTTTTCAACCCTATTAGAATAGGACCTATAAAATAAAAAAGATATGAACATTATAAATCTGCTATGAGGGGCCCGATCATGTGATTTTGCCCGGGGCCCGTAATTCCTGTCTACGGCCCTGGCAATGACATTTTTTCAAGCGGGCCACTCTGTAGAATAATGTTCTTGTTCTAATGTAAAATAGTACACTTTTCAAATAAATAGAATGGGGAGGAATCAATTTAATAGAATAAATTTAAAATAAAAGAAGGGTTTTCCCACTTACCGGCTTGTAACGCGCCCCATCCGGCCGCCCAACCAAATTGACCTAAAAAGTCCTCGCCTTTCTCTGGTAAACAGATTGGTGCAATATGAGCCATATACTGTACTGGCCGATCCAGCCTGAGCACCGCAACATCGAATCTGTCCGCTTGTGGAGTGAACTTGAAATAGGGATGAACACTGATTTTCCTCACACCAAACGTGTAAGCTGGCAACGGTTCCACAGCCGAATTGATCACGTAATCGCCCAGTGTCACTTGAACTTGTCTGGCTGACGCTCTGTAACAACAAAAATTATTATTTTGAGATTTGATTTGTTCATTCTTTATAACAAGCGTCTCTGGAGTAATAGTAAATTGTTGCATTACAATCTAACTGATTAACTGCACGTTATTCAGAGGTGTTCTGCGCCGCCAATTGGTTGCGGAGACTGGCTTATGGTTGAGAGGATCAACGTGCTAACCATACGTTACCTCTGTCCCGGTTGATGATTATTTGCTTGCTGTATGGTCTGTCCGGCCGTGGGGGGGAATTCTGGCGGGGGAGGGGGTGGCTTCGGCTCGGCCAGTGTTGGTTCGAGGACTGTGAGTTCTGATTGAGAATTTATGGGTTTTGGGCCGGTATTGGCCGTGCTGGAGCCGTTTTCCCGTCGTGCCGGGGTGTCTTCTTGGCTTGGACGGGCTGTATAGTAGAATGAATTTGTAACTGGCAACCAGCTGGTAGGCCTAGGCCCTTCATGGGCTGTTGAGTCAGACATACATACATACATACATACATACATACATACATACATACATACATAAATACATACATACATACATTTTTTACAAGAATAATTATCTTGAAATTTGAATTCCAATCATTCTTTGTATACAGTTAACATTGTTTAGAGATACGGTAACGGTATTTACATTTTTGTCAACAGATGAGTTTCATATAATTATTATCTTCAATAAACAGTACAAAAAACATGAAGATCACAAGACTCACGTCTAATCGTAAGCTTTATCAAAGAGAGAATAATAATTCAACAAAATATTAAAATGTGAGTTTCCAAAATAAGAAGTTGATTATAGAAGAGGAAATGGGATAAATTGAAAATACATGTGAAAAACATTATCAACAATAATGAGAATAGATAAATAGATTTAAATATTATCTTTTGAAAATTTTTGAGGTTAATTCAACAAATTTGTGGAAACAGTTTAGGCCTATTATTAAACCGAAAAGACGAATAGATGGAGGGAAAATGTTGTGTGCATCACAGTACTAAAGTACAAGCGAAGTAGACATTCTGCCAAGATGGGAAGAATTCTGGTAAGATTGGTCAACATTGGTCAAAGAGTTATAAAGTTTCAAATTTTAGATAGAAATATGTTTCCTACAATTTGAGATCAAATTTATAATTTTTGAACAAGACCGAGCTGGAATCATTTTCCATATTGCCAAAATGTATCCTTTGCTTGGACTAATTTTTCTCCCTCAGAAAAAATGTCAGCCTCGGCAAACCACCCACAGTTTCATTTAGGGAGAGAGAGAGTTGCGCTTTATTACTGAGATGCACAAATAACTATTGTCATTTATCAAAATGCTGGCCGAGTTTCAAAATAAATTATTACCATGTTACTGTTTAGAATTTAATGATCAATATTTATTGTTTTATCATGTTTATCAATAGGTATACGAGTATAACATGTTCATCATGTTTAATCAATATTTATTATTATGATTATCATGATCAATATTTTATTATTTATAAATAAAGACATTTTTTATTCATTCAATTATTGCTTCATGTTACTGTTACATGCTGTTATAGTTTAGTACTTACATATTAAACTCAATATCTATGACAGCTGCTATGCGAGCTAGTCAAATACAATAAAGCCCACTTGTCTGCTAGATCAATACACTCTTAAAAAACAGTGGCTTTCAGTCTATTTGCTTACATTTTATTCTTTGGACAAATTTATAAAAATAACTATAATGATATATTATTCACCATATTGAATATCATATTGATATGATTGTATTTGATTAAATGAATATTTTCGGAAACATTCTTACCTGGCCACACAATGACCTGCAGTAACAACATGGTATCTATTGACCAAAGAGCCACCACACCTGCTCGACCCAATCCTTATGTAAGCCTGGAAAAAATGAGTTCAAATGAAGTAGACTACCTGAATCATGCATCAATTATTTAATCTAGATTCTAGAAAAGATTGATAAAGTAGATTCTAGATGTTTAATTTGAGCCTAAAATCATTGTAAGGTTGTTTCAACACTTTCACCTTATCAACACTTTTATATAATCAGTTGCATTTTCAGTCGAATTAGCTCAGCAATTTATTTTCACTTTTTTAAAGATGATTTTGTAGTGATACTGGTTTTTTAAACGAATTAGATAGTCTAAAAATTGTCAAATCCACTGATTTATTAAATATCGAGTAGTCAGTTTCGGTTGTTTTACCATTATCAATTTCTTTTATAGAAATTTCTAGTATTTTTATTGAAAAATAATGTAGGTGACATTCAAAGGAATTGTACAGATTATGCTATGAATCTATAAATCTCAGATATTCGCTGTTTGAAATAGCCTAGTCGTTAGTCGAGGTGGCTTATCACCAATCAAATAATAAAAGTTTCCCTGTTCAAGATTGGTTGACTAAAACAGTGACCGCAGTCGGTCTTTTGTAGAAGATGTTGAGCCGTTGATCCCTGCTACCCCTAGCTATCTCTCATTACCTTTCTCCTATAATCCATTCACAAGCCTTGAGCTCATGTGCGCATCACGCCAAAAATTGGCTTGAATAATTTTCCTGCTTATGAGTTTGGCAAAATTTTTATGATATCAATGATAATAATCAGATTGAGTGATCAAATTCATAAGTAGAGAAAACAAAAATTCACCAACTATTTTTTACCTTTGTTTTGTTTCGAATCAAAAGTATGATTCTGTATGTTCTTTATTCAAACATAAATTGAATGAATTTATGGTAATGTTTGTAGTATTGAAGGAGTCTTGTAAAAGCCTTCATTAAGGGTGAAAATTTAATATCTGGTAATTTTATTCTAGACTTTATTATTCCACCATAATTTTAGGCTTATTATTCCATAGGCTTTACAATAGAAAATATCTATTCGAGATAAATTCAAGCAAAAAATGTAGGTAAGTTGATACAGGTTGTAGCTAGTGGTCTTTGAAATTTATTTTGATAGATTAATAACAGTTTTGATAATATTACCTGCCAAGGAAAACTTCCAAATCCAGCCTCATCGCCACCTACTATTCTTCGTTGAGCTCCCTGCTTAGCAACAGATACACCACATCCTGAAAATACAAATTTAGTGAAGAACCCTCCAAAATTGAATAGATTCATCGTAAGCAATAGGATCATCGTAAAAAGGATAGGATAAAATGTCATGTTTTTCAAATATAACAGGCTGCTCCACTCCAAATGAATCAAAGCAAATTATCTATATTATCTGGTTAAACATTCTTCCTAAATTTAAAATTGAAATTATGATCAAGGGCGTAACAAGGACCAAACTTTGCAGGGGAAGGGCAAATGAAGTGCTAACATTTACACATTTTGATCTACTCCCCTTGAAATAATTATATACACAGTGTTCCAGGAGGTAGGTGACAAACTGCGGTTGATTCCTTATAAAAGGAGTTTTTTGTGAGCATAGAGCTTTGAAATGGAATGAAACAATAAAATCTCTGGAAATCACATTATTCGAAAGATAATTGATATTTTCAATTTTCAATCCAACGTGACATATTTAGCCTATTACATTTAACCGTCTTTGATTAGGGCGTATAGTAGTCCATTTCAGAGCTCAAATTTTCGATTCATTTTCCAAAATTTGTGACTGTTAATACGATAACGTGATAACACGGCGATTGCTGTCCCCCACGTGACCAATCGTTTTGAGCTTATTACTGGCGTGGACAAGTGTCTGCACATATCCCTACAGAGTAGTCTGGGGTGTTGAATCGCTAAATCTTGAAGAACATTCACAAATTTCTATATAACATAACAGATGTCTGATAGACTGATTGTATCCATTTACGCTACGACCTACAGCAGCAACGACTTCCTCAGTGAGTCTCTGTGAATGGGTAGTGTCATCTTAGGGAGACCTCTATAAAATAAAAATGGCCCACAATAATTTATTTCTAACTATGCAGCCACATATTGTGTAAAAGTAATAAACAGTTTAGATCAGGCTACGCCCCAGGCAGCCTATGAAAAAGGGCGGTCACGGTCACATGAAAAAAGTCAGAGAATTGAAAACGCAAAAAATTACCACTCTAATAACGTTATTTCTACGTCAAATTAGCTAGAAGAAACGTTTTTTATTCTATTTCAAAGGTCTATAAAAACACCCTATACCAAGTGGTAAACTCCTTTTTTTCAAAACTCCTTAGAGGCTTCATGCAGGTACCAAAAAATAATTTTTCATGTGAAATAAGCTGAGAAATTCAATGAAACTAGTGAAAGGTTTGTACCTATTGTGATACTATTCACTGGCGGCTCTAGCCCACGAAACAGGTGAAGTGCCCGTATCTTTTACTGTACAGCACTATTCTGTACAGTGATACTATTCTCAACTACAATCATCTATTCTATCTTCCTAATCACGCCTATACGATTTTTGTTTGAAGACATTCTCCGTGGGTTTTCAACCGATTTTCTTTGTTCATGTCTTATTTGATAGATCCCAATGATTGAATCTTATGTCAGGTTTCTCATATAGGGTCTCGAGGAATAAACGCGGTGAAAGTTTACATTTTTGCCAGAGCATTGAATTAGGTGTGTTGAGATGTTCAAAATATCATTATCACCTTTATTAGTCAGATTTTTAAAACTGGAATTTCAATCTCATTTGGAGAAAACTGGCAATTTTTCATAGCCAGGAAGAGAGAGAAAAGAGTTGGAGAAAGAGGTTGGAGAGTCATTGAGTGGGGATGAATTGGAGAGAGAGGATGAGGAAGGGGGAGGAGGAGGAGGATGAGGAGGAGGAGGAGGAACCTACTTCACAGGGTTTGATAATATCCTACTTTTTTGTGATTCGGGTTACAGTAGTAATCAGACTATATAGTACTTCACTCATTAGTTGAAAATGGTTAAAGAAATAAAAAAGACCATAAAACCACTACAGACGGACATTTCGTAGAGATATTTAACGAAAATCAATAAATAAAAGGCTCACACTCATTGAAAAACAATGTATTGAATGTAATTGAATATCTTCAAATTTGAATAATCAGATTATATACTAGTGAAGGTGGAATTCATTTGAGTTGAAATCCAGTAATTATTAGTCAGCAAGAAACATATTTTCTATATTATAATGAATATGGATGGATTTGTTTATGTGCAGGGAGGATAGGTGAATGAATTTTATTGTGAAAATTTGAAATTTTGTGAATAACTCTAATAACAGTGTTCTTGTTATCAGTGACACTTTTCTAGTTAGAAGAACAAAAATGAATAAGCATGCTTCACTTGCTTGCTGTGTCTTTCAACAAATCATGAGTCGAAATATTTTGAATTATCATGTTTAATTCATTTAGCTCTTTTGCGCTTAATTCAATTTACAATACCTGCTGAATATGACCTGAAAGTTGGAACCATGCGGGATTAATTTTTGTTGAAAATTCAAATTCCATTGTTAAAGCTTACTAAGCATCGCTTAGTTTTGTTCCGATTCTAAGGCTTTCATTAAGGTACTACAAAAATTTACTTGAAATGTAGTCCTAATCTCAACAATATTCATCTGGAACTATCGACAATGATAAAATAAATTTATGTTGCTACAACAAGCGATATTAGAAGGATGCGAATCTCATTAACTTGAATATTTTTAATAGATAATTAATCTTCAACAATATAAGTGAGTTTTTCAGTCAGCAGGAATCTCTTTCCCTATCTCATAATTCCGTTGATGCATAACGATTAAAAAAGTATATTCATGTAACTATATCGATGAGAAAATTAGTAGGCCTCTCATGGATGCAAGTTACAAGCAATTATTATATAAAAATAATTATAATAAAAAATTGAAATATCTCATCATATCTGTTCTATATACATTCACATAAAAGATCTTCAATATTACAGACAATATAAGAGATCTATCATGCATATTTTTTAATGTACATTTCTATTTTGTACAATTTATAATATTTTTCTTAGCTGAGATATTAATTGTAGGTAGTCCCACTGTGTGTTTTATAATGACCAAATTATTAGAATATTAAAGATGTCTCTCCATTTAAAAACTGAAATGAGAGAGATAATGATTATCAATCAGAATGTGAGATGCCAGTGAACACAAGCCATCAAAAATCATTAAGCTAGTCCTGCTGTTGCGAATTTATGGATGACACTCAAGAAATGTGAGTTACTCAATTCTATGCTTGAATGTTTCCCTTTTATAACAAACATTTTAACGCCATGCACGATCATCATGCATTGGTTAGACTATTATTATTGAAAAAAAAAAAATATTAATAATCCCTTTTGTGAAGTAATGTAGTCTTTATTATACAGTCTTCAAGTATTATCAGGCTATATGTACAGCTTTATTTGTAACAAAAATAAGGAATTTCCAATTATCGATAGCTCCAGTTCAATGTCTCCTTAGGATATGATTTTTGTTGATGTACCTATAATATAAATCAAAACAAGCGAGCACCACAGTGTTGTTTGGTGATATTGTCAGTTATAGTGTAAGATGTCATCACTTTGCGTTTTGGTCAAACGCAAACCTCGTTATAGTGTTACATGACTTGGTCTTATTTCTGTTGAGTCAAGATATCTGTCTAGTCTTGTCCAAGATATCAAGTGATTATTCCAAAAATTTGAATTACTGATATGAATCACTAAGATCTCCGTTATCTTATTTGAAAAATAATAGATTTTTTGTCACTCTGATGGTCAATTTTTACAAAATGATCAAGGGTAGATGGACATTTGGTTGATAGGGATGGCTAGTGGTGTTACCAGGAAAGAGTTCTCAAGGAAACAGTAGAGTAAGATAAAATGGCAATCCCTTATCTGAAATCTCGGGGAATTTATTTGGTAGGCTTGGAATACTGTCCTAACTCTGTAGATCAGACATACGGATAATGATCTAGGAATGATCATTTCTCTAGGAAATGATCTTTTTAATTTGAATCGACAGCTAAATCAAACCGGAACCTGCTATGTTGAGGTATTCTTATCAGTAATATGTATTGGATATATACTGTAGTTAATTTATAAGAAGTCTATGAGGGAATTGGAAGCCACTAATGTACTTATCGTATCGCGGATAATTTTACTTATTTACTCTCACAATTCCACTTTCACGAAAATTTCTAATAATTCTATGATATTTTAAACCATTATACCGTTTGAATCCATACATCGCCATTTACTCATAAATTATAAATTTGAAGCTCTCGTCGACGAATATGTATTTCTATACTCTTGAGCGAAATTTGTTCTCTATAACTTGCTTGGTAGACATTGAATATTTTTTAGAAGAGTGATCATCAACATCAAGTAAAATCTATGACATCATTCAAGGAAATGTAAAACTATAACCGACTTAGTCATAACAAAACTTTCACTCACGAATTGCTAAAAATGAATTCCATCATCTGTACGGTTAAACGACGACCATTCATCTCTCATATTTCCCATTTGAATATAAGACTTTGAAGAATTGATTGATAACAGGAATTTAAAATTAGTGTGTCACGTTGATGTGGGAGTATCCTTATCATTCAACAGTTCACCGTGTCTTCTATTTCTAAAAGGATTCAAAGCATGGCAGAGAAGAAAGATGCATATCAGATTGCGCAATAACTTTCTTCCCTGGTCAATAACGCTTTTTTAGTGGAGGATGAACATTGAACAAGTTTTCTCACAACGATAGTGAAATCGCCTTGCATATTCCAGAAAGTTGAATAGTCAATATTTTAACTTCTCATTCTTCTGAGTGAATAGATCAAATTATGCAAAGTTGTGCTGTGATACGAACAACCAATAGTTGTGATCAATGATAATAACGATTTGCCTGACGATCTCTCTAGAAGAAAATTGTTTCATTGAAAGAAATTCAATAAACCTATCAAGAAGAAATATTCACAGCATTTCAATCATGGGTTAGTGAACTAATGTAAAATGATTTGGTAGTTGAGTACTCGAAATAAAGTGGAAAGAAGAGACAAAGGACATGATAAATGGGACCAAAAGCAAATATTTGAAAAAAATCATGAAAAAAATTTATGGTAAAATGTTGTTATACCACGGATGATCAAATCCACGATTTCCGATCTTCGATTTAGCTAGGTGAAACAACGGATAAGAGAATATTGTGGAATAGGAGATATGTTACCGGAAAATTCTTAATGCCCATATGAAATCAAATTACAGGTACAAACCAGAGAATTTTTAATGAATTTCTAAAGAGTTTATGCATTTCTTCTAACATAGAGAGGGTCCATGTCCTTTAGTCTTCACTCTCTAGTGGTGAACTTTACTCAATCAATTTGGTTTTTTTCTGGGTTCAAAAATATTCCGCAGTATATATTTTTGAGGATCCTGAAATATTCCAGTTGGGTCTATTGGGATTCCGGTAAACACTTTTAAAAATGAGCGTGATAGTATAATGAAACTGAGTCCAGTTGGCAAAGATAGTCCAATGTCTGAATGAACATCAGTCGTTAGCGTCGATTGTCGTCAAAAACTACGGTACGGTACTCGATTAGATAGTCCAGTCAAATCGTCGTGGATATTGCGTTACCAAGAATAAGAGTTTTGATGATTTTTTTCGAGTTTATATTTATTCAGGCGCTGATTCCGAGAGTAAAGAGATCAACAATTTTTATCATTACCAATCAACTGGGGGGGGATAAATAGTTGTGATTGGTTTTTATCATTTGAAGTAGGTACTTCCCAGAATATATCATTCAAGATCCTGGAATACTCCAAATGAGTATGTTTAAAGATTACGATAAAATTGTATGAAGGAGGGTAGGCCTATACTATTTCATCATAATTATTTAATTTATGCGTTGACATTGCATCAGATTCAGCACTTTAAAAAATGTGAAAAGATCTGAACCATTATTCCTTGTAACGTTTATATGCGATTTGACTGGACCATAATGTAGTTGTGCTTAGAATGTCAGTCAACTTACTAGGGTCGTTGACTACTGGGCCATAGTTAGCCGGCACTGGCAGCTCGTTGGTCACCAGTGGTCCGTGGTGCTCGCTTGTTTTTGCCGTGTTCCTATGACAACAAGCATACAGCAGACCGCCGCACGTGCCTTCGATCAGACCGGAAGTCATCCAGCAAGACAGGAAGAACTCACAACTGCCACTGCTGCACTTGCCCTTACTTGTATCACTCGCCTCTGACCAAATATCTGCAATTCCTTGGACCAATGTAGATGTAAACAATATCCATTCCAATCACAACTCGCTATTATAGGCTACACACAACCAACCAGTATCAACAGAGGCGAACCCAGAAATTTGTTTCTGGGGCTATACCACTATGGTTTTTATGAATACTTTTTTACGAGTATAATGATGTAAGATGATTATGATTTGATTGATATGATAATGATTTGATTTGTGATATGATAATAGTTATTTATGTATTAAGAGCGTAAAGCGCGACTTTATCGCTCGCGCAAAACAGTTATCGCGTGACACGATAGCGGAGCGTGATAATTTTGCAAGAGCGATAAAGAAGCTTCACACGCGAATTACATACAAAATTTTTTCTACAACTGCATATTATAATAACCTGTTGAACTAATTTGATTTGTCAAATGGCCTACTGAAAACTATTATCAAATGTCTCTGATGATTATTGTAATAATAAATTTAATCCATACAGTTAAATTCGAAAATTATAATTCATTTTCAATTATTATATGTTTTAATTATACGAAAAAAACAATTTCACGAACTGCAAAAAAATCAGCCGGCCATCAGATTTGAACCTAATACGGTCGCATCCAAAGGTAATCAACGCCGCCTTAGCCACCGCAGCTATTGGATCCTTACAGAAGAAGGCGGAAATTTAGCTACATGAAATTGCATCTTTTTTGTTACAGTGACTGAAGCTTATCACAACACAGCTGATTAGCGAGCGTGAAGTAAATCGCCTGTTCGTGTGCAGTTGCTTAGCGAGCGTAAAGTAATTCAACTGCGCATGCGCAGATGGTTAGCAAGCAAAAAAGTAGATTCTCCTCGGAAATGGGCGATTTTACAAGGAGAATTCAGTATGTAAAATCTTGTTTTACGCGCAGTTGTAGAAAAAATAATTATTTGATCATGATATTATGATATTATAATGATTCGATTTATGATATGATATGATGATGATTTTTATAATAATGTAACGTACTATTCCCCTATGTTGAAAATTTCGAGGTGGAGGGTAAGTGATGTAATAAATGTGATTGCCTTTTTCATTCCCATTTATACAAACATATCTATAGCATATAAGACATTCAAATAGATAATACCAGTGCTTGATAATTCATAAAAATTGAAAGTTCCGGTACGGAGGGGGAACGTGGGGAGAGGGGTGAAGTTCTAAAATTCCTCCATTGGATAAATTTGGGAAAATTTTAATTCCTCAAGACTCATTTTTAGAGTGTTTTTAAAGCTTTCAGTTGTGTATTTTCACTATAATTGTTCAACAGAAAATTTTAATTATTTCCTTTCCCTCTCTCTGCCTTGCAGAGGTACCGGTACGGCGTACCGTCACGAATTAAGCCCTGGATATTACATTAATTTGATGTTATGGATATTTGTTTGTTTTTCAATGGCTCAACAACACTGGCGGCTCGTGCCCACGAAACAGGTGAAGTGCCAGTATCTTCTACTGTACAGCACTTCACCTGTTTCGTGGGCACGAGCCGCCAGTGCTCAACAACCCATGTAGGGCCCAGGCCTACCAGCTTTATTGCCAGTTTTATATCCACTCCACTATGAAGAAGAGGTAAATAATCATAGTTATGGATATTACTATTACATATTACCCATAACACCTTTTTTGGGGGATTGGCTGCCATTAGTAAAGATAGTCAGTCGTTTCCCGTATCTGGAGGAATAGTAATTGTTGCATTACACTCTAACTAATCAGCTGGATGTTATTGAGAGGTGTTCTTAGCTTATGTTTAAGAGGATCAACGTGCCAACTACACGTTACCTCTATCCTGGTTTATGATTATCCACTTCTGCTGTAAAGTGGAGTGAATATGAAACTGGCAACCAGCTGGCAGGCCTAGGCCCTTTATGGGCTGTTGAGCTATTGAAAAAAAACATTAACCATTACAATATATTACTGGAGATACTGTAATATTCCAGATGTTTCTGTAAGGATTTAGGTAGAATTGTATGACAATGAGTATCATATACTTGAGAAACTGATTTGTTGACAATGATAGGTCCAATGTCTGAATGAACATCAGTCCTTAGCGTTTATTGTTGTCTAAAACTACGTTACTGGACGATATTCTGTTATTATTGCCAAATATTTATAATAATGATGATTATTATATGAATTATTGAAACTCTATTTCCCCCACCTGGGTTCGCCCCTGAATAACCACTACAATGTTGTAACAAAAAGCTCTAGATATCAACAAATGTTAGTAAAAAAGAAGGAGCTATCTTTAAGATTTTAATCATGCTAGCCAAAGTGAATAGATAGAGAAGCTACAGGTAAGAACACTAAAATTGGATACCAAACCCTGGAGCACTACAATATTCATTTTTCTTGATTCAGTACTAATTCAACCATCAAATGTAATGCATAACCCTGAAAAAGCGATAGCTTATCTAAGATTCAATATTACAATAGGATTTGTATAAGAGTATAATATGTAAGTGGTTTAGGAGCTGAATACCAATAAACACCAGCCAAATTCAATAAGAAACCCTGAAAAATTACTAAAAGATTTATCTCACTTTAAAATTAAATTTAATAAATAGCGCTTGAAAAGTGGATGCCATTTTTTCCTTCTATTTTGCAGCTTGTTTAGAATGGCAAAAACTGTAAATCAATTTATATATTATATTCTTTGTATCTTATAATAATTTTATTCTTTTTATTTGAGGTTTTCAATCTTATCTCACGCTAACAGGTTCATTTTAATCGTATCATTGAGTCCATGTTTCTAGAGAGAATGGAAGAGTATGGAGGATAAAATGAGGATCCGTACAAAAAATCTGCTGAGGTTATTCGGTTTCAGGGGTGAAATACTTACCGCTAAACATATTATACTGAGAGACTCCTTACGAACCTAGGGCCTTCTTGTTTACGAATAAAATATAAATTCGTGTATATCAATCACCCTAGAATTTCTGCATGAATTTATCAATATGGTATGTAAGAATCCAGTTTCAATTCCATTATCACACCCGTGTGCTCTGATTTCACAATCTTGTAAAACAGTGTAGGCCTATGCACCGCATGTAAATAAATAAGATAAATACTCTTATTTTCGTGTGAGCTAGGAAAAAGCAAGAATTTTTTTCCAATGTTCAAAAATATGAGCTATAATTCAAATCGATTGAAGGTAGATAATTTCTCATTTTTCTTTTAAATGATTGTTTTTCTAGGAGGGTTATTGCAATTATGTCGAAGAAGGTCTAAGTTTCCAACACCGAAAATATTAATACAAGTTCTTTATTGAATATTCTATGAATAGATATCTATTCTGAAATAATTTTCTATATAGAATAATTAGAATCATTTCTGTTATAAATGATGTTTCATCAACGATAAAAATTTAAGAAATAAAAGGACTCCAAAAATGATATGGATGTTGTGAATTTATGAATCAGACTTGTCTAGAACCAAGTTACAGAAAACCGAGCTGATAAATGCCATATTTTAGCCCTGCACTGAAAAGTGAGAATTGGAAATGGATAACATTCTTAGAAATGGCAAGTTCGAACAAAAAATGATAGCTCAAGTCACAAATAATTATACCCACATACAGAATTGAAAATTTTGGTTCGCAAATAATCTAATTTTCAGTTTTTTTTCAACATAGAGGATCACGAATGATACTCACCTTCCGTTCGCAAATAATCTAATTTTCAATTTTTTCCCAACATAGAGGATCACGAATGATACTCACCTGTACGTTATTGTGGAACAGATCTTTAGAAAAAATTCTACTGAAAATCTCAGATAAAACTTGATATGGAAATATAATCTCTCCAATAATAGTTCAGCTATAACATTTAGAGAGCACAGTTGATTGAAAGTCAAGTTACTTAAAACCAGTCAATTCCTTTATTATTTGAAGTTTCTCGAATTTTTCCTCTCAATAACAATAACTTTGCAAAAAAGCTTCAATATGGTTCTTCAATCATGGAATGGAATTAGAGTGAAAATTATTTTCATGCTTATAATCTAGCTAGATCAATATTGATAGACTTTGAAGATTTATTGATTTTTTATAGAGGGGTAATTTGAAGGAATACCATGCTTTAGGTTTCATAAAGGATAAAGATCAATAATGCTTTTATATTCTAAATGAGTGCGAAAATATTATAAATCTCCAATGCAAATCTCCGTAATTTCGAGGGTCGAGAGGATGAATGTCACTATAATCATGCTGTGATGTTATTTGATAATTATTATTATTGTATCGATTTGAGTTATAGTCATATAATTTTATGTATTCTAATGTTTTGTTTGATCGCCAGTTGATAAGAGGATAATGATAATAATGATACTGCAGCTTTGAGTTATTAAACTAATTTGCTGCTACGTTTGCTTGCTTTGAAAAAAAAAAAAATCAGGTTATTAAAAATTTAAAATCGGATTGTTTTCATAATACTTGCTAAAATTCTCCCAATTTCCCTACTCCTAAAGACCTCTACAATGTAATATAATTTTGAAATATTGCAGACTGATAACCGACTGCTAGATGATAGGCGTGATCCGAAACTATGCTGTATAGTGGAGGAGATTAGACAGGTATATATTTAATAAACATCGTACTGATACTTATGAAAAATTTATCACTCCTCTCAAATTTTCTAAGAGATATACAAAGTTATGCTGTTGAAGAGACTTTTGAAACAGCTCAATCAACAATAAAAATTTATCAAAATTGTATTCTCTATCAGCTAATCTGGCATAAGCTAACTTTTGCCATTTGAGACATGAAGTCTGTGATCATATTTATATCAAAAGAACTTCTCATTTTCAATATTAAAGCCAAGAGTGAATGAAAATGGAAGCTCAGTATGTGATTCTACAGTGAGCTTGGTTAAGAGCCACAGCTATAGAGAGCTCCAATACAATAAGTTGAAATACCACAACCTCTTATGAGAAAGCAGTGAATATGATAGAAATATGAAACTAGTTTCCGAGATGAATGACTGTGTAATGTTGTCAGCTAAGTGGACTTGTATCATTATACTGGGATATTACAAGATTATGAAGAGCATACATCATGATCTAGCCAAATAATTTTGCTAAAATTAAAATACCATCCCAGTTATCTGATAGGCTTTCTATGAGTATCATTATTCAGTTACTTCAAGAAGTGATTGATGTAACTGATCATTTCTGATTCAGTTGGAATAGTATAATAGTTTAAATAGTATAAGAATATTGATGATATTGCGTCATGCTGGATCATTTGTTTAACAAGCAAGCAATTGGGATAGATGGTGTTCGAGAATTTCATCCAATATTTAAGACCCAGTTCGTAAGACATTAAATTATTATCAACTAATGTAGAATTGGAACATACTACAAAGATCTAAAATCACGAACGTATGAGTCAAAGAATCGTCGTCGTCGTAATCATGAATGATTGCATCATTGATTGATTGTATCATTGTATCACATGAGCTCATAGGCTTGTGCGTGGGTTATGCGATGGATTATGATGATGAGAGATGACCAGATGACTGATGATTTGAATGAGGCATGAGCTACTTTAATGTCTCACGAACCGGGCATAAGAGTGATGTTGAACCATTTCGATAATATTTGTGAGTATCTTGTAATAGATTACAGTACCTCTGTTTTCTTCCGGCGCTGTCAAGTCTTGGAATCCATTTTGATTGAAAAGCGAAGCTTGAATTGTCCCTGGCTCAATGGGATCCTTGAAAACTAACCGTGGACTCCTCGGGCCCATCGATGGCACTGGTGGCTGAAAGCCTAATGAGAAATTGTGATTTGTAGATTTTAAAAAAAATTCGAATTTTTATGAGAGTTTGCGAGAAAATTTGGATTTATTTTTTTCTATACTAGCCTATTAACATTATAAATAACTTTTTGGTATTAAAAAATAGTCTCTGAAGGCCTACTCTTGATTCAGCTTTCAACGTTTAAAAATATAGAAATTAACAAAAATAATAATTATTAACACTGGCTGAAGCAAATCATTGATAAGAAAAGAATCCATAAAAAAAACTTATGATTCCCATAAAACATGTGATTTTCGATTCAATTTTAATTTTCTCAAAAATACATTACATAAAATGGTCCCGCTAAACCTTAAGGATTTTCAGCAGGTGCCTAATTATAGGCCTACTATACAGGGTGTTTCAGGAGGAATGTGCAATACTTCTCAGGCTGATTCCTAAAGCCCATTCTACACGGGCGTAGGAAACGCGGCGTTAACGTCGCGTCGGCAACGCGTGCTCGACAGAACACATTGTGTTAAATGGGCTTGTCTACACGGGCGTGATAAACGCCACGTTAACGCCGCGTTTCCTACGCCCGTATAGAATGAGCCTAACACCAAGTAGACAAAAAAGTTCCATGGGACCAACCCCCAAAAACGCTTTGTTACTGAGATAACAATGGCGGAAAATTGAGATTTTTTAAAATATATTAATTTTCCTTATTTCTAGAGGCTTTATGAGAATCTAAAATGATTAATTCCTATGTACAATTAGCTGAGGAATTAAATGAAACCAGTTCCAAGTTTGTAACTTTAACGGTTATTGAGATAATTGGAAAAATATGCTAGAAAACGCAATTTTTTCAACAATAAGGGTTATAACTGGATAAGGAATCATAAAATTGTATTTTTTATTTTTGGAAGTTGAAGAGAGTCGGATTCTGAAGAGAAAGTTGAATGGCGGCGATTGTGTAAATCTTTCCCAAATCTCAGAAATGGCGAACAAAAATCGCAAAATTGACAAAACATAGCACAAGTGATTCATTTGTGTTTAGTGTGTTACATATATATTGCACAGAATCGTGGCTAATAAGCTTCCTTTTCTGTTTTTCATTGATTCACAGTATTAACTTCAGTTCCTGAAAGCAAATATTGCATTATAAAATTTAAATTTTTTCTATTATTTTTCCAGCGTCTAAGTAGTCTATCCCTTCTTTAAGATTAGCATAAACATCAGCTGTCCAATTTGAATATGATTGGAATTGGCAAGACTGTAGTGGATTCGACTACCAATCAAGACTATGATACTCAAAGGCTACACTATATAATTATGCAGTCTCTATAGGTAAAATATAAACAGGACAAGAATGTTATTTTCGTGTATTTTATTAGATCTGAAAAGCTCAGGCGTATTGATAACGCTTTATTCAGTTGCTTATTAGGTGTAATATTTTCTGCTTTCATCTCTCTCTCTCTCTCTGATGTTGTATTATATTTTGAAACAATGTAATTCTTATTATGTTTTGAAAAAAAATCGAAATTGAAAATCGAACATGTATTGTTGAATAAATAATATATAAAAACCGTTTCTGATGTTGCCATGGGTCTCATCAGACCTGAAAGAGAATAATATAATCAATCAATCAATATTCATTGAAGAAATAACGATTAAGTTATAGGGCGAGAATACAAAAAAAAGAGTTAAAAACGTTTTCTATTGCCAAATTTATTTTGATAGATATACTATTCGAGATAGGATATGTTTGTATCACTTCTTATCACAAATTTCCTCTCTCTTGAAATCTTTGAATGATCATTTTAGAAAACGGTTTGTTTGTTTGTCAATGGCTCAACAGCCCATGAAGGGCCTAGACCTAGCTGGCTGCCAGTTTCATTTTCACTCGACTATACAGTATACAGAAAAATGGTCCATATAATAATAATATTCATCATGATGGATATTTACCTGGATGGAAAGGTGCTGTAGGAGGCACCCAATGACCGGGATGAGGAGGTACAAGAGGTCTGATGGGTCTGAATGGCCCTGTTGGAAAATCCGAATTCGGCGGAAACCTGACAAACCTTCGTTGTGCCTGACCGTAATAGTTGCGAGGTTGCTGTACTGGTTCCCCGGGGGGAAATCTCACGTAAGACCGTCGACTTCTCCGCAAGGGTGGTCCATTTAGAATAGTGGAATTGTCCGTTTTAACTCTTAGTTCCTTCCATTTTGTCTTCGACTTATCACTTGACTTCTGATGTGAGGTGGGCTTGCTTCGTGAAGCAGGGGTTACACTTTTCCTTTGAGTTCTCACAAGGTTCGAAGTGGAACCACTGAAGTTATCAGTCTCTGGATCTGGTTCATCTTTGGTCATCAGAATGGTCCCTCTCCCAACGTCATCGGACGTATCCTCCACCTGAGTTCCATTCTCCAACATGTCCACGTTAACTGTGTCATGAACATTGTCATCGAACTTGCTTGGCTTGTACATAATAGCCGACTCATCGAGCTTGGCTGGCTTCGAAGTGAAGTTTTTATAAGGAAACGTCTCCATGTCGGAGTCCGTTATCCTTTTTATCCTGTTCAACTGATTGCTCAAACGCTGCTGTTGATGAAGATTATGGTGATGGTGGTGGTGATGATGATGGTGTGGATGGTGATGGCCATTGTGTTGATGATGGAGATGGCTCTGTTGGTCAGTACCAACCACTCCTGTGCAATATCTGCCTATTATTGTCATCAGTATTGTTACGGTAAAGCATAGTCGTGTACACCTGTAAAAGACAAGAGAAAAACATAACAATTAGTTTCAGCCTATTCTTGTGAGAGCATTAGCATATTGAGCATAGTGATACTTGATCCTTTATTATTCAACACTAATCCTCTGTATTAATTATTGACTTCATTATTTTTTCTTGTATCACTTTTATAATATTTGAACAGTTTAATATATGTGATTTGCTTTAAATGCAAGGGGTCTTATAAGATGTGGCAATATATTTTGTAATGTCGAATCAATAGAGCATAGTATCAGTCAGTATTCGTGATTAAAATTAGTAAAATTTTGTCTTCAAATTTGTGATTTGAAGAATGCAGAATCAATACTTAAGGAAAAATAATAATAAGCATTATTAAAAAAACAAAACATCTTAAATATATAATGAATCAATTTTTCGCTCCCTACAGCAGGCCTAATTTGTTTCTTGCATGTAAGTTGATTTTATAGAACCAACTATCAATATAATTGTCAATGATATCAGTCACAGTGAGAACGTTCTCCCACTAGGAATACGTCGAAGAGACATCATCACTGTTACTATAATAGTGAATTCGTAGTTACAGGTTTTTCAACTGGGGTATGTTATATGGACACAATTCACAAATAATTCCAATACCACGCCACCTGAGAATAGCGTTATTCGAATTTACAAGACTTAGTAGAGACGATATTTCGTCGCCGTTGTACAAATTCTGTCGCATTATATCACTGGTGAAATTTTCTGTATATCAATGGTGAGAGAACGGCCTTAGATCGTAGACCGGGAGACTAGAGCGTATGTGGGCTTTACCACTACAGAAAGGTTTTTACGCAGTTACCTGATTAATACAATCATTCGTAACATAAATTGGAACGATCAACTCTCCAATATGATTCTAATAAAGAATAGGGAATTTCTCATTATTTATACCATTCAGTTAATCATTTATATGCTACTTAGATCAAAATTTTGATAGAAAGGTACAAAATTTAATCAAATAAACGTTCACTTCTCCACATTTAACTTATACTCCGTCCCATTATTCACTTTCCCACTTGAAATTCGAAAATAGCTTCTCCACATTAAAAATAATACCAACTTATCCTTTTTGTTATGATCTTGTAGTGAGCACATTTTTGATAACCAGTTTTCAAGGTTTGTACAAATGTACATCCGACTGTGTTTTTTTTCTCTCCAGGTTTTGTTGTCATTGAGAGAGAACCGCTTTCCTCTTACATAGACACCACAATTGCAATTAACCCATTCAACTCCTTCAATCTCCGTCTGATCTTACTCCACGCTAAATCGTATCACAATTGACTACACTTTCTCGGAGCTGAGATCAACAATGGAACAGTTTCAAGCGAGATCCATCTAAGAAGAATACGGCTCGCGTGGGAAATTCCACTATGCATGACAAGTTGAAAAAACACTATCTCTTAGATTGAGGTGTCTCATCTATATTGGTGTTTGTCTCTCCTGGCAGACACATCCAAATACCTGACTTCCTAATTTGAAAGAGAGCTGATAAAAAATCTCTATTATTCTTAGTTCTGTGTAAAATTATGTGAGGAAGGAGTTCTACGAGTAGAAAAACTTTCTGAGATGCTGTAAAAATACAATATTGCAGAGAGCAATCTATTGAAGATGTCATTCCAGCCTCTTTGAGGTCCTTAATAACTATTCCGTGATAAAGTCACAGATCCATAACTCATACTAAGATATTCCGTAGTTTTCCTTCCCAGAAGTACAAAAAGAATATTAAAAAAATAATAAGGAATACTTCTCAATATTATTAAAAGTGAATAATCCACCTGAAAATAGGGATAGGCCTATAAAGTTATTGCTCACTCGTCAGAAGAGGATAGTTTTCGCAATTTGATCAATTAAAATAACTTTTTTCACAAAAAATGGTAGAAAGCGTTTTTCATAGTCCGCGCGCGAGGCGATAAAATGTTTGAATTGAAGTAAAGCAGCATAGACTACCTACCATATTATTCTAACGTGTACTGTTATACACCAGAGATGAATCATCCTCTCTTATGGTGAGTTTTTGAATAGGCCTATTAGTTTGTTGAAACAGTCTTCGATAGAGTGAAGTTGAAGACTCCCTGTGAGACCAAATGAGAAACGAGACTACTCGGGAATAAGAATAAGTAAACAGTGGTTTTACTATAATATTTTGTAAATACTGTACTTAAAAACTTCCTCTGTCTTTTCAAGGTGCTGACGTGAAAAAAAGAAGCATTGAACAGTTTTACCCTTTCATTAATTTCGTGTTTATAATGTGTACGAGAAAAATCTCTCTAGAAATAAATATGATTACCCACATACATTACAGTTGCAGTTATATTAACGATGTTAATATTGTTCAATTTCACTTGAAAATGACTAGAAATTCAAATCAAATCGAATCAAATATTCGTTTATTTTGACACTTGAGCAATACAATTTATCAAAAGAAACAAGTTTTATAAGAAAATGTATGTATACATCATAAAAAAAGGTTTATCAATAATGTTTCATATACAGAAATGCCAAAAGCTAAAAAAATTTCAAAATAAAAATACTACTTGCTAAATTATAAAATTTGCTCGCAAGTAGGAGCAAATTTCGAAACTGGTTGTGAGGAAAATATACTCATTTCAAGGGTATTGTGATTATTCATTGATTTATTTTTATAATAGCATTCTTTTGCTCATGTTATTGGGAATACTTAGTACGTATCTTTAAAACATTTTAGCTCAGTTAAGACATTTCAGTTGGTGAGTCTATAATTTCAAGCGAACAAGAGAATTGCAGAGGCATTAGAACTACAATCCAATTATCCATGGTGTAGACAAGCAGTGATTCAGAAACCTGTAATTTGTGGTAACATTGTGATGAGTGACTTGGTTTTCTACTATCTCACTCGAAAGTTAGTGGTGAGTGAATAGAAGAGTGATCATTGAATTCAATTAATACTAAATCAGCACAAGATTGACTCTAGTGATAATTATTGAAGAAAAGGATTCAGATTTGTTCCCAATAACCTTGAACTATTTGTAAAGAATAGAATAATGGTGAAGATATTGGACTTTTGACTCAAACACTCACAACTAATATTTTGTATTCGCAATTGATAAATATGAATAAATTGATGAATTTGCTGTTTTGGGCAAAGTGTAGGTATAGAAGTTTGAAAAACGTGTTTAGACAGAAAGTGATTCATCAACAGTCACAGCATCTAAACATAGAGAATTTTTATAAATTCCTGTCATCTTACTCTTACAACACAACACAGTACAATATAGAAAGATTTTATTTAATAGTTTGTTGTTCCCTGTTCAGGCGAGCTGAGACCTGAGTGATGACAATATTTACTTTATCATGACACTTTATGTCTAAATAAATATTATTACTAGCCTTTTCAGCTAGTGCATGCTTTCAAAATTTCCAGCACTTTCGAATTTAATGAATGTAGTCGCATTGCAATAATTTATCTTTGTATATAAACTCATAAATCCACGATGAATTGAATCAATAGCATTCCGTGATAATATTCTATAATTGAATATTGCATGTGGAAAGATAGAATATATTTTTTCAATTTTGGTATTCAGAGAAGGTACTGTATAGGTATTACATCAATGCTAGGTTGCGAGCTCATTCACATAGGAATCAAAACATTAGAACTGATCAACTGGATGAGATAATTAAATTAGGGTTTTATCATGTTTGATAGTAAGTTTTAACAGTCAACTGAAGGAGTAAGACTGTTATTGACTCTCATTTTGAAGAAATGTTTGAGTGTAGTAGTAAGCTTGAAGTGCTATTTATGTAGAGTAAGCTAGTTAGCTTGAACTCAAGGTACTTTCTTGAACTCTGGCAATTGGAAAAGACTTGCTTTGATATTTTGATGCACGCTGAGTGATCTGTTTAATTGCAGGCGGATACGACATAACACTCCCATCACCATCAGCTCTATTGTTTCCTTTCCCCTTTCAGTTCTCTTGAACAGCCTAAATAGTTTGGGTGGGAGTGAAGAAAAAAAGAAAAATCCTAGATAAAAATAAAAAATCCTCTGTAGTTTTCCCTCCCACTCATCCTTCAATCCTTCATTCTCAACTCACTCTTGGAAGATGTCAATGCAAATGCAACTGAATATTTTTTTCTATCCCGAAAATTTCAATTAAAAAATATTTTTGAAACTTTGTAGATTATCATTCCTGCTAATATAGGTTCCAATCATAAACTTGTTTATTGAATAGTTTGAATACGTTTTTCCTTCGTTTCGAATACGTATATAATAAAATTTATATGAAATTGGAATCGGGAAAGATTAACGTATTCGTGGCCATTACCAGTGAATATAAAGAATGATTCAATTCAATGATAATGCAAAACAATATCCAATGAACAATGTCATATTATACAGTGGATATAGAGTATATTCTTTATATTCTTCAGTCTCTCCATATTATTTGGAATTGATGAGTATAAGATCAGATCAGATCAGATGAATTACTGATTAGTTGAATAATTACAGTGTAGAATCATTTGAATCATCCATCTCCAACTTGAAATTCAGTACATCTTCCTAGAAAAATTATTTTTTTAAATTCCCATTCCCCAACAATCAAATATTTGACAAGAGGATTATTAACATGAAAGGTAATAAGAATCAATCGAAATAGTTCAGTCACTGTCATAATTCAAAACAATATTCAATAAACAATGACATATTATACAATTCAAGAAACAATTGGCTTCATGATTGTGTGAGCTGGAAAGAAATGAGCGGAGGAAAAATACTTAGCCAACTATGGTTTTTCATGTAATGGGATAGCCTACAATTTGAATTTATTATATCCTTTCCCATATTTGTAATGCACGAGAGATATTCCTCGGGAACCTTTCAGGTGTTTCAGGCCTTTTCAGGGTTCATGAAAATTTGAAATGGTCATCATGCATTAATTTCATACGCTGTCAGAATTGCTTAGGCCGTGTGTGTGAAATTCCATTTCATTCAATAAAAACAAATTAAAGGAGATACAAACATTGATCTTCAATACCGAAATTGGCACAATAGAGGTCAAGGCACAGAATAAGAGGTCTTGTATAATTTAAAAACAGAAACGTAATGTTTGTTTTGGATTCTTTTATCGAATTGTTCCATTTGATCGATTTATGTATTATCTCATGTACCGTCTTGATAGGGTATTAACCATAGACATTCAGGATTTGAACTTACAGTCCTCTCACAATAATCTCAAATTGATTTCAAAAAAACTCACCAATCATTCCATCTTTGATATGGTTGCAATATGCGTATCTATCTTTAGCCAATTCATTCATCTACTCATGATTTAGTACAAGTTATCACATCCAAAAAACACCATCAAATTGAAAAAGAGTTGCTTCGAGCTGAATAAACGTTTGATCTAATTGTTCACCATGTTCTTGGGGCAACCTATAAGTGAATAAGGTTGTTGTGATCTCTTATTTTGATCAGTTCTACTCTTCAAGACGGTACATGAGATAATTAGTAAATCAAGCAATAAAAGGATGAAAGACATCACGTATTGGAAAGGAATACAATGATATCTACATTATCTACTAAAATATTCATGCTGCACATCTATTGAAGTTGAATATAAGTTGTTGGCTCACAGCAGTCCCTTTAGGCTAAGTAATTTTTTGTGAGCGTAGATCACAAAGACAACACTGCTAGAGTAGGCAGCCAACTAATGTTTTGATTCAACATTATCGCAGAGCCGGTTTTGTAAGAAAGTTATCTCAGGAAGGAAACAGCTATTATGGAAGTAACATCAACCGCTCCCATAACATTCTTATGATGAAAACGAAACTGGTTGTTCTTTATTCAACACAGCACAGTATCATATGTTTCAAGCGAGTTAATTTGACTCGAGGTACGGAAGGTGATAGACCTGGTTTTTTAATAACTGTATTAACATCAGCCAACATACTGATGAACTATGCCATTAGTCAGCAGCACTATTTTTACTGGATGTCTTCTTCGCAGGTTCTCAAACCAGATTTTACATTATTTACAATAACTATAACTCCTCATAACTATAGACTAATAATTTTGATTGTTAATTGTTTTCGGTGTAATTTTAATTGTTGATTCATTATTTTCATCAATTATTTCAATATTATTAACATGTTTTGCGGTTTGCCCCATTCGATCGGCTGAATTGGCCCAATAGAGGTGAGAGCAAGAGATGTATTAGATCGGATCAAATTACATTTCTTTATTCATGTAGATAACAAGAATAACAGTTTCTTTAGTTTCTAGATAGTAATTGAATTTAGTAAGTATAACTCTATACAGAAATGGATATATAGTAAGAATAACCATTGTAAGGATTGGAGTCAATTGTCATTCTATGGTACAAAATAATTATTCCATAACTTTCACATGCGGAGAGTGCAGGATTTGGTTTTGGATGGTATGAGATGACATGATAGACCAAATGTGAGATAGAAAGAATAGGGACTCACTTGAGGAGGAGGCAGATGTTGGACAGGTTGCTGAGGAGGAGCAGACTGAGAGATAGGAGTGGGGACAATATATGCAATAAGAAATGACAAGGCAAAAGTAGAATGAAACATTGCATTAAATTATTTTTCACTCATGGTTTGTTAAATCTCCATGCAGCTTCACTTGAATCACTCTCTTTTTACAACCTTTTTTTATAGCGGTAAAAGTATTGGGAGATTTTCAAATAAGCTCCTATCTAGGAGACAAGGAATTTTGATGAGAATCGGGTTCAAGGTCCAATATTTGAATTGTGAATTTGAAGTGCGAGTGTGAGCAGAACAATCTGTCGATGGGATTGCTGACAAAAATCTATCACTAGAGCTTGGCATGTTGCACCTCAGTTTTGTGATCTCTCATAGGAAGGGGGAGCGCGCATCCAGCTCAATTCTCCAAGAAGACAATATACTCAAACTCCATTCTCACACTGGCGGCTCGTGCCCACGAAACACGTGAAGTGCTGTACAATAAAAGATACGAGCACTTCACCTGTTTCGTAGGCAAGAGCCGCCAGTGCATTCTCATCCCTGGCTCTCATGATAGTAGCTATTTTCCTTGAGTATGTTTGCTTGGTTATTGTGAAGTCAAGTTACGAACGCTGTGGACTGCTCTTGGATGGGTTAACTTTGACCAGTATTCAACCCAATACATGTTGACGAGATGGAACTCACTCGTGTCTCACCATCAATAAAAGCAATATAATATGCATATTTTTTCTGAGAGTGTAGATATTCCTATCATCTCACTTTTTGATTTTGAACTACTGTGAACATAATATAACTTTTTTCTTAATAACTAGAACATTGAGCATGAAAAATCCATTTTTGAGACTGATGGGGACGATTGGGTGGGGGTGTTAAGTTTAAGTGTACAACTGGCATACCCTCGTATCTATTCTTTCGTCTAATCTATAAAATTTGTTTGAATCTATATTATGTATGATATTTCACCATGTCTGTGAAGTGAAAAATGTATCACATAAGAATACTTGTATTATTTCATAGCATTTCACGGCTCGAAGAATTAAACTTCAGTAGTAATTTATATAGTAGTGATTTACTGCTTCATTAAAAAGTTAAATCACTTTTAGTTTATAGGCCTATCCGACTTATGTTCGAAAAACATTGTCAAGATCATTGGTGGTGTAATGTCATAGAGTAATACATCTGCTCAATACTCGATCATTGTGTTACTCAAATTAATGACTTCTGTTGCATAATAAAAAAATGTCTTATTAGGAAAGTGAAGTTTCCTACGAAGCTGGTCTTTCAGTGACACTTTACTGTATAGAATAAATTCAAACATTGCACTTGACCTTACCTGAATGGACTCAGCTGATGCTTTTCCAGCTCAATATGACCGGAATATTCATGCCCTTGTGAAAATCGAAATGAAATTTTCCCAGCATAATTTTCTCATGGATAAAATAATAATAATAATTACTAATTGCTTCATTGTCTGTTGAGAGTTTTTGCAAAAAATCTCTCCTCATATTGAGATGGATTTGGAACTTTATGACTTGGGATAAATTATCATACTATCCTTTTGAATAATTAACAATGAGTAATGTTATGATAATATCTGAAGTATGTATTACAAAAATTTTGAACTATAAATAATATAACATGGGAGTATGATTTATAATATGGATCAATTCTTCTAAATCACGAATTGAAATTTCCGGATAGATAAGTGAACCTGATTGTGTCAGCAAGGAAAATTCCTGAACAATAATGGGAAATGATGTGAACTAGGGATATATTGGATGATTTCTTTTCTAATCAGAGCATCTTTGCTTATAAGTCGACGAAGAATTTGAATCAAAATTTGCTCTAGAGCTGATATTTATTGGAGTTTAAAGAACATTAACTATACCCTATTCACGATCACTTAGGACGAAATGAACAAAATTTTTTGCGCGTGTGTGCGGGTAAAGGGAGGTATTACTTCATACGACGTTCGGCCGCAGTCGAACAGCTGTAGTCCATCACAGTTCTTGGCTTTCCCTCAAGCTTAAACAAAAATAGCTACCTGTTCATGCAAAAAGTTCCTTTATTTCGTATCAAGTGATCGTGAATAGGGTATAGTATAACAAGTTTGGTGTAGGTACTCTGTGAGAGTGGTATGTCATGAGGTTAAGTCACGACCATTTGAGACTGCTCTAGAATGAGTGACCAGTATTTTTCTAAATACATATTTAGGCTCGTGCCCACGAATCAGGTGAAGTGCTGTACAGTAAAAGATAAGGAACTTCAGAAGTGCACTTTCGTCATCAGTCGTCAACTTTCAAATAATTATCAGCTTTAAAATTTATTCGGAACTTAAATCTACTCGATGTTTGTCTTATGTCAGCATCCACTTTATAAGTCACCAATCCATTTGTTCAATGTCTGTTCCATAATATAATCATACATATGTGAGTTCAATCTAGACTTTCTTCTGTTCATATTCAATCAGGAAATCCGTGGTGTGACAGTTGTCTGAGCATGTGAAAATGGAAGTGCATGGATGAAAAGATAATGTGAAAGTGTTGGTGTTGGCGACGTTCATTCATAACACCTTAAGCTGGGTGTCGAGAGCAAACCAGGCCAAGACTTTCACTGGCATTGCCAAGGACAATATTCGCCTTGTCAAAACTGTTCGGTGTATGGGAGATGAGGTAGTCAGAATCGCGTAGGTGACAAACGGCAAACCAAGTCAGTCACTGTTTCTCACAGATTTCGAATCTTTTCAGCCGAAGACAATATATTTCTAGTCTCATTAGTGAGGAAGTGGATGTTTCCAAATCAAATCCTTTCCACTTTCTGAAACTCCATCATTCAGCAAGTTCCGCCCCAAAGAAAGCTTTTTGCTTCTTTGGATTTTACTTTAAAGTTTTCCAAGTAGTCCAATATCTATGTATATAGAAGCGAAATGGCACTCATTCGTTTAATAAATCACTTATCAGCGGAATCTACTGAACCAAATGCGTACAAATTTGGCAACATGTTCAGTTGGACCTTCAGTCGTACTCTAAGAACGGGTTTTGAGACTTCCCGAGAATATGCCCAGTATTTGCGATTTTCTATAGTTTGATAGTTTTATGTGTTTCTATAGTTTTCTATAGTTTCCAAGCTTTTTTGAGACTCAATCGGCATGAATTTTGAAATTTGGTAGACGGGTTCAGAATAGGTTTGGAATATTGTGTTAACATTTTTTGAAATTCTCTTGAGATCAAGCCAGTAATCAGGTTCTTGAAACTTGTCGCGATACATCACGGGTTGCATATGTTGTGACGTAGCCAATCAATAAAAATGAAATGGCACTCAATCATTGCATGATCGGTTGAACCTATAGATGCGCACTATGAACAGATTTTTATCACTTTTCAAGGATACGCCCAATATAAAGTTTTTCTGTGTTTTCTAAGCTTCATGTCTTGTATATTATTTGATACTAGTTTTTGTATCACAGGTTTTTGTGTCATTCATAGTATTTTTTTGGTAACATTTCATTCTAATTTGTACTAAACTAGTATCACAACACGAAAAAGAATAAAAGTGAATGAGAATAACTAGTAAGCCCCATGGGTTGAAGAGCTCGCGTGCAAACTCTTGAAATTGACTAATGGATTTAATAACTTGATGATAAATTTTGCAGTCGAGTACACGTGATCAAGTTCTCTGATGCTTTGGATGCCGTGAATTGTCAAAATAGGAACCACAAATCTTCCCAATACCTATTTTAATACAATTCTGAATGAATCCTTTTTGTAAGGATATAGTTATGTACGATATATTTTGATATAGGCTATACCGTTTTCATTTGTTCCTATTCCAACTATCCGCAAATCCGCTGCAGCCAATGCACCAATAAAAACGTACTTGTTCAAGACGACTTGATCATAAAAAATCACAAAGAATAACTGAACAATTCTAACAAATTTGAATACATGGATGTAATAAAATTTTATTATATTTTTTGCAGAAACTTATTCATACTATATTTAAACTTAGAGTATAGAGTTATATTGATCGCATTTTGTATTGAATTCAATAGCCTTAGTAAGTTATGAAGTGTAACAAATTGGAAACAGTTGAGCCATTGACAAACGTTGTAGAGCTTTGTTCAAGAATGGGATTTTCCAATATTTCAGTATTTCCATTCGGATAAATCAAATATATTATTAATCAAAGATCCACTCAATATAGCATTCCTCAAATCCCATAGTAAAGCACAGGTGACATTATTATCAGTTTGACCTATCAAAGCATGTAATGGGAATTGGATGGAACAAAAATTTGATTTAATGAAGATTGGGGATAAATGTCTAATGGTAAAATAATTCAAATTGCCGCCTCTTCTCAGTTTTTCTAATAACTAAACGCCCATTATTTGAAACAACTCCGTATAATCAGCTGATCATAGCTATAAGAGGATATTTTTTATGAAGTGACTGCGGCCAGCTGCTGTCGATCGCGGTTGTCAACAATAGCTGAATGCTCCATTGTTGAAGCATTTGTCTTCCTCCAATGAATCCAGTCGCGGCCGCATCAAGCAAAACGAATAAAATGCATGCTCTCAACGGCCCTTGGTCATATGACAAAACCACTCGAGTCCAAAACCGCAGTTTTGAGAAAATGGAGCTCAAAGTTTTCTATTATGTTCAAACACAATTTTTAAAAATATTTTTTATCCTATCACAATAAAACTTACAAAGTAGGTTCAAAATACACTTATTCATAATTCTATCATTCCAAAGTGATGTAAAAATGTTAAATCACTGATTTAGTCATGACTTAAGTTGTTTGGACCATGTAAAAACATGACATAAGTGGAGTTAGGTCATTTTACCCGAATGAAATTAAAGACTTAAGTTATTTTACACATTCTCAGAGCAATAGAAATAGTAAGTTAAGTGGTTTTACCCAAACATAGATTCCCATAATTCATCTGCAATACCTGACTTAAGATGTTATAAAAGTCTTAATCATGCAAGTAAGACTTAGGTTGTTTTACCAAAGCGTAGATCTCAAAATTCTACACCCGGATATGTAATTATCTTATTTCCTCAAAAAGTGGACTTAAGTGCTTTTGTCAAATGACCAAGGCATTGTTGTACAGTCGCGACTGCCCGCCGCGATACGTTCTATCAACTAAAACCTACCTCAAGAGTGATACAGTAAATAATGGTGTTACACGAGATTATAGCAGACGCCAACGAAAAAGGCGATTGAAGAGCTGTTAGGCTCGGTGCACATATGCGATAGCGGCTCAGCTTGACGCCAGCGGGGGCTCTGAGAAACCCCGTCAGCGGTTTGGCAGTACTAGCAATCAAATGGAGCGGTGCACAGTTCAGCGGTGCGATCATCGAGCGATGGCTGGATCGCGGCGGGGCCAAAACTGTCGCCGAGTACTGCCTCACCGCATTTCGGTCGCCGTTGTTTTCCAAGAAATTCACTTCTCTACAAAAATTTGAAATGCGTAAAAATAGAGATAGGAAAATTTTGATTCCAGATTTGGATTCAGCGCCATCTAATTAGTAAGAACTCACGTAATTGCTCAAAAATAATGAAAAATAAGGAAGTTATTTTTTTCAATTTTATACAGTAATATACTTGGGTTATTTCTAATCAATATCATAGTCATCATTAACATATATTACATTATCATGTTGGCCTATTATTCAAACTATGAGCTATCATGTTGGAGCTTATCATGTTGGCCTATTATTCAAACTATGAGCTATCATTATAACAACTATTACTATGAAAAATATTATATACGGTATGTTCCTATGTATTATATTGATATAATATAATAGTTTAATATTCTGGTTTATAATAAAAGTTTCAACAAGATTATTTTCCCTGAGTTGAACAAGGAGTATAATAAATAATAAATTATAAACAATAAATTTTATTTCTTAGTTCAGCCCTTACTTAATACAAACTTCAGTCTCCTCTTCCCTGATATCTTATATTTTTGTCTGGTTTAATAATTTTGTCAAGTAAGTACAGTAGTGTGCGGATACAATGGATTCTTAAAAGTTATGTGTACTTTAATGGGAAATAGATTCATTTCATCCTATCTATAGGCGGTGTCACTGGGGGACCTGGCCTTGTTAAAAATATTCGCTGTATATCATATATACTATCAGCTACCCCAAGACTCTGATGCCCGGTTTTTCCAAGCACACTGAACGTTGAGGGGCCCTCAAATTTTGATAAACAGCTGACATTTTCCATGATAAGTATAGGAAATCTAGTAAACTTGAGGGTCCCTCAATTTTGAGTGTGCTTGGAAAAACCGGGCACTAGACTTCCACATGGGTGGTAAACTCTGCCCGAGTTTTTATCCAATAACTCTATGATTCGAAGTTTTATCTTTTGATAGATTCAATAGTGGAAAAAGTTTTATGTCAATGAATTTTGCGTGTGAGACCGGATCAAGTAGACTACATAGTACTGTATAGTTAATTCACAGAAGTCGCTGAACATCTTGGAAACAGTAACATTATTATAATTAAATGCAATACGTGACTTTGCGTATTTAGACCTATGATCAATCAATTGGAAAATGAAACTAGAGAAATAAGAACCTCGAGATCAGCAGTTCAATAGGAAATCATCATTTCAATGCAATATCAGAAATTCAAAGATGTAGGCCTATGTGTCATCACTATTATTTTACACAAAACTGCAAACTGTTTTGACTTTACAGTATCTTGATTCCCTAGGACAGTAGGTTAGTTAAAATAGAATTCCTAGTATTGGCTAAGCTAAAAAAAAAACATTGAGCATTGTCAAAGAAACTGTCATGATCAGAAGTTCAGGGAATGGACCAGAGAGAGGTAATGAGGTTTAATTTTGAGAATAAAAGTTGATATTGAAAATATGCAGTGTTTTGAATTTATAAATAAACTCCTCTGGATGTGTCGTCTAAGATTCAACATTATTATTGTTATAGAATAAGTATTTTTTATATAATTATTTCTAGGACTTTGGTCTATATCAGAAATTTTCTGCGCATCTGTTTGCGCATGCACTTACACTTTGTAGTCAGTTTATGCTAGGCACTTAGAAAAGAAACATTGTCAGTTCGTGATGGAAACGTTTGAAATTAATTTTTTTATTAGCGCCATTCACGTGCAATCAGCTAGACAAAGAAAATATAGGCGACCTAAAGATCAAAGTAATATTAACACAAATAAAATAAAATGATATACACACTTTAAATTAGAATGGCATTTCCTCGAATGAAATTCACAAGAATTATTATTATTATTATTTCCTTCAATTTTACAAAACAAGACTTTTTGGACAGACACAACGATTGCTCACTCATCAATACACATCAATGCACAGTTTCAAATCCTTAATTTGATGCCTAACTTATTATGATTGTATTCAACTGAGTTCAGCAAATTTCCACTCTAGCAATATTGTCTTATCTTACTGGAACGTTTCTTTTGGAACAGCAACTGAATTGAATTCAGAACCTCTGATTATAAGACCGGCGCATTCTCAATTGTTACACCAATGAGTCACACAAGTTGAAATTGGCACTTTGATGTCTGATTCAATCAATCTACAAAGCAAACATTTCTGCTTGAAACTATTATTTTATAAAAAATACTAGAACTTCCAAATATTCTTATTAGAGAGAAAATAAATTGAATTTTCATTTAATAAAAGAGGGAAATGAGTAGACTGCTATTATAAAACGACTTTCATAATGAAAAAAATTACTAAATTATTATTATTTCTGAACTGATGAAGGGAATATTACTAATTCGGGGGGCGCTGATTCCGAATCTGAAATCAAAATTCTTCTACTCCCATTTTTTTAGATTTAACTTTCTGTAGAGAGCATTCATCCATTGGACCCGCTAGAGACTCGCAATCGAGAGCCGCTGAACTGTGCACTGAACAAACTAACGCTGAATCTTGATTTTTTTTTAATCAAGCAGCGACCAAGCTGAGCCGCTATCGCATGTGTGCACCGAGCCTTAGTGATAAGGAACTTTACCAGGAAAGACAGTCGGCAAGCGATCTGCAAGAACATATTATTGAGTCAAGAGCAAGCGGAACTAAACCGTTTTACTCATTTAGGCTCGGTGCACATATGCGATAGCGGCTCAGCTTGACGCCAGCGGGGGCTCTGAGAAACCCCGTCAGCGGTTTGGCAGTACTAGCAATCAAATGGAGCGGTGCACAGTTCAGCGGTGCGATCATCGAGCGATGGCTGGATCGCGGCGGGTCCAAAACTGTCGCCGAGTACTGCCTCACCGAATTTCGGTCGCCGTTGTTTTCCAAGAAATTCACTTCTCTACAAAAATTTGAAATGCGTAAAAATAGAGAGAATAGATAAAATACATATTATTTAAACTATGAGCTATCATTATAACAACTATTACTATGAAAAATATTATATACGGTATGTTTCTATGTATTATATTGATATAATATAATAGTTTAATATTCTGGTTTATAATAAAAGTTTCAACAAGATTATTTTCCCTGAGTTGAACAAGGAGTAATGAATTTTATTTCTTAGTTCAGCCCTTACTTAATACAAACTTCAGTCTCCTCTTCCCTGATATCTTATCTTTTTGTCTGGTTTAATAATTTTGTCAAGTAAGTACAGTAGTGTGCGGATACAATGGATTCTTGAAAGTTATGTGTACTTTAATGCAAAATAGATTCATTTCATCCTATCTATAGGCAGTGTCACTGGGGGACCTGGCCTTGTTAAAAATATTCGCTTTATATCATATATACTATCAGCTACCCCAAGACTCTAATGCCCGGTTTTTCCAAGCACACTGAACGTTGAGGGACCCTCAAATTTTGATAAACAGCTGACATTTTCCATGATAAGTATAGGAAATCTAGTAAACTTGAGGGTCCCTCAATTTTGAGTGTGCTTGGAAAAACCGGGCACTAGACTCCCACATGGGTGGTAAACTCTGCCCGAGTTTTTATCCAATAACAATATGATTCGAAGTTTTATCTTTTGAAAGATTCTATAGTGGAAAAAGTTTTATGTCAATGAATTTTGCGTGTGAGACCGGATCAAGTAGACTACATAGTACTGTATAGTTAATTCACAGAAGTCGCTGAACATCTTGGAAACAGTAACATTATTATAATTAAATGCAATACGTGACTTTGTGTATTTAGACCTATGATCAATCAATTGGAAAATGAAACTAGAGAAATAAGAACCTCGAGATCAGCAGTTCAATAGGAAATCATCATTTCAATGCAATATCAGAAATTCAAAGATGTAGGCCTATGTGTCATCACTATTATTTTACACAAAACTGCAAACTGTTTTGACTTTACAGTATCTTGATTCCCTGGGACAGTAGGTTAGTTAAAATAGAATTCCTAGTATTGGCTAAGCCAAAAAAAACATTGAGCATTGTCAAAGAAACTGTCATGATCAGAAGTTCAGGAAATGGACCAGAGAGAGGTAATGAGGTTTAATTTTGAGAATAAAAGTTGATATTGAAAATATGCATTGTTTTGAATTTATAAATAAACTCCTCTGGATGTGTCGTCTAAGATTCAACATTATTATTGTTATAGAATAAGTATTTTTTATATAATTATTTCTAGGGCTTTGGTCTATATCAGAAATTTTCTGCGCATCTGTTTGCGCATGCACGTACACTTTGTAGTCAGTTTATGCTAGGCACTTAGAAAAGAAACATTGTCAGTTCGTGATGGAAACGTTTGAAACTAATTTATTTATTAGCGCCATTCACGTGCAATCAGCTATTTGGGATACTGCTTCCGAGTCCTATCACGATAGGAATAGGAAGAGAGCAGCTTGGGAGGCAGAATGTGAGGAGGTTATTCGCGGAAAAATCGGATGCAGAGAAAAGTGAAATAGGTATAGTCTGTCCAAGCAAAGAAGACACTCTGGCATCGATGAAAAAATGACTCCAGCTCGGTAAATGTTGGTTCAAGAATTATCAATTTGGTAGATCAGAATGTTTCCTACAATCTGAGACCAAATCAATAATTTTTGAACCAATATTGACCAAGCTGAAGTCATTTTCTCATCTTGCCAGAGGCTCTTCTTTGCTTGGACAGACTATAAGTGGCTGATCTTTTACCATCTTGTAATTCTATAAGGCTAAAATTTTATTATCAGTTGTTGTTTATTTTTTATGATGTTGTTGTTAGCAAAGAAGTCATAGCTTGTTGGAAACTAATTACGAAGTGCTCTTTCACTAGTCCATTCTGTTCGAATGATCAGCATAGACTAAATAATTTAATATGCATTGAGTCTCAAAAATATGTGTGGCTTTGAATCCGTTGGTGGGGAGCCGCTAGACAAAGAAAATATAGGCGACCTAAAGATCAAAGTAATATTAACACAAATAAAATAAAATGATATACACACTTTAAATTAGAATGGCATTTCCTCGAATGAAATTCACAAGAATTATTATTATTATTTCCTTCAATTTTACAAAACAAGACTTTCTGGACAGACACAACGATTGCTTACTCATCAATACACATCAATGCACAGTTTCAAATCCTTAATTTGATGCCTAACTTATTATGATTGTATTCAACTGAGTTCAGCAAATTTAAACTCTAGCAATATTGTCTTATCTTACTGGAACGTTTCTTTTGGAACAGCAACTGAATTGAATTCAGAACCTCTGATTATAAGACCGGCGCATTCTCAATTGTTACACCAATGAGTCACACAAGTTGAAATTGGCACTTCGATGTCTGATTCAATCAATCTACAAAGCAAACATTTCTGCTTGAAACTATTATTTTATAAAAAATACTAGAACTCCCAAATATTCTTATTAGAGAGAAAATAAATTGAATTTTCATTTAATAAAAGGGGGAAATGAGTAGACTGCTATTATAAAACGACTTTCATAATGAAAAAAATTACTAAATTATTATTATTTCTGAACTCATGTAGGGAATATTACTAATTCGGGGGGCGCTGTTTCCGAATCTGAAATCAAAATTCTTCTACTCCCATTTTTTTAGATTTAACTTTCTGTAGAGAGCATTTATCCATTGGACCCGCTAGAGACTCGCAATCGAGAGCCGCTGAACTGTGCATTGAACAAACTAACGCTGAATCTTGATTTTTTTTTAATCCAGCAGCGACCAAGCTGAGCCGCTATCGCATGTGTGCACCGAGCCTTAGACAACTTACAGACTGTCCTGAGAAAGAGCTGAGTATTCGCCAACCGCAATTTCTGTTACATTGAAAACATCGTGTGATAATAACAATCAGATTTGTTTTGAAAATCATGTTAGCTCTGAACAGATTCTTGTTTCTTGGATAATTATTGTATTTTTATTTTCAATTTTTGTCTTCTATCAGTTGCTTGCTAAATTTGAACCGGATAATTATGATTTAAAAAATCTATAATCATGATTTCTCAGCACATTTTTTACTGTGATGGCTGCCCAAGAGCAAATAAAAGCCCTTCTCTACCAAAAAATACTGAAAAAATGCCTTGTGATAAAATAATTCAAATTTGCCGCCTCTTGTCAGCTGTTTAAGTAAATAGACTCCTATCACATGTTTAAACTTTGAGATAAATATTCAACATTTGACTTCAATTGAACATGAACGTATTTTTCATTTGAGGACATTATTTTTATGATAGTTCTTTCAAATTTGCCGCTAATAAATCAGCTGTTTTATTGAAAACAGATGGATTATCCAAGAAATGATTTATTCAAATTCGATATGACATTTTTTCTAGCCGTGATTATTTTGTTGGAATATAATAGATGCCGGAGTATATATAGATATATTGTTGCTGTGAGCTTATCCTTTTTTCGCCTGAAAAAGGATGAAGGAGTCGGTCGGTTTCATTGTCCAACGAACTTGACCTTCATAAAAGTATGAAGAATATAATATGTTATGAATTTAAAGTTGTTTAATTGAGGCGTTCGAAAGTTATTGTCGAACAGACAGACAACGACTTCGGGCTTGAGTCAAAAGAAGGAACTCGCTGACGCTCGTTCAATTATTAATAAATGTTTCATAAATGAGTTAAATAAATGCTACTCAAAAAATACTAAGAAAGAAACTAGTAATACATATTACTCGACTGAACATAACACGACTAAACTATCATCAAAACACAAGTTAGATTGGAAGTAAATGAGACGTTTCTCATGAATGGAAGACTGAAACTTGTAACACTAGTAAAATACATAGTTAGGCTATCATATTAGAGCTATCAAGAACTCGATACTACTTGCAGGAAACGTGCTTCTGAATTACATACCAGAACCATGAAATATATGCTGTCTTTCTCTTTACAATTTATTACTTTTGATTGAAACTGTTCATAGGTCACATAGAAAGTGAAGTGACCATGGCTACAATCCACCCACATACATTAAAATAGCTGTTTCACTTACAAGAAATTACTGCTCTCAATCAAAGTATAGTCTGTAAAGAAGAGATCTTTCTGAAGTCAAGCAAATAAGACATTCTGGTAAGATGGAAATATGACTCCAGTTCGTTCAATATTGGTTGAGAAATTCTAAATTTGGTCTCAAACTGTAGATCAGATTGTTTCCTGATCTATTTATAATTTTTGAACCCATATATATTGCCCGAGATTGAGTTTTATTCCGATCTTACCAGAATTTCTTCTTTGCTTGGACAGACTAGATCGCTGTCTACCTTGCATCAATTCATTTATATTGCATAGATTCTCTCTTTTCCTTTTCATATTTCCTTTTGAAAATTTCCATTGAAGAAGAATGAAGTCTTCCAGAAGTGTCATGAATGTATTATCAATTTGATTTATTAATAGTGGAAAACATTTTTTCAAGATTTACTCTTGGATTTGTCAAGTATTTTCACAAGTTTTCTGGATCATAACTCAAGACATATTGAAAATATGTCTAGACTCTGTTCCTATCCTCTACAACGGATCTCTTCACAAATCTACTAGTACTTGTAAAATTTAACACTTTCAATTCCTCGTAACACGAGTAAAAGTACTTTGGTTCAATACAATGCAATTATCAACTGGAGCTCTTCCTTAACACTTTCCTCCGACTTTAAAAAAGTTACCAGATAGGTCTAGATTACATTTGGGCTCCATAATCATAAAATAATGATTTTTTTTCAAATCTAATAAAATTTATAATCTTTCAATAACTCTTTGAGAGTTTTCTTTCACCCTTCAATCAATCTGAAATTAATTGTCCCCTACAACTTTTAAACTTTGTTGGCTATAAAGTAGCCTTGCGTATTTATGTATTTTATCTTTTCATTTTTATTTAATTTCATCAAGTTGCAACACAATACTCAATGGAAGGTTCAACAGAATTACGAGGGCAGTCCAGAAAGTCTGTCACGTTTTGATATAAAAGAAATAGTAAGTGCAAGGAAAAATTTTTATTATATACATTTAAAAGTACAACTAAAATACTATTTTTCAACATAATCACCAAACAAATTGAGACACTTATCATAGCGGTGAACTAATTTGGAAATGCCGCCGTCATAAAAGTCTGCCGCCTGTAACTTTAACCAGTTGGTTACGCCCTCCTGCAGCTCCGCGTCGTCGTCAAAGCGCTGCGTACCAAGCCATGTCTTCATTACAACGCAAAACGTGACAGACTTTCTGGACTGCCCTCGTATTTCCAAAACTGTCACAATACTAATTTTTCATAATAAGTCCAAATATTTAGGTTATGCCACTTTAGTTCAATTCATTTGGCTAGCCAGCAGTTAAAGGGAGCCAGTCCCAAAAGATCTTCAAGAACTTATGGTTAGAATGTCATAAACATGAATATCCTCATGAATTGGATGGAGAAAATTAGTTACAGTAACTCGACAATTTCCTGCTACTTTAACGTATCAAGTCAATATCAAATGATTAGGAATAGGATACCTTATTGTTGACCGGTATTTCAAATTATGTAATATTGTAGGGGATTAGATTCTGAAGAAGAAAATTTTCAGTGTCTTTTTCGTCTGAAACACATCCAAACCTCAGGAAGCATGATTAAAAGGAGAAAAAACAGCTTTCTAACTGCTTTTTAGTCTATTGAGGTTTAGGTGTGTTTAAGAAGAAAAAGTCATTGTAATTTGACAATATCCTGCTACTTGAACTTGAACGTATTAAGTTGATATTGAAATGAAATGAAAAAGTTTTATTCTCAAAAAGAAACATGTTACAATCACTTGAAATGTAATATACAATAATTCCATAGAATAATACTCCCCACCTAGAAACGAGTCTGTGTGTGGGGAGGGTCGCATACAAAATATAAATAAGTTTGCAAAACACCTGAGGAAAAAAATATATATACAGTATGTAATTCAATACTTATTCGGTTAAAATCACACAGTAAAGGAATATAAATCATGTAATGTGAACAAAATTGTTAGTTTTAATAAATCATATTTGAGCAGAAACAGTAAAATTTTTAGAACCTTTCAAATATAATGTTATCCAGCAGTATAAGAGTGAAAGGTAATAGGAAGATTTTCAAGATTATAGAAAAAAAGGCTGAGGAAAATCAGTAATTTACCCAAGTATAAGGAGACCTTATTAATTCTTCGCTGGCCTCATTACCAATGCCAAGTAGCCACATCCCCATCCAACGCCTGAAGATGGCAATGCTGACCCCCTCAGTGTGCAATATATCCCAAGGGAGATTACGATAGAGGGAATGAGCCAGATAATAAGAATTGGATGAATCTAGATGGTGAATGAGTCTGGGAATCTTAATACCAACATGTAACCTGTTCCTAGTTCGATAGTTGTGTTCTAGGTTTGTGAATATGTTCCTGTTTTTAAATATGTAAATTGCTAAACTTTTAATGTAGAGTTGCCGTATATTAAGAACAGGAAAATCTTGGAACAGGAGGTTTGTGGGATATCTTGTACTTTTCTTAAGAATTTTTTCCATGATAGCCTTTTGTGAAACGGCAAGAGGCTTCAGGACAGCCGAGGATGAACCACCCCATGCTAGGATGCCATATTCCAGGAGTGATTGAACATATGCATAGTAAACAGTTCTGCACTGAGCCACAGTCAGCACCCGACTGATCTGACCAAAAGCATAGAGAAACCTTCTTATTCTGGTTTTGAGTTGCTGGATTTGAGGTAACCAATTGAATTTATTATTTAAGATAGCTCCCAAGTACTTGAATTCCTCTACACGCTCAACTATACTGCAGTTACAGGTGACTGACCGTGGCTCACCACAGACATGCAAGCGCAGCTCTCTCCCCCCTGGATCAGCATCCCTTCTGGTAAAAATAGGCAAACATTTAGTCTTATTTACATTTAAGGTGAGGGTATTCTTGTCTAACCACTTTTTGATTTTTAATAAGTCATTAGAGGCCTTAATATATACTTCTTCCCAAGAACTCCCATAGGTGACCAGGGCCATATCGTCAGCAAAAAGATAAAGTTTTCCTTCCAATCCCAATTTTGAAATAGCATTGATGAATATAATGAAGAGAAGTGGCCCAAGGTTACTTCCCTGCACCTCTCCAAAATCTACATTAATTGATGGGCTTTCAATACCATTTATGGATACTATCCGTTGTCTATTGGAAAAGTAACTCTTGAGGCAATCCAAAGACTTGTTCAACACTCCAATTGCTCTGATTTTTCAAGTAATTTATTCCTGTCCACTGAATCAAATGCTTTGGCAAGATCAAGAAATGATAAAAGTACACGATTCTTTAAACCCACTTGCTGAGTAACAAATCTAGTGACATCAAACAAGGCATCTGAAGTATTTTTATTGGATCGGAAGCCATATTGCATATTGTCTATGATATGATTCAGTTCAATATAATTTGATAGTTGGACTTTAACACATTTATTTAGAATTTTTGCTGTGATTGTAAGGAGTGAGATTGGTCGGTAGTTAGCCATGGAAGATTTGGAGTCAGATTTATGAATGGGAATAACCCTGGCCACCTTCAAAGCTACTGGAAATTTACCACTGCGGATACTTAAGTTAACTATATGTAATAAAGGGATTATAATTGTATTTATGTTGTCTTTAATCAATCGCGCAGGGATGGAGTCATAACCTGGAGCAGACGCCCCTCTTATGCTCATTATGATATTAAAGAGTTCTTCCTGAGTAACAGGCCTAAGTACAAATTGAGAGTGTGTTACAAGATCCACTTCCTCACCTGTATCATCAACTGGATCAATGGCTTCAGCCAGTTGCCGCCCCACAGAGGCAAAGTAGTTATTAAAGTTTTTAGCAACGTTCTCAATTTCTCTATTGTCTATGAGGGAACCAGCACCGCCACCGCAAAAGCTCTCGACTGGGAAGGCCCCCCTGGTGGAAGGTCGTCCTGCCACATTGTTAACCACTGACCAGAATTTCTTAGGATTACCCTGCGCCTCGGTAACTTTTTGCTTGTAGTAGTTATTTCTAACATGTTTCAGCAGGTATTGCAATCTGTTTCTGTAACGTATAAATCTATTTCTTAGATTGTCATTGAAAGGTTGTCTACTTAATTGTTTCTTAAGTTTGTCTCTATATCTTATTGAATTTACTAAGCCTGATGTTATCCAGGGTTCGATTTTAGTTGTTTTTGCATTAACTTTGATTTGAGATGTATTATACTGTATTATTTCTTTAATGGTACTAATAAAATTATTAACAGCTGAGTTGATATCCTGTGTTTCTGTGACAAAATTCCAGTTTTGTGATGATAATGAGTTATTAATGTTTGTCCAGTTTTTCTTGTAGGTAGTTCTCACGTTATCTGAAATTTGGTATCTAGATCCAGAATGAAATACATGTAAACAAGTGATCTGTTATAGCATTTTCCAGTATGATTGATTTAACGTCATAATTAATGTGAGATTTCAAGAAGTAGTGATCTATGCATGTATTACTTGCTGGTCCTGTGGGTTTGTCAATGCAAGAAATGAAGCCAGCTTCGTAGAGAATATCTAAATAGCGCTCATGGGGTGAGTTGGGGAGCGTATTCAAAATGTCGCAATTCATATCTCCGGCAAGGATTCTAAGCTTAGGAACTGTGTGATCAGTGTTGTTATAATAGTCACTCAAACCCTGGATAAATAAATTTAAATTAGAGTTAGGGCTTCGATATACCAGGAGTATTTCGCAGGGAGCCCCCCTCCAGCCGAAATTCAATGATAGGGCCGTGGCCACCCCGCCAATGGTCAATTGCCTACAATTAACTGACAGCGAACTGTTGGCATAGACTACTAATCCATCACTGCTATTCAAATTGCGATGCGTTTTGAAAATATTGAAACCGTCGATGCTCAAAAGGTCGCTGTCTCTATTACCAAGCCATGCTTCCGTTAATAGAACTAAATCAAATTCAACATTTAATCCCTCTAGGGATTGAGGATTAGAAATACAGGTCAACAATAGAGTATCCTATTTCTATCCACTTTATGTTGAAAAATTGAGTATTTTAGCTTATGTTGCCCATTATATCGATAACAATCAATGTTACGAAGTTCTAACTCCTTTCATTCAATTTTTCAGCTAATTTTACATGAGAATTGACTTCTATAATAGAAACCTTTCAAAGCCGCTACAAAATTATGGAATTAAAAATCTAGAGAAAAATGTTGAAAAAATGGCGGCTGTGAGGAAATGATATTTTTTTTATTCTATGTTTTCTACCTATTATCCCTTTAATATTGGTAGGGAGTTCTAAAACACTCTGTTTATTAAGTAGTATTTGGAATAGTATAAGAAGGAGATGGAAACAATTAATTAACATTAAAGTGGAAATAAAAAAAACTTCTTGAAAAATATTTTGAAAGCCGCATTTTTACTCAGTAGTACAAAAATAGAATGAAAAGGCAGCTATTCTAACTTGACCTCTTCTATTCTAGTGCTATCATGTTTCAGCTATTCATCATCGAATCAAAGATAATTGGAATTATTGTATTGATCTAGTCATGTTTTCAAAAACAAATAAAAGTCATCCTTTCTCCATTCATATGTGTTTATTCCTATTTAAATCATTTATATTATAATTAAAATAGTTTGTGAAATTTTCTCTATACACAACTATTACAACCGAACTCTTCAGAGTTATCAAGCATCAGCATGCATTTATTGATTAACTAGCCGGCAGGCTCGCTTCGCTTGCCTTCTCCGCCTAGCCAGGGGGACCCCCGGCGGTATCAGTGAGTAAAACAGACTCGCTTCCCTCGCCTGCAAAACCTCTATCTGTGTCAGCTGAGACAAACAGGCTCGCTTCGCTCGCCTGCAATTTCCTTTCGATCATCATATCACTTGACATCAGGGTTCTTTCCAGTAATCGTTCTAAATTAGTTGTTCTATTACCTCAGCTCAACCTGAGCATATGATTTGAACGTATTAAGTTCAGTATGTTTCGGTGAAACAAACAAAAGTGAAGATTCGAAACATTGGAAAATCTTATTAAAGGCGTAACCACCGAAGGGTTTCGAAATTTATTGAACACAGCATTTCTAGACCTAATCTGGACCTGTTTACCAAATTTCAACATTTTCTGCTAATTGATTCTTGAAAAATCTAAGAAAAACTCCGAAAAATAGTAAAACGCTAATATTGGGCGTGAACTTGGGAAGTATATCGGACATAGTTTGAAACTTGATTCAATATCTTCCAAATTAGTTTGTATAATCTCGCTGAACCAAGTGAATTTACAGTAAGGATTAGGCGTATCAAGGCGGAAGATATGCAACCCGCAATAATACACCTACAATTTTGAAAACATTGATTTCTGTCATAATCCTGAAAGGATTTCAAAAATATTTTTAACACAACATTTCCAGACCTTTTCTGAACCTGCATACCAAATATCAACATTTTCTACAGATTGGTTCTCGAAAATATCAAGAAAACGCCGAAAAACTATAGAAAAACTCAAATATTTGGCGTATCCATGATAAGTTTCAAAAATCCTCTCTTAGTACGCGTCTAACCGTCCAACTGAACGTGCCTGCCAGATTTGAACGCATTTGGTTCTGTAGATTTTTAGTTCTGCTGATGAGTGAGTGAGTGAGTGAGTGAATGAATGAATAAATGAGTGCAATTTCGATTTTATAGATATAGATATAGATAGATTATTCGTTCGTTATAGATTATTCGTTCATGAATTGACTCAACATTTTTATTCAACTGAATAAACTTATATCATTACTCCAACTGAATCTAGTAGTGCATTATTCAACACTCATAGACAAACTGTATTGCAAAAATAATCAGAATAATTTATTGTGAATGGAATCAGGTAAATGTATGTGTGGGTGGATTAGAAAGATGGACCGTCCACAATCCACAATCTCGATTGCTTCCTCTTTGGTAGCTTGGCGCCGTTCCATGACAAGGAAAAGAGAAAGAACAAGAACATAATAATTAATGACTTTCGCGAGCGGTAAAAGCCGATTGAAAAGTAAAAGTTGATTCTCAATCGCCAGTCATCTATTGAATGAACGTCTCGTGTGGACTGTTGTTTTTGTTTTTTAGTGACCATGATTCAGCATGGTTGTTATATCTTCTTCGAAATAATTCCAATTATTATACTATGAATATAAATTTAATAATAATTACTTGGGAATAATAGTTCATCCAATCCTTTCATTTTCATGTTCATTTCAAAGTAGGAAGCGTCAATGCATAAGCGTTATAATTTTGCTCACTATAACTTATAAAGTCTGTTGCATCTTGTTTTGTTCGAAATACCTCCATTAATTTAATTTGCATTAAATACCTCTATTTGTTGTTGCATTAATTTTTCGAAATGCCTATTATCATCGATTTAAATTCAAAAAATACTCATGAATAATAGTTCATACACATCTTCGAAGAGAAGATGCATTAGCATTATCAAATTCAAAATAGGAAGCGTTTATATGTTTTCATTGTTTATATGACTTATAAAGTCTGTTGCATCTCCTTCAAAATAGTTGAAGCCTACTACTATCAATATAAATTTGATAATCACTTAGTAATTATAGTTTATTCATTCCCTCTGAGACAAGATAGATTTTCTCGGGATACCGGCCCTGTGAGGAATCAAGCAATCTGTTGTAAAATGTTTCATCATGACAATCATGTACTGAGTGGCACAGGATTGTCAAGGCTTATCATTTGTTTGTCATTGTTTCATTTGAAACTGTAGTTTTGGAATTACCCACCACCCAAAATATTTTGAATTGATAATCATGCTATTCTGAAGAGTTCTATTATTGTATAGTATTTTACCAACTTGTTTTGATTGTAATGTTACTGTTTCCATTACAATTATTATGTTGACGAAAAAAATTTCCCATACAACCATTATTCACAACCGCATGTTTCACATCGATAAAAAAATACCTCAGGTGCCATTGTTAAAAAAATCATGATAAAAAGATAACAATACTGATATCGGAACTTTTCAATAACACCTATTGGATAACACTTCGTAGGGAACCGACTTAATTATCATGCAATCCGTTATTGTCACGTTAAACATTTCAATTATTGAATGGGATGAGATAAGGTGTTTCATAATGGCTGCTCTTTGTTTTGATCGACAGTGAACGAAATTAGAAATCCTTACAACTGAGACAAGGTTGTCAAGTGATTAGTGAATTAGTGGATATCCTCAAATAGATCTCACCTATAGGAGATGTATGAGTTCAACGGTTTGGAACGAAGTAGAAATATTAGGCTACTATTATGTTAGCAGAATCATTCACTTCCAATTTCAATTGTCTTGGATCTCGAGTTTGGTTATTTTCGGTTATTAATTGTGAGGGATTACGATCATGATGACAGTAAGTCGATAAAATAATATACATTAGAGATGAATATAATTTTGTTATTTCCATTGAATGAGTCGCTGATTAGATTAACTGGACTGCGAATGATATAAAGTCACTTAATATAAAATCATAAATCGTTGAAACTATTCAAATATTGCCACTATTGGTGTAATATAAATCGTTATTTTTTTAATGAATGATAATAGGAAACCCAGTATTATTTTATTTTGAAATGTGTTTCAAACGTGATGGATAGTACTGGATACTCATGGCTGGTCCAACCAGTGCCCTTTATCTGTACTATTTGAATAAGAAATTTAATTCGGATGAATGGGACCTGAATGGGATGAATGGGAACACACACATTGTTTGAAGGAGTGACATGTCAAAGGATAGCGTAGCAGATAAAAATATGAGAAAAAAGTGTTCGGTGGTGTCTGGTTGTACAAAAATTACAGCATAATAATTATCTTCTTTATAGATTTTTTTCTAAGAGATGTAGAAAATTGTTTACCTCAGAGCCAGACTGACATTTATTCATTTTACAGCAGAACAATTTCTTATTAAAACTCTCCATGAAAAAATATTTCAACCATAAAATAATATAGCTTACTTCAGCTGCTAAGCGCACCGAATGAGATATAAACGGATTTATACACGGTGTAAAACTACTCAACTGATTTGAAAAATTTCAGATTATTATTTCACACACATTTAGGCGTTGATCAGGGTCATGGAGGTTTGAAGATCTATGGCGAAAGATACGGTCAATCACTCCTGGAGGCGGTTACGGGATTCAATTACATTATTAGACGCAAGGTCTCCCAGCGGTCAACACACAGCTAACCTTCAACTTGTTAAGGTGGGCTATATCTATCATGGACATGAGCCCAGCATGCCAAATCACGTGACTAATTTCAAGTACCGTTGACCATTTGACAAATCCGAGTGCATTCAATATTTTGAATAATAATGTCTCAAGAATTTTTCAGCTATATTTTGATGGAAACGTGTTAAGAGAAATGTAACTTAGTGAGGAGAGCAGTACTTTGAAAAGAATGAGGAGTATGCGGTATAAGTACTAGTAAAGAAGAGGAGTTATAGTTTTGCGAAGATTCCTCTAAAAAAATAATTAATTGGATTTTTCAATATAGACATAGAATAATTGATAGAAAACTGTTATTTCTTTCTTCCTATTTCTCCCAGTTTTTTTCTTCAAAATTTCCCGAGTCTCACTCCTCTCTTCACTTATTTTGTTACCCTCCACCAGCACTGGCGGCTTGTACCCGGTGAAGTACCAGTACTTCACCTCGTAAACAGGTGAAGTACTGTACAGTAAAAGATACGGGCACTTCACCTGTTTCGTGGGAACGAGCCGCCTGTGTCCACCAGCCCATTACATGGCAAACCTCAGTTGGATCAGAATTTTTTCTGCTATTGTTCTCTCCAGCAGCACACCATAAGCATGTACTTGTTGTTAATATCATCACGTCATCGTTTATTGTATTGTGATGCTTTGAGGTTTGGTTATTGGTTTTCTATTGTGCTTTCTGTATGTTTGAAAAAATTGGAGTTGCGTCGAATTAAAAGTAGGCCTACAATTGGATAACATATTGTGAAAAGTGTGATAATTATTATTCTGGTATAATAATTATAATATAATGGTATTATAATTTACAGATTTAGTGTGAATCTTTGTCTCAACTTTTGTCTTACAATTTCGACTAAAATAATAACTATTGACGGCTTGAATCCAGCCAATTTTGTCTGTTTAAAAGATACACAAACAGTAAACATAGTATCAAAGTACATATACTTTGAACTTTATACGGAGTCCGATCCCACTAGACGTCAAACATTCAATCATACGATATTGTTACGGAATTCGACAGTGTCTGATGGCCTTGAGACGGTTACACACTGAGTGATGGACAGGGGGGGGGATGAGAGGCTTTATGTGTCAACAAATGATCACATTGTTTTGTAAACAAACGTTTATCTTGAATCCTCTCGATTCATTATTCCAGCAATTTCTAGCACTCTCTTGCAAGTTCTTGTGCCTTCTAGTAGGTTCAAAGCCTTTTATATAAGATGGAATGTTTGCAGAGTTAGTCAGCCTTACTCGAGCATTTGAACTATAAAATAGTCGTGGCAGTTATATTGTGTGACAGACCAGACGTTGTATTTATAGACACTCTATAGTTGTATTCATTCTGTTTATTATTTATCGTTTTCCAGTGTGTTATTGCAGTGTAATTAATAAAGTAAATTAGTATAAATTGCCTCAAGTCTTTTATTATAGTGGAAACTCAGTTGTATTGTGTGACAAATTATATTTTGGGCCGAAATGCAAAAGTTTCCAGTCAATTTCATCCAAGATATACGCATTTTAACACAAAAAGTTGCATTTTTCTCGGTATATGTAGATGAACTCAAAGTACTCAAGGTCGTGAAATCATTCAATCTTGATCAAATTTTACAAATAATATATGCATTCCAACCGCCTTGACGAGCTGAAAGCAATGAGCTTAAGTTTGTTAAGATCCGTCAACTTTTACGAAACTTACGGCGGTCCTTATTTTATTATCCTTGAAGAGTCCTTCATACTTGAAATAACCTGAATTAAGGGCGGTAAAGTAGGTTTTTCTTCTAAATATGATCTTACAAAAAAATATTCTAGTACAAAACTTCAATATAAGGATATAAAGATTTGTTTTGGCTATTTTTAGTGAAAATATAATATTTTTTGTTGTACAAGGATATATGTTGAAACCCATAACTTGGAAATTAATATTCATGAAACCTTCTAATCAACGGGAATTGATCACATATACTAATGTCAATATTCTTGTTCCCAATAGTCCATCGAAAAAAATTGTTTTCAAATGATATTCATAAAATTTGTACTGTAAACAGATATTGGGAAGAAACATTTTTTCGAAAAATGCTTTTTTCTGGATTTAGGTTACATTTTATCAAAAAATGTGTGATAACCAAAACTCTAGAACAATTCATTGTGAATCGATTACCGGTAATTTAAAGTACCTATCATCACTGGTTACGATTCTACAAGTATTTTCTTGGAGCGCTGCAGTCTCAAAATATCCGCCATTACTCGAGCCAGTAGCGACCCTCAGAAGTCCATCAAGTGGTTTGGATATCCTTAGATAACCCAGAAAAAGAATATCAGGGTCTCTTGTCATGCTCACGAACTTGCACACGGCAGATTGTTTTTCTTCACAAGGAACCGGACTAATAGTAGAAATCTAAAACAATTCACTGTTTTAAAGATACACAATATAGATAGTATCAACAGTGGCATTTTCTGCATCAAAGTGCTGGTAACAGTTACCGAGCATCATTTGATGCGACTACTTTCTTTAAACTCAGGATGGCGGTCAAGATTGAGAGGAAATAATTACAAGTGACAATATTATTTGTCTGGATACTTTATCATTCAGGAGTCCTTCGACGATAAGTTGGGCTCCAAACCGTGTCAAGGACAACTATGGTGAGGTAATGTGTGACAGTGAGGAAAACGTCAAGTTTCAAAGATAACCGCATCTAAATATCCGGGATGTGTCGCAAGTGCCATCAAGTGACTCTCGACTCTCGAGTCACTCTTCCACTTCCTTCTCCTTTCGATACTCAACCCAACAAGTTTCTGAAATATTGATAGAATGGCGTTTTCAATTCAAAACAACATTGGGAGCCAATTAAGATGGAATTGAACAATTTCCTTACCAATACTCATTTGTAATGTGACACTAGGAAGGCAATACAAATCTGTTCACAGGTACTTTAGGATTATGAAAAAATTGGGGCTTCTTCTAAAAACTGTTATAAGAGAGACCGATAATCCAGTAGGATATACGATAGAAATCTCACAAATTTTTCAGTAAGAAGAACCGATAGGTGTGACGTTATCGAACCAGTTTGAACCCGATAAGCTTTGTATTGTTCTGTACCTTTTCCCGAAGGTTTTTGTAGTAGAGTTGCATGGACAAAAAAGGTACAAGCTGGTTGTCATCTAATGATGAACATTATGTTATGAGTTGGGTATTCACGTTACGTTAGAGGTTTACGAGTAATCAAGTTATAGAACAGCTGGTACCTGTCTATTCTATGCAATATTGCATCCCCGTATAGCCATTCAGTTTCAGCCCAAACATAGCCATAAGATGTAATTTTGTGTAGGTTCATGAAACGTCATAATCCTATCAACATTCAGTGCGCATCACACTCATCACCCCTACCGTGTTTGGTTTGGAAACTGATAATAAAAAGAATAATAATATAATACAGCATTACTATCACAATATTCTCTTATGATTCCTGCTACAGTGGATCTCATAAAATTATTGAAGTATCACTTGCCATTCAGAAAAATCCCACTGCAGCTATATGCAGCTATATGATATGAAATTTTCATGAAATTAATCTCGATTCTTGAAAAATGTATATAAATTTTGTTTATCGAGTATTGAATTTCACTCACATTTCTCAACGGCGAACTGAGGAAACTATGAAAATTAAGACGTACCTGGAACAAGAGAAGAATAGAAATTTATTTATGTAATCATTGAACATTAAAACATTATAAAAAAATTGCTCACAAATCTAGTCCAAAAGGCTTTACTGAATGACTCATAAATAAAATCCATATGAGATTCTTTGCACATGTCAATAAAGATGATTTATTAGTAAATACTCACTGTAAGATAATCTCCATTATTTCTAGCTCTATTTCAAAATTGGGACTTTTTGTTTGTCACTTCATTGTCAAGAGTTATCTGGACTGACGGCAGTTACGATCATTAGTACAAATTATACAAATGATATTATACAAATTCTGATAAATATAGAATTTTTAATAAGAAAATACATTTTTGGTTCTAGTAATAATTATATTATCAATTAAAGATTTTTTTTTATCCGAAGGTGATGACTACATGGGCTCTGACCTTGAGCGTGGCTACTGGAAATCACTTGCGGCCCGTGCCCATGAAACAGGTGAAGTTTCCGTATCTTTTACTGTACAGCACTTCACCTGTTCCGTAGGTACGAGCCGCCAGTGTTGGAAATTGTAAAAGAGATTGATATCTATCTCTTACACACTGTCTCTAATATTAATCTCTCTATGATGGGAATAATAATTTTCATAGGAAAATAACTGAGATCGACTATTTCGTTGCGGTTTAATTTTTTTATTGTGAATTCATTCATGTAAACAAGAGATTGACCTCACTTCTACACTTGAATGGAATTATTGTATCCCCTGTCTTATAGGAGGTACACTAATACTACACCAATACTGAATTTACATCGTCCGTGGTGTGACTAATTTTATGAGTCTTCAAAACTTTCATGAAACAAGACCTCTCCAGTATTAGCATACTGGATAAAGCTTAGCATAATATTAAAGCTTTCGGAGCAGAATCAAGTAAGTTATACTTTTATGAATGTTGGAAATTTATAAAAAATGTTATCTCCATCGAAAGAAGTTGGAGAAATGGGTGAATGAATTCAAGTTTGCCTGCAATCCCACATCAGAATAGAGATAGATTAACCTCTGTTTTAGAAGGTTTGGAAGTCTTATAAAATTAGTCACACCTCACCACAGATGATGTAACTCCAGTATTGGCGAAGCACCTATAAAACAGGAAATACAATAATGGTATTCAAGGTAGTGTAGAACTTGGCAAAGGATTTAATCTCAACCAATTTTCATTCTTATGGTCATTAGTGACCAATGAGATTAAACAGTCTCTCTATTATTTCCTCTGTCATGTAGTTTCCTTCTCTTTTTTCTTTATTCTCATCATAAAATCATCAAAATCCAAAGGCAAAGAGCGGCCTCATGTCAACAACAAATAGCTGAAGAAGGTGGTTTCTTGATCCACTTGAAGGAAGGTAATTTAACAGTTTCTATCTGTAAAAATTGTAACTGCACTTGTCGGTAATGTTACTGCAGTGAATTTACAAATAGCTTCTGTTGTATTCTAAAATCAACATCCCTGATCAGCCGGAACTCCTTGAAACGATGACAGTTTTACGTCACACGGCGTTGTTTCCATAGTGCTATTACATAAATTCCTGGTAAACCCCGTTTGGTTGGCGCTCAGTGTTGACTGCACCGCATGTGTATGAGTCAGCCAAGGAACTCCGTCATGGAGCTTTCACTTTCCTATACACGCTTCTTCAGACGAGCAAATTGGCCAATTGCGAATTTGATACGTTAAACTAATAGCAGATATATACGAAATAAATCACCCGAAACGCTACATAAAGTTTATTCCTGCTTTCCATTCATATTTTGGTGAGAATCAACATGCGCGATTTATTTTCTGATGATGTGCATCAATATTGTGAAATCTCTTTCTTTTCTAAGACAACCAATCTCTGTCGTGTATTCGTATAGTTGGGAACATCACATTGTCTGTGTAAATCATTATTATTTACTTATCCATCAAAAAGAATAACATTTTTCTACTCTTTAATGGAGTTTTATTATTATACTAACAGAGTGAGCGAACGCCTCAATTGAAAGGCCTCATTGAAGGAGGCTTAAAACTTCTTAAAAATTTGTAAATATTGAACATTTTATATTTGACGATTGCATTAACATTTTGATATGTAATGTACATGCAAAAATAAAAAAGATATCATCATTATTAATATTTAATATACAATGTAGAAATATAACAGCAAAATGAATCAATGACAATATACAAATAAACATAAAGAACTACTATCCCAAAAGAGCAAGCTCGAGCTTGTGATTGTCATTGAATCTGTTTTTTATTATTATCATAATATAATTAGCAGGAAGTAGGCTAGGTTGAGTGAAATTTGTGAAGAAAATGTATGAATATGAAGACCCACTCGAATTGAAACTTCAATATTAGTTTAAAATGAAAATTAATAAGTAGTATGGAAAATGTGTAAATGTGTATCTGAGCACAACTCAGCAGAAGTCTGATCCGCTTGTCTAACTTTAGAAGGCCCTTGTAACTCTCAGTGAAAGGCTTTTAAATCATAGTGTTATGATCAGTATGTTCATGCATAGATTCTGTATTTGTATACCTAAAGGTGAAAAGGCAACTTTCAAGAATAATAAAATAAGATAGTAATTATTTCAAAAATATCTCTAAAATACGGAGAAGGAAATTCATTGAATGGTTGTTCCTATCAATAGTACTTCGGTAATAGCATTTTATTGACTTGAAATTATCAGTCTCAGGAGGCAGATATGTAGGAAAATTTAATTTTAATAAGTGAATGTTCAGGTCTGATGAACTAAACAGGTCATACTCTAAACACACATGTTTATGTTCAACTCATGTGTTAGTAAGTGAATCAACAAACTGTATTAGAAACATTTTTGAGTTCAAAAAGTGAGCTCAATGACTTAACATGTATTAGGAAATAAACAAAAAGTTTATTGATGAATGAGATAAGAAGATTTTTATTTTAGAGAATAAGACTTCCTACAGATATTGTACTTTCGAAATAACGGTAGGCAATCAGAGTTTTATTGCTAAGGAATCACCTACCATTGACTTGGAGGAGTGTTTTTTATTATTTATAATCACTGGCTTTTTGTCTACCTTATTTTATTTCTAAATAATTTTGTTATCGCTTGTGATTGACATGGATCTTTGAACTGTATACGTTTATTCAAACTCAGTTCAACGTATACAATTTCTTTTTCATAATAAGAATTTGATAAAGCTAAAATGAACTTTTTTTCATACAAAATTATTTTAATGTTACAATGTTGGTCTTCAGAATCCTCCATTTTCGAAGAGCAGTGGCTGTACGAGTTCACTAAATTGGTTTGAGAGCCTGTGAACCTGTTAATTGAACGATCGCTGAGGTGCGTTCAACGGCTCGTCTGTTCCCAAAGAATGTCACTAGGTTAGCAGGCTAGCGCAACTTCAAACTATAAAGCGCTTTTTAGTAGGCTATTTTAAAAATTTTGTTCTTTTTTAAACAGCCCTCGTATGTGAGACCGTTTTTATATCAAGCAGACGATTTTGTATTCGAACAAATCATTTCAAGTGAAATGAACCATTTAAAATGATTTTTTTATAATAATTATTTTCCTAGAAAGTTCCATACAATAGAACAACCACGGAATGAAAGGTGATTTCAAATAAGAGATTATCACTTTGGTATTCCACTCACGTCCCTAGAGATTATAGGATTATAGATTAAATAAAAAATATACTATCTTTCTTTACTGTCATCTCAGTGAAAAAGAATCTTGGGTATGTCACTACTTGGTGTAAAGAATCAGCCTGATAAGTTTACCAGATTCCTTTTGGGCCCCTCTGTATACCAATCATATCAACTAACTGCTGTATGTATATTCAATTATTTCACGATATAAACATGATAGTTAACACTAAGGTCATCTTATGCTGGAACCCAAGGTGTTCTAAAAGAATTGATATGATAGCCCAACTGCCAGTTGCACTAATGCGAGAAACATTAAATTTAAGGCCGGAATATGATGTAATTTGACAGAGCCAATTTTGGCTTCCCTGATAAAAAGGTAATTTCTATGTATATTGATTCCAGAAATTGATGTTTTCGACTTGCGTGCAATTGGTACATACCCATTCCAAACATATAAGACAAATTGTTACGTATTTGTTTTTTTATTTTGACAATAATTTCGAATGTTTTGCAATAATTATGACAAAAAAACATGGTACATTCGTTTTTTCACCGGAATTATAATGTGAGCCTAAAATTTGAAGCAGATAACTGAAACATTTACCATGTTAAATCATCCACTATGGACGGCAGTCCAGGTGAGCGTGATGATAAGTCACGCCCGCTTGCATCCGATCATGGATGGATGACCATGAAAACTTACGCTATCTTACTGCATCTGCTTCTTCACCTTTCCAATTTCTATTACTGTAATACTAATAATACTTTTCCTTTCAATCGTGTGGCATGGCTCGAAGCGAGTTTCAACAAAAATCATCTCTCCGAGTAGGTTTTATTAGAAATGAGTATAAAAATATATGCTTAATTCTTGTAGCTTCTAATGGTGGGTAGATCCTTTTGGGTAGGCTCCACCTCGTCATGTGTACTTGGCCAAAGACTGGTCACCCATCCAAGATCAGCCTACAATGTTCGTAACTTAACCTCACGGTCACTAAGCAGCCACCCTCACTATGTAAGTATTATTCAAGATGGGGAAAATCATAGGACATTGGAACATTGGAAACTTCAAGAACTTAATACAACGCAACTTACTACATCATCAGTAGTGTGACAAACATGAAAAACTAGTATTAATAGTTCTCAGCATCACTGCAACTGCATTCATTAGAGAAATTGGGTGGAGAAAGACATGATACATAACTCTTCTAATCTTAATTTTTGTTTCGTTTGAAAATTGACAACAAAGTAAGAATTAAGAATATTACATAAGACATTAAAATCGACTAATAAGTGACTTTATCGACTAATATGACTAATCGACCAATAGTGACTAATTGGACATTAAAATCTACCTCAAATCCCACTACAGTGATAGAAGTAGGTAGTGGGTGGAGGTAAGTAATTCGAAATAGTAATAATTAGTAGGTAGCTAGAAGATGGTAGTCCACTACTATAATAATAGAGTACTGTAACCGATTTTATAAGAAGTAAATACTACTTTACAGAATTTTATAATTAGTTCTGAAGCGTCTTCAATTCTTCATCTTTCTATTCATCTGTGGCTGTAAAAAGGTAGTAGATAAGGTCCTATTTACTGGAAAAGGCCTTGAAAAGTCACTTTCTCAAACCCCTTCATGAGATTTGGTAAATTATTGATATTATACTTTTTATCACCACTTAACTCTTTCCGTCTTCCATCACAGATCAGGCTTTCACGGCAAGCAATAATGTAAGTTAAGTAATCAAGTTACACTTTCACTGATATTCCTCTCTTGGTTTGGTGTGGTTGTACAGACTAAATTTTCGACTGGAAAAGTGAGAAGTTTGTATTAGTGTTCCTTATCTACCAGATTGTTTCAGCTTTCTCACGGAGAACAAAGACTGATTTTTTATCTGTAGTTGTCTTTCCTTTCCGGATATCCTAGTAGTACGCTGTACAGATTCGGAAGTATTCCAACAATGGACTAGCCAAATTCAATCACAACTAAAGCTTCTTGGATTGCTACATTCATGGAAAAACGTCAGCTACAAATATAATTATAAGCTCCAATATCATTGATGTGTAAACTTTGTGACAATGGAACTGACAGTTGGCGAACTAATGCTACGCTGAAAGGGGTAGATTGTAGATTGCGAAGGAGAAATAAAACTCTTTGCTTTTGTGGGATATCGTGGAAAAATTATTGCTTTTGCTATAGATAGACTATAATTTTTGGACTGAATTGAATGTTTTGTAAAAGGATTAAGCAGAGGGAAACGATCTCTAAAGCTAAAAAATATTGGACGACCTTGATGAACTGATAATTTGATAATCAGCATCATCATGTTTTGAGTTGAATATCTTATTATTGAATGGAATAATGTTTTTGATACCCGAATGAAATCTTTCCAAATCTGTAACATTGCATGAATTGAAATGGAATGTTATCTTGTATCAAAAGTGTCCGTATCTTTAACTGTACAGCACCTCACCTGTCTCGTGGGCACGAGCCGCCAGTGCATTTGATATTTCCCAGTACAATGATTAATATTCATCCATTCATTCATTTAGAGTACAAATATACGAAAGAAGTGAGAATAAGACAGGCAATCGCCCAAAACTCCTTCAATCCCTGATTCAGTCATAAGCATGATAAATACATACCTAGTCCAAATTTTTAGGTTATTTATTAATTTTTGTTCCACCTGAATATCAATAAGGAAAGTATGAGAGAAGTCAGAGAAGTAAGGTAACTCATAAGGAAAGTAGCCTATGAGAGAAGTCATAAGGTAACCCTATGAATAGGCTATGAATTTATTTCAGCTCTCTTTTTGAATCACCCATAGCTCTATCGATGTTATAAATATTATGAGAGTATGGAAAAGGGAATGTTTTGATCTCCAAAAAATTATTGTTATTTTTTCATTGATCATATTGAAAAGTTCACCAGTGAACTACCAGTGAAATGTAAATCTCCAATAATTTTTAATAAATTGTGAAAATTTCAACGACCTCAACTGTTCAACTTCACGAGAAACCTATGTGGAAAGCATCAACAATCAAGATTACAATACATAATGAATATTGAGATTCATCTCAATACCAAATGAAATGAGAGAAATTGTGATCAAATTTCTCCTCTGCTGATAGACCTCAATAATTTCTTATTTGACATTCTTGTGTTTGGTATGGAGTGGATGATGAACTATACAGGAAATAAAGTGAATTTTCTTCGTCAGAGTTGTCGGTAAATATTATGCCGATTTTTTTGCCAGAACAATACGTTCTAAATTCTCGCTCAAAAACAATTTCACGGAAGTCCTGTGCGCCACACACACTTTCCCAGCTCGAATTGAAACGGGAATTCTGCGTTCTCAGGGTAAACAATCAACACTAAACATAGAAGGCTGCCATGTTCTTTATTACTCAGTGCCACGAAGCCGTCATGATACAATGATGGAACTTGTCCAACCATCAAGAATGATAAGAAAATAAGAGTCATCGTTCCAAATGAGAGAGTGAGAATAATATTATTAAAGCCATATTCACAGAATAAAATTAATGTAATTTTTGAAGAATATATTATTCAAAGACCAACTACATAGAGCTTAACTTTGCAAAAAGATCATATTTTCAGTTCTAACACCAGTTACACTACTAATCAGTAGCCACCTCAATTTGGATGCTGCAGAAACTATGAATGTAACTTAATACAAAACTAGAGTAGAGAGCACAATTTTTTTATAATAGAAATTTGTTGAAATATTTGGAAAATCTACAAAAGTTGGATGGTCTGAGTTAAGAAGAGAGTAGATTTCGTCACAAGATCAAGAACATAAATTCAGAAGGAAATATAAATTTTTTAATAGAAGACACTGGCGAAAAGCTGTACAGTAGAATATACGAATATTTGCGCCAGTGGAAAACACTTATCTGACATGAACATGAAAAGAGGTTGAAACTCATGCTGTAATGACCCAGAATGTGCTAATGATTAAACAGTATATTATAATCATCTCAGAAGTCTCAAATGAAAAATCAAATTAATAAATATTAGAATTGATTGAACTTTTTATCAACGTAAAACGTATAAGAGAGAGAGTGCAATGAAATATTCTACGTAGGTTACGTATTATCGTAATATGAAGGTTACGAAGTATGAATGTATTTCAACGGAATATATACTTGGAATATATACTGTCTATACTTTGAATAATGCTAAAACAACATTTACTAGAAAAAATTGTTATAATATGATGGGTGAGATTAAGGATTTTGTTTTTGATTTTGTGCATTGTCTGTCTACCGCTTAATGAAGTTGAAGATATTTTCAATCAGAGTGTTCTTGAACTAGAACTGCCCTTATGTACCTTACAGTGATACCAGAGTGACCTTTCCATAACGAAGATCCATTTCCAGGGGGGAAGATGCGGAGCCTATGGTCCAGCCTTCCTCTGTTGATGAAGAAGGGGTTTTGGTTTTAGTGGGACGGGGGTATAGCTTCACTGTGCTCACCATTCTCCTGAGAATGTGCCACTCCCACATATTCACACAGTTCGGATCCTGTGTGGAATCTGGTAACAGATTTCCTTTACCTCGCGTGAAAAAAGTATAAATATCACTAGCTTCAAGATCTTCAAGCTGCGATAATACATAACAGCAAAATATCATCACTTTGAAGAGTGAAAATAAGATTGTAAATAAATTTCTCAAATAATTCATCCTCATAGCCTAATGTATAAGAATTAGGATTGAATTTTAAAATTATGATGCAATATGATAATTGCAGTGGAATTTCAATTTTCAAAGGATTTGGAAACTTAGAAAACTACTCTACGATACTTTTCTAACAAACCATGATTTCTAGACGTTAGCTGAACCTATGAACAAATTTCACATCTTCGGTCATGTAAAAAATTCGAGGGAATGTGAAAAAACTACAGGTAAAATTACTGTGGAATTTACCACAGGTGGAATATTCTGGTCGTGGACTTTGGAAAATCCGTCCCTGGTGCGCGTCTAAAGGATCAAACAGAACATCCCTGCCAAATTTGAATGTTCTTGGTTGAAGTTTTATTCAATGAGAAATGAAAGGATAGAACATGAGAGACATTATGCTACCAAATGTTCGCAAAAACGAAAATGGTGTAAGAAACAGGTGACCAGATGTACTCTTTCTCATCCTCTATCTTTCTCTTACGCAAACACTATGAGAATCTCTTTCTCGAACAGAAAAATCAATTATTTAATCAATAATACATCATTCGCAAATTGCCAGTATCGTTGTGGGTAAATTAAAGCCCAATTACGTAAATTGTTTTATTGTATAATGTGGCGACTTTTAATGGAAGAAATATTCAATTTACTGTACTTGTACATTTAATGAATGAAGATGATTGATTGATAAAAAACTAAAGCAATCTTATCATAAAATAGGGATATTAATATCATGAAAGTATTCTCATTATATGTTACTTGGAAATTTTGTTTGTATGGCAATTTTGCTTTTCCAATCCCTATATTCCTTCAATAAGACCTGTTCTACCCTTTGAACGTAGGGATGGGACAAAAATCTATAATATTCCAATAAAGTCACATTTCAGATATCTTAGATCATACAAAAAACTGTATACTTTATAAAATCGCGTGTTACAAAATAATATTGTTCACAGTGTATTGCATCAATCAACTTTTGTAGTCTCAATATGAGAATCTATTCATATAGATTGAATACACAAACGTTTTGGATAGACCTCTGTTAACATCTTCAATTTCAAGCAAGATCATTTTAAGATTTAGTGAGTCAGTGATTGATGTAATACGGTCATCTACATCAGGTATGTATGAAGATAACCAAACTATCTTGAAGAAAGGATTTTGATGCAAAGAAGGATTAAAACCTTTCACTTAGTTGTTCAAAATAAAGTAAACATCGTGAGAGATTTGATTTGGTGGTTGTAGAAGTCAATTGAAAAATCACGTAACAAATAACGTATTACGAGGAAGAACGGCTAAGACAACATTCTTGAGAGGAGTCTTTCGTAATGTTGATAAGAGAAGAATGTTGATTCTCAACGCCTTCAGTGAGTGAAAGTTTTTAGGCTTTTGTATGATGATATTTTTCAACGTTTGTCCACTGTAGCTTCTTATAAAGTTATTGTCCGATAACGAAGCCGAAGTTGTCGGAACAGAAGTTCGTGCATTATCAAATAGAGAAGAACTTTCAACAATGACAGAGAAAGTGGTTACTCTAGGTCAGCTCACGTCTTCCTGAGCTACGTAAGCTGTGGTAAGTGAAAACCGATAATGTCTAGACCACTGGCGGCTCGTACCCACGAAACAGGTGAAGTGCCAGTATCTTTTACTGTATATACAGTAAAATACAATATACAGTATACAGTAGTGCTATAGCACTTCACCTGTTTCGTGGGCACGAGCCGCCAGTGACCTGGGGTGAAGCTGTTGAAAAAGTTCAGAAGCTGGATTAAGAATGAAATAATTGAGCTATGAAATCGAGAAAGTCAATTCTGACAATTATTATTGGCAAAACTCGATTTTTCATCATACTTTTTGAGACAATAGCTGAGCTACCAGTTATTTGTCAACGGGTTCTAAAACTCTTGGAAGTTTATAGTCACTCCTACATTGGAGGAGTTTTGATTTGGAGGAGGTTTTTGATTCTCGGACGGACGGTAACATTCAAGTTATCAGACGACTGTCAATGGCCTGTTGAAATTTCAGATATATTATATATTGTCTAAACAATACCATTATTTTTTACGAGGAGTCACAATTTTTGAGCGAAGCTTGAGTGTCATTCAACATGTTAAGTTAGGAACAGACTTATGTGCATGCGGTTTAGCACTCCTTTATATATTACTCGCATCGCTAGCCTTCTGCGCCTAACCAGGGGGCTCCGCCCACTGGACCCCTGACGGTATCGGCAGTTTAACTCGCTTCGGTCGCCTGTAAAGCCTCTGTCAGTGTCAATTAAGACAAACAGGCTCGCTTCGCTCGCCTGCAAATTCCGTACGGAAGAGGTTCAGAATTCACTGAACACATTTTTAGACCTAACCTGGACCTGTTAACCAAATTTCAACATTTTAAGCAAAATCTTTCTTCAAAAATCTAGGAAAAACCCCGAAAATTAAGAAAAATAGTAAAACGCAAATATCGAGTGTAACCTTCGGAAGTATATCGGACATAGTTTGAATCTTGATCCAATATCTTCGAATAAGTTCATCTATAATCTCGCTGAACCATTGAATTTACAGTAGGGATTGGTCGTATCAAGGCGAAGATATGCAACCCACGATACATTTACAATTTTGAAAAAGTTATTACTGGCGTTCTCTTAAACGGATTTTAATAATATTTTATTTCTATTTTATTTATTTATTTATTTACGAAGACAACTGTTTCCAGCCCATTGCCCACAGACAACTGTTTAAGCCCACTGCTTAAGCCCATTGAAACAGCAGAAATAATTAAATAATAAGAGCAGAGTAAGTACAAAGATAATATTATATCTAAAGTAAAACTAAAAATAAGAATAATGTAGAAATCGCGAAGACAATAAATACAAGAGGAGTAATAATAAAAATAAAATAATAATAATAATGATGAAATATACAATATGTATTAAATCAAACAATGATATTGATGAGTTGAGAAGAAAACTATAAATAAAATATCGATAAGAAAGATAATAAATTAGAGTAGAAAGAAACAGAGCTAAAGGAGAGTTGATGGTGATTCAAGACAGTTACTCATGCATGCATATTTCCCTGTAATTTTACTATGGTAATTCCCCTAGTAGGTGCAAGTATAGGCGGTACTTGAAAGAGTTGATAGAAGGAGCTGAAACTATAAGAAATGGCAGTAAGTTCCACAATCGCGAAGCCACAACTAGAAAAGACTTATTGAATGTTGCAGTTCTATGAAGGGGTATCTGCAGAGTGAATCGGTGGGATCGAGTGGCTCTGGAGTGAACATCAGTGAGAAGGGTGAAGCTATTTATCAAGTATTCAGGGCCAGAATGTTTTACAATTGAGAGATATGTGATTGAAAGGATGAAAAACTCCCTCCGTTGCCTCAATTTCAACCAACGTAAACGACTATAAAAAGGAGTAATGTGATCGTATCTGTTGACATCAAAAATAAAACGAACTGAGTGATTAAGGGCTTTTTGTAATTTCAAATTGAGAGTTTCGGGCAAGTCATTATAAACAATAGAGCAGTAATCAAAAACGGGCAATATCAGAGCACGTACAAGTGTAATTCTTATGGAAACTGGGAGAAATCGTCTAAGCCTTTTCAATTGGTGCATTGCTGCAAAAACCCTATTTGTTACTGTTTTAACTTGAAGGGCCCAATTCAATCTACAATCAAACTGGATTCCAAGAATCTTGATAGAATCAGAGAAAGGTAATTCCTCACCCTCAAGCTTTACTCTTGGAATTACATTCATATCAACTAGGCCAGCTAATCTATGATTACCAATAATAATGCTTTTACATTTGGCAGAGTTGAGAGTCAAGCAATGAGCCTTAGACCACTGGAGGAGCTTACAAATATCCAGGTTCAATCTTGAGACAGCATCTTCAGCGTCATCAGGAGAGAATTTAATATAAAATAGGAGATCATCTGCATAAAGATGATATGAAGAATGCAACACAATCGAAAATACATTATTCACGTATATAGAAAACAAGAGAGGACCCAGTACAGAACCCTGAGGAACACCTGCAACCACAGGTACCCAGTCAGAAAGCGCACCATCAGTCCCTCTTACCGCCTGATACCTGCCAACAAGGTAGGATTGGAACCACATCACACATGACAGAGAACCATTACACTGTATTGACAATTTATTTAGTAGAATGGAATGTGAAACGTTATCAAAAGCCTTTGTGTAATCAAATGACACCAAGAGTGTCAAAAGCTGGTGATCAATTGCATTTCTGATATCATCCGTGATTTTTAAGAGTGCAGTGGTGGTACTGTGAGATGGACGAAAGCCAGATTGATTTTCACAGAAGAAATTAAAGGAGTTTAGGTAGCAAGTAATCTGTTTGTGAAAAATCCTCTCTAGAGCTTTGGAAATGGAGCAGAGGATGTGGATAGGCCTGAAATCTCTAGGCACAGCTGGGTTGGTGACTTTGGGTATTGGCTGGATAATTGAGCACTTCCAAAGCTGAGGAAAAATGCTCATTTGAAGAGAAAAGTTGAAAATATGTGTTATTGCGGGTAGGAGAACAGGTAGAATCTTCTTGTAAAAAGAAATTGGAATATTATCAAGACATTTGCTATTTTTAGAAGTTGATTTAATTGAAGCTTCAACTTCATTTGGAGTGACATAAGAAAAGAAGAATTTTTCAGGTTGGTTATTGTGGTTGTGTTGATTTTGCATATTAGCAGTCACGATACGGTTAGGAAAGTTAGTGGGAGGAAAAGGTGTTGCAAAAAATGTATTGAGATTGTTAACTGGCAAATTAATATTAGGATTAGAAGGACTACTACGGCGAGCACCTAATTGTTTCACATTCTTCCAAAGAGCAGATGATGGTTGATTTGATTCAAACAGTTCATTGAAATATTTCTTTTTAAAGTATCGACTCTTTGCTTTGAAGGTGTTACGTAATTGTTTGAATCTGTTATGATCAGCTGTCGTTTTGGTCCGGAGAAAAGCGCGTCGGGCCCTATCTCGTGCAGATCTGAGTTGAGAAAGCTCTAGGTTATACCATGGACAAGGCTTACGGCGCAAACGTACTGTTTTTATAGGGGCATATTTGTCAAATAAGGAGAATAATAGATAATTAAACAATGCTACCTTTTCATTAATATTGTGTATGTATTGAATATCACTCCAGGGCTTGTTAATGGCTTCCTCTAGACACATTTCCAAGTTGAAGTTTTTGAAATCCCGATAGGTCACTTCAAAGTCATATTTTACAGTGTGCTTTAAATTGTAGATTAAATAGATAAGGTCGTGATCCGAGAAAGCATGGCAGGATACTTGACCATTTGACAAGACACTATCGTTATCACTAACTATGACAAGATCAAGTAAAGTATCTGATACAGAAGTGTGGTGAGTGGGTTGACTTGGCAGTATGAAGAAATTGAAAGAATGGATTAAATCTTTCAGTTGTTTGCTCTCAAAGTTATCCTTGAGCAAACACGCATTGAAATCTCCTAAAATTATAATATGCTGGTATTCATGCATAACCTCCAAGAGATTGTTTTCTAGCAAAGAGAGTCTTCCAGCTTTGGGTGGGCGATATACAACGCAAATTAAGACAAGTTCGTTACCAACCTTGACCTCTATGAAAAGAAATTCCGGAGATTTCGAGTATATCTGAGGGGAATTCAATACTACACGGGAAGGGAATGATGAGCGGACGCAAAGTGCAACTCCGCCACCGCCCTTACCAAGCCTGTCATTTCTGAACATAGAGAAATCAGGAATATTAAAACTATCAGTAGAGAGACTAGGCTTCAACCAGGACTCACTGATGGCAATCATATCCACAGGAATTGAAGAAAATATTGAGTTGAATTCATCGAAATGAGCAGGCAGAGACTGCGCATTGATATGGCATAACTTTAGGGAAGAAGGGAAGTTCGAGAAAATATTTCTGAGTTCAACATTGCAGTCAGTCAAGATGAGAGTTATTGGAAAAGTAATAAAGCAGCAATAATAATAAAACATTATCAATGACTGCTGGTGATTGACAAGTTTAAGTAGCCAACAGTGAATTCAATTACTAATTAGGAATTTCGAGAATTTTGAGTAGGCTATAACTAATAATATAAATTTTCAATAATATATAGAAAAAGAACGGGAGAACAGGAAAAATAATAATAATCTTATTAGTTATCAGATGAAACTTTCAATGGCTGCCTATGATAGTTATCTATACAGGGAAATGAGTACAGTAAAAAATATGATGCAACCTATTACAGTCTATATGTGACCAATTACGTATAAGATAATTTGTTTTCAAATATTGAAAATAAGTATTAATTTAAATCTCAACTCAATTAAAGGCGAAAAAAATTTTAACATGTCATCTCTAGACCTTATCTGAACCTGCCCACCAAATATCAACATTTTCTACCTATATTTTCTCGAAGAAAATAAGAAAACGCTGAAAAAGTATAGAAAAACTTAATTATTTGGCGTATCCTCATCAAGTTTCAAAAATCTTTTCATAGCGCGCGTCTAAACGTCCAACTGGACATGCCTGCCAAATTTGAACACATTCGGTTCAGTGGATTTTTAGTTCTGGTGATGAATGAATGAATCAGTCAGTCAGTCAGTCGCTTTTATAGATATAGACTAGCCGGCAGGCTCGCTTCGCTCGCCTTCTCCGCCTAGCCAGGGGGCTCCGCCCCCTGGTCCCCCGAGAGGGTCTCGCTTCGCTCGCCTGCATAACCTCTGTCAGTGTAAGCTGAGACAAACAGGCTCGCATCGCTCACCTGCAAAATCGGCTATGAAGGGATTTAAAATTCATTGAACACAGCATTTATTCACGAAAAATCCAAGAAAAGCTCCGAAAATTCCGAAAAATAGTAAAACGCTAATATTGAGCGTAACCTTGGGAAGTATATCGGACATAGTTTAAAACATAATTCAATATCTTCCAAATTAGTTCATCTATAATCTCGCTGAACCATTGAATTTACAGTTAGAATTATTGTACAATACATCTACTATTTAAAAAATACTGATAAGTGGCATAATCTTGAACGGAATCCAAAAATATTTCAACACAACACTTCTAGACCTTATCTGAACCTGCCTATCAAATATCAACATTTTTCAGCGATTGGTTCTTGAAAAAATTGAGAAAACGCTGAAAAACTTTAATATTTTGCGTACCCCTTAAAAGTTTCTAAAATCCGTTCTTAGCGCGCATCTAAACGTCCAACTGAACATGCCTGCCAATCAGTCAGTGTCAGTGCCATTTCGCTTTTATAGATATAGATTACAGGGACATGCAATATTCCCATCAGTGACTTCTCATTAAATAGTATGACTCGAATCAACTATAGAAGTCTGACAGGAATCAACCAATATTTTTTGGGGAATGGATACAATATAAAATAATCAACAGATAAATTAATCAACAAAAATCAACATGGACTAATATAATCATCATAAATGCTCATATTCATCATAAGTGGGCATTTATTCGTTACGATATAGAATTTCGGACTAAAATAGCCTGTTCCCTCATTTCATCTTATGTGTTGAGCACATTATGTGTTTAGGTGTTTAGTAAGAATTCAGAAAAATTGGTTTTATTGATCACATCAATTCGTTTATAAGTAGCTAATTCAACAGATCAAATAAGAAAGTGTATTATTTTACCACATTCATCTCCTAAACTTCTGTAGTGAAGAAACAACATATGGAGAATACTTCCACTACTAAGGAGAATAAAAAGATCATATGAATCAATTCTGGATTCATAATGATCTTCATCATTATTCTAGTCTATGAAAGAAATCTGCCTAATAAGTTTCGTAGATCAATAGAACGCCTATTATAATTCTTGAAACAACTGATTGTTTTGATAATAAGTTCAACACTTCTCATAGTATTAAAATGAGCAGAGGTTTCGATCATTAATAATCGCAAGAGAGATGGAGAGAGGCTATGAAAATTGAAAGATGGAAATGGAGAATTAAATTTTGCGTAGTGATCTTTGAAACACAAAAAGTTCTGCTTATCGTGATAGTATACACGAAACAGGAAGGAAATAGCTTTAGAAGAAAAAGCAATGAAATATAGAGAGATTTGCAAGAAATGAAAGTAAAGTCAATAATTGAGTATGTTGTGCTTTTATTTACTCGACTAAGCGGTAGGCCTAATTAAAATAACCAGGGAAAGCTCAGAGAAAGCTATAACTCTGATGTAACGCTATTGTATTTTGACGTCTATTACTTCTATTAAGTTGCCGTTCACCTGACACTTCAATTAAGCAATTATTATTCACCATTTTTTGCAGTCTATGAAATAATAGCCAACTGAATGTTATTGAATGAAAATGAGACAAAATTATTTTCCTCATTTCTCCTCCAGTAGACCTAGAGAATAATAGTAATTACACTCTGAATGAACCTTTACAATGATATTTTCATATTATTTGAATTTGAAGCTCTTATTTAATCCACGGGGACTCGTGCCGTTGTAATTTGTCTAACAGCCAATAATATCCAAATTAAAATCAAGTAGCTTAACTCTGCGGGTCCAAAGCTTTTAGTTATTCCTCAGTCATATATTTTTCCTCCCATACACATAGACGGTCGGAAACACACAGGCCGTGCGGTCGCACCAGGCGCCAAGAAGTTGAGGCGACAGAAGCCAGGGGTGCTGAAAGACCCAGGGGCGAAAATGAAGAACAACAGACGATTTCAAGAGTTCTAGAGCTATCATTCTAGGGAAATACAAATTATTGAAAAATTATGGCAGGTATTGGTGCAAATAATTTACCTACGATTCAAACTTACAGTACTTCTTTTCAAGAACTCTTTATTTTTGACATTTTCGCCTTGTTGAACAGCCAATTAATCAACACACTACTTTTTCAAATTTACTGTTGTGTCTGTTTCAAATTAAGCTCAATCAATTAATTTTTCCGTCCTATGAATATTTTTGGAAATAATGTGGATAACACGAGCACTATTTTTTTCATTAAGAAAGATAATTCAACAACTAACTGCCGAAAGAATATCGTGTCAACACTTCCACCCGCGTGGTACCATATAATATTTATTGCTTATTGAACAGTCGCTTTACTCGCACCGCACTGCGTCTCAGTCAAAACCGGCAGCTGGGAAAGTGATTTTACCCAGTCCTGTGTGTTGATCGGTTTTATTATCTATCTATGTCTATATAAACGAAATGGCACTGACTGACTGACTGATTCATTCATTCATCACCAGAACTAGAAATCCACTGAAGCGAATGCGTTCAAATTTGGCAGGCATGTTCAGTTGGACGTTTAGACGCGCGCTAAGAAAGGATTTTAAAAAATTTTCAAGGATACGCCAAATATTCCAGTTTTTCTATAGTTTTCCTGCGTTTCTCAATTTTTTCAAGAACCAATCGGTAGAAAATGTTGAAATTTGGTAGGTAGGCTCAGATAAGGTCTAGAAATGTTGTGTTGAAATATTATTGAATTCCGTTCAAGATTACGCCACTTCAGTTTTTTTAAATTGTAGAAGTATTGCGGGTTGCATATCTTTCGCCTTCATACGACCAATTCTTACTGTAAATTCAATGGTTCAGGGAGATTATAGATGAATTGATTTGGAAGATATTGAATCAAGTTTCAAACTATGTCCGATATACTTCCCAAGGTTACGCTCAATATTAGCGTTTTTCTATTTTTCGGAGTTTTTCTTGGATTTTTCGAGAATAAATTGGTAGAAAATGTTCAAATTAGGTAAACAGGTCCAGATTAGGTGTAGAAATGCTGTGCTCAATTTCGAATCCCTTCTGAACGGAATTTGCAGGCGAGCGAAGCGAGCCTGTTTGTCTCAGTTGACAGTGACAGAGGTTTTGCAGGCGAGCGAAGAGAGCCTTTTTGACTCACTTACACTGCCTATAATGTCGGGGGTTCAGGGGGCGGAGCCCCCTGGCTAGGCGGAGAAGGCGAGCGAAGCGAGCCGGCCGGCTAGTAATATTATAAAAATACTCGAATATAACCTACTGTACTTAGCATTCCTGTAAAAATATGTACAAAATGAAATCACTCAACATCTACAAAAATTCCTTATAATATTATTAGATGTATAAATTTCATTGAATATCATTAAATAAAAGATATATATGAATTTTATATAATTTTTTTATCAATTTAGGAGTTGAATGCGGAACTTCATACAAGGTACAACGCGCACGTTCTCTTGTAACAATTATTATCTCCATATATAAAAGCGAAATGGCACTGATTCATTCACTCATCAGCAGAACTAAAAATCTACAAAACCGGTGGCGTTGAAATTTGGCAGACATGTTCAGTTGGACCTCTAGACGCCTACTAAGAACAGGTTTTTGAAACTTCCCAAGGGTACACCAAATATTTGAGTTTTTCTATAGTTTTTCGGCATTTTGTTAATTTTTTCGAGAACCAATCGGTGAAAAATGCTGATATTTTGTGGGCAGGTTCTGATTAAGTCTAGAAATGTTGTGTTGGAATATTTATGAAATCCGTACAAGATTAAGCAAGTAAGTTTTTCAAAATTGTAGATGTATTAAGTTTCAAACTATGTCCAATATACTTTTCAAGGTTACGCTCAATATTAGCGTTTTACTATTTATTGGAGTTTTTCTTAGAGTTTTCGAGAACAAATTAGCAGAGAATGTTGAAATCAAGTAAACAGGTCCAAATTAGGTCTAGAAATGCTGTGTTCAATAAATTTCGAATCCCTTCTGAACGGAATTTACAGGCGAGCGTAGCGAGCCTATTTCTCTCAGCTGACACTGACAGAGGTTTTGCAGGCGAGCAAAGCGAGACTGTTTGTCTCACTTACATTGCCTATACTGTCGGGGTTCCAGGGGGTGGAGCCCCCTGGCTAGGCGGAGAAGGCGAGCGAAGCGAGCTTGCCGGCTAGTTATTTGATATAGGGAAGCAGCTAAGCTCGTGTTGAAAATTGGAAACCCCATAAAGAATAAAAAAAATGTTTACAATCAGAAAATCAAATGAGCTAGCAATCAATAAGTTTCTTATATATGATTTTCATCAATTTTTGAGATGTGCTTTCTCTATTAAAACAGGAATGGTTTTATTTTAAAATTGAATGTTTTACTAGAGAATTCATCCTGCTATTGGAGATAAACTATCCTCCTTAGCACAATGATCCACCAAGGCCACGCATTCACCTTTTTATTAGAAACTTCCCAATCAATCTACTTTGTGACTGGTTTCTGGGTTATTGGTAAAATATCAATTTGTTGGGTGAATACGACGAGATATCATAAACGAGATTGAACAACGACAGTATATATTTTTTTTAAATATTTGAATACTATGATTAATTTAAAAAGATTATTTACGCGTACACCAATATAGTACAAATGTACAAACAAGTACTTGGAAATAATTTATAATCGAATAATATTATTTTTTAGATGTCATAGAACGCTTCTGTACATGCTGGAACGTATCCAACTGGAACACTAACTTGAGAATTACCTTGGTTTTGTAATTACGAATGATATCCACTTATGAAAGTGGTTATGAATCTACTGATTTCGTATTGATGATCTCACAACATACGTCATGATGGCGTTTATGATGAGTTCAGTGGCTAAACTATGCAGGTGATGTGCATCAAGCGATTCAATAGCAGTAGTCACGCTTTTGGGCTCAAATAATGAAAGCGAATTTCACCAGTGCAGCCAGGTGAGGCAACTCTAGTGCAATTTCAGTGACCGTGAAAAGATAGCGCACTGCTGCAAAATACGCTGACAGTTTGCGAGTGGTCGTAAGAAGAGTTATTAGTATACAGTAACTCGTTGATTGTCTTGATGAGCCCACCACTACCGTAGTACTATGGTGATTTTTATGCTTATCACAATATTTATTCATCAACGGTCCGCTGCTTCAGCACAAGCGTGAAGCAGGAGATGTCTAGAATTAAATTGCACTTGACATTCAATGATGAACATAACTGGAGGGGTCAGAGCAAGAGTGGACCAAGTCCAATTTTTTTCGAATGCAGTTTAATGATGGATAAATACAGTAAAAACGCCCTCCTTTTCAGTGCAATAGTGAACCATGTCAATAATTCCAATATATGCCACTAGAATGCAGTAGTTTGTTTTCACATTAACAATTTGCTGGTTATGCTCAGAGCAGAAGAGGATGAAGTCCATGTTGACCGCGTTCAGAGCCGTAGTGAATCATGTCAATCAGTCTGTGTATCATCATTTTCACATGATTGAACGTATCTTTATCCATGTATTCTATAAATCTTGATTAGACTGTAGTAGTGAACTTAAGATGTCATCCAGTGAAGAATGGTTTCCAAGTGACAGCAATATTATTAAAGGTAAGAGCTTTTGTAACTATTTTATTAGAACAAAGAGATTATGTTAATCAAAATCCAAATGAATATTAAAAGGTTATCATTATATTTATTCATTTCATATTCTCTTGAATTTTAAATTAAATTATGCAAATTGCTCAATTTACATTAACTAGTCTTTTTATGAAAAATAAAGAAATTGTTCCACTTAGTTATTCAGATACAGATGATGGAGGGACACCAGTCTCTGCTATCTCCAGCAGATTTCGTAAAACAGCCAGGCCACTTGATCCAACACTGATCGAAAGAATGAGTAAGGTTGAAAGCAACCTTTAGACCCATGTCACACTACGCCACTTCAGACGCGCGTTCGTAACAGCGCGTTAGGCTCATCCAATTTTTTTCCTATAGTATCAAATACGAGTGGCGCGTACCCCTGTCACACTACGCCACGCGTTTTTTTGAGACGCGCTGTTGGGTCGACCGTCTGCGTTTCCAAAGCCACTCAGAAGTGGCGAGCCACAGGGTCAGCAGCTGTAACGTTATGAGAACGCGCCCAACCTGTCCCACTACGCCACGTCAGCGCCACTTGCAATGAAAAATCTTATCACTCCACCAAATCTAAATCACGTGATTTTTAAGATAGAGGAATTCTGATTTCAGATTTGAATTCAGTGCTCTCGAATTAGTAAGATTTCCCTCGCGGACTCAAAAATATTAAAAATTGAGGAAATTAATATTATCATTGATAGTTTCAATTTATTTTACACTACTTATTCCGTTTCAAAGATCACATAGTAACAAATTATAAGTACTATCGCGCTACAAATTATTATACTATATAAAATAGCAGCTTCTATATTTCCATTAGAATAATCAGTATCCTTTTTTATTCCTGATTATATGAGAAAATATTCTAGTATGCTTTAATTTTTTTTCAAGCACACAGGCCTAATCAATTTTGTCAAAATTATAATGAAGCTTATTATTACTTGTAGATCCACAAATGTAGATGAGTATAATCTTATAATTTACATGATAAAATCATTCTCCAGAGTTTTTCATGTGCAAAGATATAATTATGAGCATTTTTGTATTATTATTATCATATCAATTCATTGATAACAATAGTAATAGTAATAATGTTATGAGATGTACATTCAATGAAAAGTTCATGTACTCACAGCTACTACTAATATAAGATGTTGTTGACAAAACCGTGTCATGCTGATGGCAGTATTTCCCAATAATTCTTATTTATTTATTAATTAGGCTCATCCAATTTTTTTCCTACAGTATCAAAATTTGATACTGTAGGAATTTAATACGATACTGTACGTATTTAATACGAGTGGCGCGTACCCCTGTCACACTACGCCACGCGTTTTTTTGAGCCGCGCTGTTGGGTCGACCGTCCGCGTTTCCAAAGCCAATCAGAAGTGGCGAGCCACAGGGTCAGCAGCTGTAACGTTATGAGAACGCGCCCAACCTGTCACACTACGCCACTTCAGCGCCACTCGCAATGAAAAATCTTATCACTCCAACAAATCTAAATCACGTGATTTTGACGATAGATGAATTCTGATTTCAGATTTGAATTCAGCGCTCTTGAATTAGTAAGATTTCCCACGTGGACTCAAAAATATTGAAAATTGAGGAATTTATATTATCTTTAATTAATTGAGATACTTTCAATTTATTTTATACTACTTATTCCGTTTCAATGATAAAAATATCGCCCTACAAATTATTATAAAAAATAAAATAGCAGCTTCTATATTTTCATTAGAATAATCAGTAATCTTTTTTTATTCCTGATTATATGAGAAAATATTCTAGTATGCTTTAATTTTTTTTCAAGCACACAGGTCTAATCAATTTTGTCAGAATTATAATCAAGCTTATTATTACTTGTAGATCCACAAATGTAGATGAGTATAATCTTATAATTTACATGATAAAATCATTCTCCTGTGCAAAGATATAATTACGAGCATTTTTGTATTATTATTATTATTATTATTATTATTATTATTATTATTATTATTATTTATTTATTCACATTCAACATGGTTACAATGATACAGGCAAATGCCAGGTATAAGTTACTCAAACTACTCAAATTATATTACATGCTATTGCTGTGAGAGAAATTTTCTAACAATATGGCAAGTGTCTAAAATCACAGCTTTTTGAATTTTTGCAATGAGATACTCAAGACCAAGCTCTTTTGAACATGTTTTCAAGAATTTTGGAACCACTCCTGTATTCGAAATCACCACCGGTACCACTCTCACACTCTGCAGATGATAGAGCTCCCTCATTTCTTCAGCCAGGGCTGCATACTTGTTAATCTTCTGGGCATGCATTGTCCTCATATTATGGTTGAGGGGGATCGCCACATCGACCAGGAAGGCAATTCTCTCCTGTTTATCCATGACCATTATATCAGGACGATTTGCGGTGATGGTGTGGTCTGTTCGTATTGCCCTGTCCCAATACAACTTTGTCCTTTCATTGTCATGCACAAGCGCTGGCTGGTATTCGTAATAGGGGCACTTCTCCTCAAGAAAACCAAATTGTAGGGCAATTCTTTGGTGAATTATCCTTGCCACATCATTATGGCGTTTTGTATACTCCACCCCTACAAGGGAAGAGCACCCACCAATAACATGATCAATTGTTTCAGGTGCTATTCTACACCTTCGGCACCTATCATCTAAGCCATTTTCTTTCAGGATGCGTTTTCTATAAGACTTTGTGGCAATAACTTTATCTTGGATTGCAATGGCAAACCCCTCTGTCTCGGGGAACAACGACCCATACTGCAACCACAAATTGGTTATTATTATTATTATTATTATTATTATTATTATTATTATTATTATTATTATTATTATTATTATAATCATATCAATTCATTGATAATAATAGTAATAGTAATAATGTTATGAGATGTATATTCAATGAAAATTTCATGTACTCCAGCTACTACTAATATAAGATGTTGTTGAGAAAACCGTGTCATGCTGATGGCAGTATTTCCCAATAATTCTTAAGAAATAATAATTGCCTACATTTCAATATAATTCCATTTTAATTGACGACCACCCAGTGCTTTATTATTATTATTATTATTATTTTAATAGATTATTTTAATAGATACTAGGATCTTCATTAATTATTGAAAACTTTAATAGTAGGTATAGTCTGTCCAAGTAAGGAAGAACCTCTGGCAAGATAGGAAAATAACTCAATAAGCTCGGTCAATTTTGGTTCAAAAGTTATCAAATTCATTTCAATTGTGTAATTTGATCTACTATTGAGACCAGATTTATAATTCTTGAAGAAATATTAACCAATTTGTTTGTTCAAAGCACCCAGTTAACTCCTGTGACTAAAATGTAGTGATTTCACTAGTGATTCTCAATGTAGCTACAATTAAACCAAATTTACTGTATTCAATGTAGTTTTTTGATTGATTGTCATTAGTAGTGAGAATAGTAACGGTTAATATAATATAATCATAGTTCTTTTTAATCAATACAGTTTCAATAATGGCCAAAATGATAGACAATAAGTAAATGTAGATGTAATAAGTAAATGTAGACAATGATACAGTATATTAAGTATACTGTCCATCACTTGCGGCTCACAAAACAGGTGAAGTGTCCGTATCGTTTACTGTACAGAACTTCACCTGTTTCGTGGGCACGAGCCGCCAGTGCTGTCTATAGTGCATGCTGAGAAGATACGCCGCTACAATAGTGGTGCATTGAGCCGGAGTCTCTACTCAGCGTGCGCGAACCAATACACTGTAGAATCCAAGGTTATATACCCCCTTCGTGGCGCCACGAAAAAACGCGCATCAAAACGCGTCGAAACGCGAGGTGAAAAAATGTAACATGACCCGCCGCGCGTCTGAAGTGGCGTAGTGTGACAGGGCCCTAAAACTGCTGAGAAACAGAAACCGAAGTTTAAAGTTATTCCTATGGATAGGCAGGAGTTTTTAAGTACTGATGCGTTCCAAAATAAATTGTGTTCTTAGACAATAAGTTCATTATTTTCTGTAAATGGATAAATAAATAAATAAATTCGTACTTGCTTCATCGTTTGCCAATCTCTTTATTAATATTATTAATTGAATTCTATTTATTAATCTTATCTTTTGTGATATTCATATTCCTTACATTATCATATTATGTTTGGTATTCACATTATTGCATTATAATGTTTAATTTATTCATTAAGTTTGTATGAGTAACGATAATTCTTTATTTTGCTTAGTTCAAAATATCAGAAGCATGCGCGAAAACTTTGATTTGTTCACAATTGAGCTAGGAAAATTCACTGTAAAACCAATTTGTATAGTATTAACTGAAACTTGGATCTACAGTGAAGAAGTAGGACATTATACAATAGAGGGATATAAATTATTTACAAATTGTAATGACAGTTATAGATCGGGTGGCGTTGCTGTTTATGTTAGAGATATCTTCGAAGCAGAAGCTGATAAGATTGTATTAGTTTCAGCCGATGGTTTGTCAGTTAACCTGTTAATTAATAATACGAAACTCTCTGTTATCGCACTATATCGATTCCATTCAATATCAATCGATATCTTCCTTGAAGAGATAAAAATCGTTTTAGAAATGCTAAGAAATAAATCTGTTATTATTGCAGGCGATATTAACATTGATTTGCTGAGTTCTGACTCTAAAGTTGAAGAATATAGATATATTATGGCAAGCTTTGGATTCAACTCACTAGTTAACGAGCCTACAAGAATTACCAATAATTCCCTAACGTGTATAGATCACATATTTTTTCGTTACGCTATAGCAAAATATAATTTCAATCCGGTAGTTAATATAAAAAACAATGGAATAACTGATCATTGTACAATAGAATTCCACATAGACATATTCACAGGCAAGACTAAGAATAAGAAAAAATTAAGTGATAGTCAAAACAGAATAAATATAGAATTACTGAATAACATTTTGGCACAGACTGATTGGTCTAATGTTTATATGAACGATGAAGTTAATCTTGCTTTTAATGAATTCTCAAAAATTTTCCAAAAATGCATTGATAATGCTCGCTACAAAATTGATACAAACAAAAATGATCCTATTATATCTACAAATAAACCCTGGATAACTAACTATATGTTGAATAGAATCGAAACAAAAAACAAGCTGTATAAAAACATTGAGACAACCATACAATGTAGGGTTAAATGCAAGGTATAAGGCTCTTCGCGATAAAATTAAGACTGAAATTGAAAATTCTAGAGCTGAGTACTTCAAAAAAACACTAAACAATTTGAGGGGAAATCCAAAAGAGGGTTGGAGAATTATGAATACCCTAATTGGAGAATCAAAAGCAAAAGAGGAAGTGAAAAAGATCAAGACAAGGGACGGGGAAATCATTACAGATTATATAAAAATTGCCAATGAACTGAACAACCACTTTGTAGAAATATCTACTAATAGATTTCAAACCGCCCCTGCTTTAAGTAATAGACTCATTAACACTTCAACTCAATTCCCACAAATTGATATACTTTCATCAATGTTCTTTATACCGGTATCAAAGAGTGAACTCGAAAATATAGTCAAATCCATGAAATCTAGAAAAGCTCCTGGTTTTGATGATCTGAGGATTGATTTGATAAAGAAAGTGATTGGTAACATATCTACTGTTCTTATTTTTCTCTTCAATTTAAGTATTAGCTCTGGAAAATACCCTGAATCACTAAAAAATGCCATTATTGTCCCAATATTCAAAAGCGGTGACAAAGAAAATGCTAATAACTATAGGCCTATAGCTTTGCTATCAGTTTTCGCAAAAATACTAGAAAAGTTAGTTAGAGTTAGACTAGTAAATTTCTTGTCCAAACACAATTTCTATAGCATAAATCAGTTTGGGTTCCAGAAGGGGCGTAATACTGAAGATGCCATGTTGAAATTATTGTCCGAGGTTTATAATGGCATAAATGATAATAAAAAATGTGCCAGTCTTTTTCTAGACATACGTAAAGCCTTTGACACTGTCAATCATGATATCTTAATCACCAAATTACACAATGCGGGGGTAAGAGGTATATGCAACAGCTGGTTCAAAAGTTTCCTGCAAAATAGAACTCAGCAGGTCAGGATAGGAGGAGTTCTAAGCCAAAAGAGGTCAATCACAAGCGGTGTACCTCAAGGCTCTGGACTCTCAGCGGAGCTGTTTTTAATCTATATCAATGATCTGTGTAATGCCACTCTTCAGGGTTCAATTACAGCTTTCGCTGATGATACAGCGCTTAGTTACTGTTCTAGTGGGAAGGATGAACTGATTAAAATGATCACTGATGACCTCTACGCCCTTAGCTCTTGGTTCCAAATGAACTATCTTGAATTAAATACAGACAAATCTAATATTATAGTATTCAAACTAAGAGCAAATGATGACAGTGAACCTAAACTTAAAATCCCATTTCATTCCTCAACTTGCATGGATTCCAACCTAACAAACTGTGATTGCAAATTCGTTTCAGAAACAAACCACACAAAATATTTAGGAATAATGATAGAAACAAACCTTAGCTGGTCACAGCAAGTAATGAAATTAAAAGAAGTCTCTACTCTACATGCAGAAAGTTGTATTACATTCGGCACCTCTGTCCGAAGTACATGCTAAGTTCCTTATACTATGCTCTAGTGGAAAGCAGGCTACAATATGGCATTGCAGTATGGGGTGGAACATATTCTTCTACAATAAAACCACTAGTAATAGGTCACAAATATATAATAAGGACTATTGCCAAAAAGCATAGACTGATCAGTTCACTTCCTTTATTCAAAGAATGGGGGTTCCTCCCGTTGAGATATTTATACTTTTATAAGGTTTTAATCACATTCTTTGTAAGAAGTGGTGATCAAACTCCTGCATATGGCACTTATAACTTGCGTTCAATTGGGAATTGGGTTCCACCCAGACCAAATAAAGAAGTTTATCGTCGATTCTATCTCTATGTTGCCCCGAGAATATTCAACATAATACCTACCGAGATAAAACAACTCAAAAGTCAATACAAATTTAGAAAGGAACTAAAAAAGTGGATTTTTGATATGAACGATATAGAAGATCTATTTAAAAAGATAACATAAAACTGTCGCCTATTTCACCTTATTTAGTATTTTATTTAGTTTTAATTATTTTTATTACTTATTATATTATGTATTATAGTAACTCCGAATATCCAACTGAGTGAACAAAATAAATTCGAATCAATTCACTACAGTAACAACTGAATTAACACTAGATTATGAACACAGCAACTATAATTCTAGAGAAGCACTTTAAGCACAAACTTTTTAAACTAATATTGTTAATTGCTGGAACTCCCAAATAGGCGGGCCTCGGGAGTTGCCTAATTTCTTCACAGAATACCGTAATGGTTTTTCCATATAGGCCTATTTTTATTTATTTGTATTTTCACTATATTATTATTTTTTCAGGCTATGAATTATTTGTTTTGACATTGAATAATTGAAATGTATTGTTTTGTACTCTTTTTTCTGTGAAGAAATAAAATTTATTTATTTTATTTATTTATTTATTTATTATTTAAATAAAAAATGTTATTTGCAACCGTGAAAAAACAGTTCTTGACAGTAAAGATAACTGGTTGAAGATTCGTTGGATGAAATTTGAAAGAAGGTATTGTGAATATATATTCACAATAAGATTCAAGGAATCTCAAGCTGACATTGTTGGTTTCAAAGAGATAAATAAAAAGAAGAGGCCAACCTGGGAGAAGTGTAACATACATTGGTGAATATAGTACAGCAACCATAGATTGTATCCAACTATAAAGCCTGTCACTATAGCCAAGGAAAATGATAATGATCTCACTCCTGTCCTTCATTCCTCCTATTTGCCGCATGTTTATCAAAAACCTTGTATTTATAGTAAATACACGATCTAATCATTATGAGAATGATGACGATGAAGAGAATTATCAGTTTGTGTATAATGATGAAGTTTCAGGAGAATTATGATAATCAATCTATGATCAAGGGTAATAATATTAATTTTAATTTTGAAAACCATGTTCTTCATAATTATTTTTTCCAATTGACTAGCCTGCCGGCTAGTCACTCATAGCTCATTTATATTAATTATTAGGAAATGATAGAATTTCAATCAATGTACATTGTTACTAACAAGATAATAATTATTCTAAGCTGACCTTATTTCAAATAAATTACGTAATAATCTTGTAACTAATTCTATAAAAACCAATATTTTGAAAAAATACATTTTTCAAGTATAAAAAAGTCTAATTCACTTCATATCCATATCAAACACTTGTTATGCTTCTGTTATTCATTGAAATCTGAATGATGTTAGGATTTGCTGAGCAGGTGTGCTAAGCTTTCTCAAACATTTTCAGGACAATAATGAACCAAGTCCAAGCTGAAGTTAGTAAATTGTTCATCAACTAATGAATATATTGAAAATCGCTATGAAATCTATATGGATTTTCAAATCAGTTATTCTTTTGAACAGCTAAAAAAAATCGAATGGAAATATATTGTCTGGAATTAATTACAGCCACAGAACTTCAACATCAGTTTTCTCAAAATAGTGTCAGATGGACTTGGTCCACTCTTGCTCTGACCCCTCCTAATTTTTGATAATAATAATAATTATTATAAAAACGCTCTGACTAAAATTATAATAATTTCATAAGCAATAAAGTTCAAACTAATTAATCACGAAAAACTCTAAGATTGAATATTTTAATCATCAGTAGAGTATTGATGCGAATCCTAATTTGGTTTCATTGATGAAAAGCAGATTTAAACCAATTCAAAAAACTTCAAGCTTGGATATTTGAAAACTTAGCATTGATGCGAATCCTAATTTGGTCTCATCGATAATATGCAAATTTGAACAAGCCATTATGAATAATTAGTTTTTACGAGTGACATAAAGTTTAAAGAATGATATAGAGAGTTGTTAAAGCCTCACTTTCGGGCAAAAAAACGAGGAGGACAATTCTAGAATAATATTAATATTATTATGACTATCAACTGATTGCTACAATAAAGTCAAGTGAACGAGTTAATGTAGATGGAGTTAATACTGTGAGGATACATCCAGACGTACAAAAATTCGTAGATAAACCTATCCCGAAATCATACTATTCAGTCTATCCTGTTCTCTTGGAGAGCAGGAATTTCCTGCTCCCTGGAACTATAGCATCAAGCTTCCCTTTATACTGTAGCTATAGGATAGAAATTCAATTTGGTGAATGGGACTACTAGGGTATTGATAACGCATTCATGAGAGATTGAGAAGGGGTTCTGGATTTTCAATAGATTGGAATAGCAATAGGCTAGCATAATTTTGATAGGAATGTGCCAAAACATATTTCTAATAGTAAGATTGAGGGAATGATAAATAATCTCGACAATCAACGATCCAGTTGAGAGGTGCGTTCTGGTGATTAGTATTTCAAACCATGGTAATTGTGCAAGTGAAAAGGAATTTCTAAATATGTTCAATTTTATGTTAGTCTTGCTCTCTCATTTAGGTTGATATTTAACTCTCTATGACTTCAATGGTTTCCAGGACTTTACACCTCATACCAAAAATATGTAGCCTATTTACTACATTATATATTATATAATACGCTTCTTATGCAGATATTATTATTGATCAATCTTAATCAGTTTGCCTTATGTGTCAAGCCCAGATTAAAGATTCAAGTTGAAACTTCATGAAGAATTTTGGAAATAAGTAAAGATCAGTAACAATGAATCATCAATTGGACCAAAGCTGTGGAAATTTCTTCTACCGTAAATGTTTTATGCAGCAGAATCAAATAAGAAAATAACAACCAATTATTGCAACTTCCAAGTGCACTTTTTCTGGAACTGCTTCACAGCGATCATCCAATTATGCATTCGGAGTAGATGAATAAAAACGGCTAGTTCTTGAAACTACCATTTGAAATTTTTACGAGCGTGTGGAAAATTGTTAAAGCTATGCTAAAGCCAGCTCCATACATGCGCTATTCGGCAAACACCGAACACCTAGTCCCGAGTTCGGGAAATAACGAACACGAATGTTTGTGTGTTCCGTCCATTGTCGGTCTTTTGGACACATCAAAGTGGACGAATGTTCGGCAAATAGCGAACTTTCGCCCATCCACACATTCGCCTTCATGTTCGGCTGATTTTGTTGTTTGTTGTTGCATGTAGATTGAGGTTAAGTCAATTGAGGAAAAAGTTTATTACGTGTTAATTCAGTACATAATTTTTTTAGACGAGATCAATATTAAATTACAGTCTGTGGATAATTTTTAAGTGATATAATGAATTTTGATACTATGAAATTGAATTAAATTCAATTCAAATATTATATTGAAAACTAGTGAATGTCCAGTCCGTTTCAGGTTACTGAATTATAATCTTGATTCTTTATATGTTTCCAAAATTCCTACAAACATTGATATTCAATCATTGCCAAGATTAAAGTTGAAATTAGTACCGTAGTGTTGAAATTTTTAAGCCTGAGAAATATTCACGGGATTCTATATTTCAATAATAATTTCCCTAACTGACTTCCAAGTAGAACTTAAAAAAGATAAAGTTCCAAGTTATGTTGAGGTATCCTCATAATAAGTGGACCCATCTGCTGATTGTTTCATAATAAGCTTTTCGCGATATTGATATGTCTTCAAACTTCCACAGTTACGTCAATTATAATTATGATATAAACTGAAAAGTATAAGCCTATTCTGGCATCAAATAGGATAATAACAAGAGAGTTATAAAAATGTTGCGAGTTTCACAGCAATCACGAATGATAATTTTCCAACTTCCAACTACAGATGGAAATCCCATGAAATCTGAATGTCCAGTTGAGAAGCTGTAAATTTGTAGCAAACCTCTATCCACATGCAGTATTATTTTAATGTTCAGTTCTCTGTTGAGAAATAAACTTTGTTTCCAGTTTTATGGCATTTCCTAGCTGTTGCGCCAGTCAAAGTATAGGCCAACGAAAAAATTAGTTTCGCATTTGTGACAATTCCTTGACCGGAACGAGATTTAAGTTAGGAAATTTCAGAATGTGTGAAGGGCTTCCACCAGCTTCAAACAAGGAAAAGGTTGCCAGTCAATTCCGTTACGCGATTTCAATGTCATCACGGTTAGCTAGTTGTTCATTTATTTCATAGACGTTCTCTTAATCTAATAACTTACATTATTCGAATACATCAGTTTTTTCCAATTATTATTTTTATGAGAACAGAATATCTATTAATTTACTCTGCTCGGTACCCATGCATGAGTTTATAGGTCTTTGTCGAAATGTGGATTACTACAATAGGCTATTGTAGCAAGTCAGTATTTTGTAGTACAGTATATTTTAAGCCAGTATACTAATGAAGTATTCCTGCAATTGAAAAATAATGTGTTGGGATGATTTTTCTTTAGGTATTTAAATTAGGTTGAAGTCTATCTCTTGAACACTACATTATTGAAAACTTAAGAGAATTGGAAATGAGATTTAGGAAAATGAAATTAGAGTAGTTGTTCTCAAACCCCCTTCAATCCACAACTCATTCTAATACGCCAGCTAGAGCAACATGTGTATCACAATGCGGAAACAGTTCACACGAACTCATGAATAAGTTAAAAACCTGGTTTTATCCAGTTGGAAATTTATTCATCTATTGTTACAATTGCGACTTGATACGCATATAGAACGCCGAAAAAGAAACACTTTTTTGGCGTTTATCGAGAGTTATGTTTATTGGTTCAATAATTTTCAAAATTCTGGTTCACGATCACAGTTGTTTCATTGAAGAAAGGAATTAATGATGTTTCAAATTCAATTGAGGAAATCACAAACCAAAGACTTATAGCAATATTTCACCTGGATAACCAATTTTCTTGATCAAAATATTGTCTAGAGGCCTCTTTCAACAAAATTGATGTCATAATGTTTTCTCGAGGCAATTATAAGTCCAATTAATCCTTTCTCTTTTGAACCTTATTTCATTTATATAACCATTATCTTGAGGATAATCTCATTACATCTGTGAATTCTGCAGCTATGTTCGTAATAGATTTTCATCATAATCTCATCAGTTAGTTGTATTAGCCCACGCCATATCTAGATTTAATTCTGGAATTCAAATATCTAATTTCGGAAGAGATTGTTCCAAATTTGAATATCCTTTTGAAATGAATGAAGATTAGCAATACTACTAGCAATCATCGAAAGATGGATGTGAATGAGCTGAGAGATTTAAAAGACGTGATTCTGAAAAAAAACTAACACAGAAGATAACAAAAAAGTTCTAATTAATATACCAGATATTGGCTGGTTAACTATAGCGTGAATACAGAAAGCGAAGTGGCCCTCATTCATTCATCAGGCCACTGGCGGCTCGTGCCCACGAAACAGGATTTTTATTTGAATAGATTATTTGTATACATAAGGTGAAGTGTTGTGTAGTAAAAGATACGGTCACTTCACCTGTTTCGTGGGCACGAGCCACCAGTGTCATCAGCAGAACTTAAAATCTACTAAACCGAATGGGTCCAATTTGACCTTCAAACGCTCTCCAAGAACAGATTTTGAAACTTCTCAAGGATACGTCCAATATTCACATTTTTGTATTGTTTTTGGCGTTTCCTTATATTTTCGAGAACCAATTTGCAGAAAATGTTGAAATTTGGCCAAAAGGTTCAGATTAGGTCTAGAAATGTTTGTTTTGAAATGATTGGTTTCTTTTGAGATAAAGCCATTAATCAGGTTTCTAAAAGACAGGGATGCATCACGGGTTGCATATCTCGCGCCTTAGCTAATAAAACGATCTATTCAATAAAAGCGAACTCTTCGTAGAAATACAGTTTAGAAATTCCCCAAGGATATGTCCAGTATGTTTTTATGCGTTTTCTTAGCCTTTTTCCAAGTACTACCTAGCAGAAAATTTTGGAATTCGGTAGACATGTTCAGATTAGGTCTAAAAATGTTGCGTTCAAAAATGTTTCAATCTTTCTAAAATTACGCCAGTTATCAGGTTCAGTAAGGTCTCATTTGTACTTTGGCAGATTTTACAGGAATGTCTGAATTAAATTGGGAAGCGGTTTGTCCCAGTGGTAGAGAGCGTCTAATCGGTGAGATTAGATAAGCGACGTGCCTCTACCACCACTGTTGTAACGGTGACCGTCTCCTCTGAATTCAATTCATGAGCCTCAAAAATCGCTTCCCGGTGGTTCGGAACCCACCTAAAGCAGTAGGTCCATTCATCTCTCTTCATCATCCTTCCCATTACCCACGCACAGGCCCAAGAGCCCATGTGGGCATCACCCTCAAAAAAAAAAAAAAAAAAAATACATTCAAATCACAGAACCAGGTTGAGCTAAAATGATAGAATAACTAATTTAAAGGATTTTAAAAATATCCCAGAATTAGCCCAAAAGACCTTGTTGAATGTTGAGCAAAGCAAATCTGTTTGAATGAAGTTTGCAGGCGAACAATGTGAGTCTGTTTGTCTCATTGACACTGGAGAAATTGCAGGCAAGCGAAGCGACACTGCTAACACTGTGGGGGGTCCAGGGGGCTCCATCTAGGCGGTTAAGGCCAGCGAAGCGAGCATGCCGGCTAGATAAATATTTTTAAAATCAATGAAATAGCAAAATCTAAAATTTCAACTATCTTGAAAATGGAAATACTATTAAAATTGGAAAGATAATTTTTTTGGTCGAATGAACTCACCTAAAACATGTTGGTTTGTGGGATCTGAACGAGAATCTGCAAAAGAAAATTTATCAGAAATTGAAATTAACTGAATAAATGTAAATTATGGATATAGAATTCTTGATTGAAATTTCACATGAGAGAAGAAAAATACTGTTGGAATAATTGATCAATAATTTATTCATGCATATTGTTGTGATACATACAGGAGATATGAGAAAAAGCCATCAATTCAAGATAGAATGTGAAGCATTATATTTTCAACCTTGTTATGAGTTCATACAATAATTGCACGACGTAATTTCTATAGGCCTACACCGAAGAAATATGGTCAAATCATCGCATTACAACAGAATAGTTTAAATAAGAAAGCATTGGAATACTAAAAATTGAAAACTAGTGTTTCCTTCATGAAAATTGCTGTCAGGTACTTCATAATGAGTAACAAATCTTATTATCCACATACCTCTAGTACTGTACACATCACTTGAACCTTGCTTTCAATTGATTCCTTTTATACTTCCTAGTTCTACTCCACATAATGGCTGTTCATTTCATAAAGTGTCCAGGTATCATAAACGCGCGCTGAGAATAGAATTCCAGTATGGAAGATAGTAACATAAATATTGATATTTCATCGTCTTCAACACAGTTGAAATAATAAAGGGTATGCCAATAATGTTTATAGAATGGTCTTAAATTTGAAATTTCCAGACATTCTGAGCTTTTTCTCGATCAGATTGGTGAATATAATCTCTAGGAGTTGTTAACTCTATTCTTGCCTATCTTGCCTAGATAGGTTACTTAGCTTACTCAGCTCTCCTCAACATTCTCAAATATTATGTTTCAATATTCTCTAAGCTTGAAAAAAATGTATGAATGGGATAAATTTGAGATTCAAAAATGATTTAAACCAGGTTTACCTATCAGAAAAGATTTGCTTCAAGCACACTTTTATACAAGTTTTAGTCTAATTGAATAACGTTTCTCAAATTATCACTAAGAGTTACCCATGAATCATTATGCTTGGATTGTCATGATAGGATACAACAAGCATACTACAATGATATGAGGCAGATCACATCTTTCAAATGAGACTTAAAGCCGTCGGTCCCAACTGCCTCAAAACAGATTTTTCATATCATTACCCCTCCAATAACCCACGAACAAACTAAGAGTACATGTGGACATCACCCTCAGAAAAATAATTATAAATTGAATGATTGCAAAGGACAAAACTTGGGAAAACAGGCTGTGAATGAAAAAAGGGAAGGGAGTTCTTATTTTTTCATACATTTTAAAAAGTTCAATTTCAAGTTATTGGTTCTTGTTCTGAGTTATCTCCAAAATCATTGCATTCATCAATTGTATCATCATTGCATTTTGGCCTGAGGCCGATATGATGGCACTGGCGGCTCATACCCACGAAACAGGTGAAGTGCCCGAATGTTTCACTTTACAGCACTTCACCTGTTTCGTGGGCTCAAGCCGCCAGTGCATGATAGGATAGTGAATCCTATCAGAAGCAGTAGTTTGGGAAATCTATATATATATATATATAGAATTTATATTATATATATATATATATAAAAGTGAAATGGCATTCATTCATTCACTCATCAGCAGAACTAAAAATCTACCCTATCGAATACGTTCAAATTTGGCAGACATGATTAGTTGGATCTCTAGACGCGTACTAAGAACGGGTACGCCGTTTTGGAAGGGTACGCCAAATATTTGAGTTTTTTTCAATAGTTTTTCGGAATTTCCTTCATTTTTTCGAGAACTAATTGGTAGAAAATGTTGAAATTTAGTGGAGAGGTTCGTCTTAGGTCTAGAAATGTTGTGCGATGTATTTCACTGCAAGTCTAGGTCTAGAAAAATTGCAGATGTATTGCTGGTTGCATATCTTCCGCCTTGATACGACCAATCCTTACTGTGAATTCAATGGTTCAGCGAGATTATAAATTAACCAATTTAAAGATATTGAATCAAGTTTCAAACTATGTCCGATATATACTTCCCAAGGTTACGCTCAATATTAGGGTTTTATTGTTTTTCGGAATTTTCGGAGTTTTTCTTAGATTTATCGAAAACCAATTGGCAGAAAATGTTGAAATTCAGGTCTAGATTAGGTCTAGAAATGCTGTGTTTGATAACTTTCGAACCCCCTTTCAAGGCTACGCCTGTAATAAGGCCTGGCTAGGCGGAGAAGGCGAGCGAAGCGAGCCTGCCGGCTAGTTGGAAATATTGAACTTGCTCGCAATGCTAGCTGTCGGATGATTCCACTGCAGCCAGAGACAGGTGTTTGTTTAGAGGCGAAAAACTTTACCAGCAACATGAACTTACAAAGATGATGGATGATTAAAGATTCGTCTTTTCATCGCCTGAAGGTTCTGATTGAATGATGCTTTCTAGGCATAACAGCTTGAAGCTGCAGCGTACTTTCTACTGCAGTCAAGGTACGATCTCTTAGGACGTCGATAGAGTAGTTTCCATACGGAAACCTGATTGGAGCTTCCTTGTCACAAGGTGTAATCAGAATGTCGCCGACTCAGCTGATTAAATCGAGCCTGTCTCACGTAAAAAAATACTTTGCGAAGGACTGTATGTATATAGCTACATAGAAATACTCATATACATATTTGTTGATACATGTTTTAGATATGGTGCTTATTTTCTCTCAAGTATATAGTTGTATATAGATACTCATAATAAATATTTGTTGATACATGATATAGATATAGTACGTGTTTTCTCTCATGTAGGATGTTTTCAAGTGTACCATTCCAATGTGATCTCTTTCAAAATACTCTGTAGGTAACAGGAAAGTGGAACCTCGTCCATAATGAAAAGAAGATGCATGATAACATGATAACAGCTCAATATTATAAAGCCAGGAATACCGTTTGATGACAAAACATTACAGGGAAAGATAAGAAAGATAATGTATAACATAGTTGGGTGAAAATAAAATAATTTAACATCTCTGCGACAATATTACCAATTATTAATAAATAACGATTTGGATTAATATAGAAATAAGCAAAGACATTTCAATATTATCATAGACATGTGAACAGGACGTCTTCGTTCACATTGAGAAAATTCCGGACTAAATATGTTAAAAAGATGCTGATATACGACTTGAATCGATCTGATTTCACAATGCAATTCACAGGAAGCCTAGAACATCATAGCTGTATATGTATATTTTATCAGACTGGACTTTTAAATAAGAGCTAGGAAATCATACTAAATACTGGGGTGGCGTAGCTGAGTGGGTAAAGCGCTGGCGTTGCAACCCAAAGGTCCCGGGTTCAAACCCAGGTCAGACCAGGAATTTTTCTCAGGCCACTTACCCGTGTTTCGGATGGACACGTTAAGCCCTCGGACCCGGCTGCATAAAAACAGTCGTTAAGTTATGTCAGAGGCCCTGAAATCGATCAGGAGCGACCTGAAAACTCTGACACCAGACCTGAGCCAGCCAGGTTACACGAATATTATTATTATTTATACTAAATACTAATGTCTTATTCAAGAGATAAGAGAGAAATCAACTACTTTTGGCAATTTTTCATTACCTACATAACAGCTGGATTGAATTTTTATGAAGGTGATGCCCACATGTGCTTGATGCATGTGCGTCATAAGAGGAGCGATACTGAGAGATGATGGCTAGTTCTCAGGCAGTCGAAACAGACGCCTTAACATCTTCTCCAAATAACAGGGCGTATTCATCTGTGATTATGCTGTGGTCGAAAAATAATTGTTTCTTGTTCAAGGAGCGAACTCTAAACCTGTGATTATCACACGTAATCAATTACTCCATCGAATTCTTTTTTCAATCATTCCAACTAGTCAGCCGATAAATGAATAGAATCAATAGATGATGAATTTTATAAAATGAAACCAGTCTCATAAGTCCACTAAAATTCTCTACTGGACATTTAGTACAAAGCTACGATAATGGATGAATGATAAATTTTTTTAATTGTTTTGCTTTTGAACAATTATTGCACTTTCATCTGCTAACTATGACAGAGACAAACTCTGCTCCGCGCCCCAATTAACATTTTCGCTTTTCTATAACTACTACTGATTTATAACCGTGATATTTAGCTAGAAAATATAATCATCCAGCGTAAACCGAAAGAATAATACTTTTACAATAACGGCAGTTGTAATAATTCAACTGATTGAACTGGCCGTTTTATTTGCGGTGAACAAACAGATCATTATTTCAAAATCAGCCAACAATAATTCGAAAAATGATAACTTCTTCATCTTCTGCAATCGCTGACTGTTCTCATTGGTTGAGACACCAGATAATAATCTGAAGAGAAATGTGATTTTCCGAATAGAACTTGTGATGAAAAGCATTTCACTACAAGAGCCGTAGGCTACTAGAAATTTTAGAATGTTTCCATTCTTGTTAAACAAAGGCAACTATTACTGATGACGTACAAAATGATTTATCAATCGACATAGCAGTTTCCTAAAAAAAAAATTCTATATGCACTTGAGACTTGTTCCATGATGTTAAGAAACAACATTTTCTCCTATTATTATTGATTTAACGTGAATGTTTGATTAGATCTGAAATCAAGTAAGACTGTAATCTCTATACATAAAAGCGAAATGGCACTGATTCATTCATTCATTAACTCATTCATTCATTCATCACCAGAACTGAAAATCCACTGAATCGTATGTGTTCAAATTTGGCAGGCATGTTCAGTTGGACGTTTAGACGCGCGCTAAGAAAGGATTATTGAAACTTTACAAGGATACGCTAAATATTTGAGTTTTTCTATTGTTTTTTCGTTTACTTATTTCTTTCGAGAACAAATCTGTAGAAAATGTTGATATTTGGTGGGAAGGTTCAGATAAGGTCTAGAAATATTGTGTTAAAATATTTTTGAAATCCGATCAAGAGTACGCCAGTAATCACTTTTTCAAAATTGTAAATGTATTGCGGGTTGCATATCAACCGCCTTGATACGACCAATCCTTTCTGTAAAATCAATGGTTCAGCGAGATTATATATGAACTCATTTAGAAGATAATGAATCAAGTTTCAAACTATGTCCGATATACTTCCCAAGGTTATGCTTAATATAAACGTTCAACTATTTTTCGGAGTTTTTTCAGATTTTTCGATAACCAATTGGTAGAAAATGATGAAATTTGGTAAACAGGTCCAGATTAGGTCTAGAAATGCTGTGTTCAATAAATTCAGAATCCCTTCTGAACGGAATTTGCAGGCGAGCTATGCGAGCCTGTTTGTCTCAGCTTACACCGTCAGAGGTTTTGCAAGCGAGCGAAGCGAGCCTGTTTGACTTTCACTGGTGATACTGTCGGGGGTCCAGGTGGCGGAGCCCCCTGGCTAGACGGAGAAGGCGAGCGAAGCGAGCCTGCCGGCTAGTCGATTTAATATCCTGCCTTGTCTTAGGAATCAATACTAAAATGATGAATAATAACTCAAATTCTATATCGACTTGTATATTATTGAATAATGTCTCTTGTAATAATTTGACTTGGCCTATACAAAAAATACTTTTACATTTTTTTGTTTTGCAAGAGAGAATGTAGTTAGCTGTGGTCGCTCTCGACTATATAGTCTCCTAGATCACTAGCCAACTGTACTGACAGAGCTGAGAATTGATAACAGTTGAGTTATTAAGGTTTTCCTGTAGCCTTCTCCGGGGCCATAGTGATTCCCTGTGATACGCCATTTTTTCATCATATTCAAATATGAAAATTCTACTTAGAAATTTTTCATGATAAAGTAGTTTTAAGAATTATTTTCGACTGGAACTTCCAATTAACGTTTCCTGTTATAAATATTGCTTAATTTATTGGGATGTGAAACGTTTTGTATCATTGAAATTAATAGTTATGAACTACAATATAAATAGTCTCTTCAATTATGAAAGACTCATAATTATTATTATTGCATTATATATTAAACAAAATTACTCTTTTATTAATGTGATTAGCAAGAAAAATACATTTGAAATGGGTAAATCAGTGGAGTGCCAAATTCATTCGAATACCGGTAACAGTTTCACAGAAATCACCCCAAATACCTCATTGAACAATTTGAATAATATGTAGAAGAGGAGAGGATACTTCCTGAGAGGTACTCTTAAAGGTATTAAGAAAGTAAGGAAGTGTGATACAGGTTGAAGTTGAGATAGAGTAATAGTTGGATACTTAAGCAGTTTCGAGATCATGGAAAATATTTCATCAAAGAATATTTGCCAGTACAGGATGGGTTCTTTGGAAAATTTAGTTTCGCATCTAAATAAACATGAAGCGACCTCTCCATGATAGTGGAAAACCTTCTTCTTTCGTAGAAAAGTATTGTTGTAAAATGAATTCCACTCGGAATTGAGGCTGAAACCTATATTCTATTAGGTGTGTGACATTTCCTATTTGATAATAACAATTTGCCAAGCCTCTTTTTTCGCTAACATTGTTATGTCAACGATGCGGGTTGTGGAATTATTATGTCGTAAACGCATATTAAACGATAAGCTGTTCAGTGAAAGACTTTCCTTTTCAAAATATATTATCACAATTTTTATTACGACTGTCGAAAAAAGAAGACTAACTGGTTGGTAAGCTACGGCTCTTGTCGGTGTTACTGAGACATCGCCAGAGAAAGATATCCTTGTTGAATTTAAATACAGCTTTCTCTATTTTGACTTTCATTTTCATAGAGAAACCAGTCGATAGTTTTTGGTGGAACAGACTGCAGCTTTGTTCGGAAGCAACTAATGATAATGATCTAAAACAATCAGGCTACTTACATTCAAGGAAACAATGGCATTCAGCTTCATTTCCTCAGGTTTCTCGGCATTTACTTCCTAGATTTGCATTATGAAAATTTGTTAGAATATATTTGATTATGCAATTCATACAATGTGATGGAAACAGGGCCCATCTCATGTTCCCATATTTTTCGATATTTTCGTGTATGTTTTCATTGAATGGTTGTGTAATAATAGGATGGAATGCTCAGAAACGAGCTTATTTCGCTTATGCTGAGAAGTTAATAAGAAGACGACGTCAAGATGTGAAGTGTAATAAGTCGACGTTTCTTCTCAGCTTGCGCGGACTATATCAGCCATTAATTTGGACAACGAAATTGGGAAACGAGGAAGAAGCGCATGCTTTGGAAAATAATTTTAAATGATGCCTTTCCCATGCCTGTAAAATTCAGTGGGGGCAAGGGTGCTCACCGCTCATTATTCGTATTCCTAGGCTTCCAGGTTAAGATGGATTGGCAAGAATAATTATTACACAGGAGGAATTTGTTAAACTTCTCATGCTGATTCTTTAGACAAAAAGTGCAAAAGTTCCTTCGGACATAACCACAGGAATGCTTTGCTACCGTGGTAACAGTGGCGAAACATGTAGGCTACATTCCTATTTTTGGAATATATTTTGTACGTTTTTACATATACATTTTTAAAATTATCATTTCACATCATATCTCAAATTTTATAGTTTCCAAGGTTTCGTGTAGGGTGATACTATAATGATCATTCAGAATTTAAAAAGTAGCAAAGAAATGACATGAAATTATAAAAAAATCAAGCATTAGATGGGTATTTTGGTTGAAATTTTATGATCTTCTTCTATCAAGTTCCAGAAGTGTTGGACTTTACGCTCCACGTCTCTGGATATGGATATACCAATCGCCTGATTCTTCGAAGGAAAATACTCTTGCATTGAACAGGAGTTCTCATAGAAAGTAGAATAGATTTAGAATAATTTTGGATTCTACACAAGATCTCATATCATTACTGACTAAACTGATCTACTGATACTACGTAGTTGAATTTCAAGCACTTTTCCCGAAAAACTTTCATTGGATATTTTTGTAACTAATGGAAAATTGAATTGGCGTCATTAACGTCGGGATAGGCTGAAGATATTCATGTTGACATCACAGTTCAATGGAATTTTTCATTTGATCTGAAATTCGAGATTTCAATGAGGTTTCAAATTTGATTGAAATTGTCCATGTAGACTAAATAGGATAGGTAATTATTCATAATTTTATTGAAAACTACCAGAGAGGTCGTGGTAAGTGGCGAACTTCAATTTTCCTCTGCCTGCTGAATATTCAAGGCGTGAAAAATAACATTACAGTGGAGATTTTGTGAATACACTGATGGCTCGTACCCACTAAACAAGTGAAGTGCCCATATCCTTTACTGTACAGCACTTCACCTATTTCGTGGGCACGAGACGCCAGTGAATATGATGAATATCATATCAGCTACCAGAAACCAATTGAAGACAATTGAAATTCCATGCGAAACAATTCAAATAAACCTTCAAAAATGAGTCTGAAAGAATAATTTTTTGCTCTAGGGTGTTTGTTTTTGGCTGTTTTTGTGGAGTAAACAGAACTTTCAGCTCTAAAAGTCCATTCAATATTGTGTATCAATCAATCACAACAAGACCTAAAACAAACCTTCCAAACAAATCACTCAACCAAACTTTACTTATTAAGACAATTTGATCTAGTAGACAAGTCGGATCACGAAGCTGATGGTGATGGTGAAGACATTAATGGCTGATGGTGAAGTTGAAATAACAAAATATAACACAATAAATTTCAATAGCCTTAGGCAAAGTCTTTTTATTTATATGCATAATCAGTATTCATTTATAATTTTTAGTATGAATATTCCAGTACACTGTAAATATGATTTCTGGTTCCCATAGTTCCCATTTGACTAGATATTTTCTATTCTCTATTTTGACAAACTCATCAGTCTTTCTACCATCTACTTGATCGAATTGATTTGAATGACGCATCGTGTGGTTGAGCCATAAGCAGAAGAACAGTGATCAGATGATATCATAGGTTTTCGCTTGGTTAAGGCTTTAGAAAGTTAAATTGTTTTTTGGTTGTGTTACTCAAAAGTCTTCCTTGTGAAAAACAAGTTCTCTGCATGAAATTATTGCTTTCAACTAACTAGTTATGGGATGCACTCCCGGTTGGGAAGATGCTCTTCTATGAAACTGTGTTATAAATAGTTACATATTCGATTACAACACAATTTTTTAATTCTCTACATATAAGTCTTCTTCATATGCGAATCAACTGTTTTCCTATTCTATCAATTCTTATCATTCAGAGTTGTCTTCAGTTTTCAGTTCTCAGTTTCTAGTCTTAGTCTTTCGGAGAAGACGATAAGCCGTCGGTCCCTACTACCCAAAAAATGTAGTCGTAATCTATCATCATCACCATCATCATCCTTCTCCAACATATTACCCACGCACAAGCCTATAAGCTCATGTGGGCTTCACTCTCGGAAAAACAAAACAGTACTTGGTTTCTTTATCTACAGTATCCAGATATCCTGGTATCCTTGTATCTTATGAGTTTTTTCATTCAAGATGACAAGAAGTCTTCAGTGATATTTTAAGCTCATTGCTACTGGATATTATTACATCCTGATCAGACCCACTTTAAGACAAATTGAGAACAATATTGTATCTTCAATCTTCATACTTGTCCTCTACTGATTGGTTGGTTTTATTGTAATAATAACTTTACAAACTCCCACATTATTGTATTACTTTCAATACAGCTTTTTTTCATACTCATGAATCAAAATAAATTTTGTTCGAATTTAAATTCGATGGTTGATAGAGTAGAGCAAAACTTATTCAACAATTGAAAAATAAATAAAAATCAAACACCCTTTTTTGAATTTTAAAGTTTTCAAAAAAGGGTGTTTGATTTTTATTTATTTTTCAATTATTTTAAACAGCCCTAAGTTTTAAAGTTCATTATTCTTATTCAACAACTTGCAGTGGTACTTGTATAATGATAAAATAAAAATATCTTCTCAAACAGCAATCTATTGAGAGTAACTCCATTAATGTATTCCATAATGAGAGCTCACGAAATTATATTTCATTTTCTGGGTAAAAAACTCACTTGACAATACTATTTTTCACAAAAAAAATCTCAGTTGTTATGGGTTTTTGAAGCAGGTTTATTTCAGTAAATATTCCCAAATTATTGATTTGTCACCATGGACAGAGAAATCAATAAACAAACAGTTGTTCAAGAGTACTTATATTCCTTATTATGAATGTAGTAGATATCACTCTGTATGCCAATTTTTATATCACGACACTGGCGGCTCGTGTCCACGAAACAGGTGAAGCGCTGTATAGTAAAAGATATGGGCACTTCACCTGCTTCGTGGGCACGAGCCGCCAGTGTTTCACGATTGTAGTGAGGCTGCTAGAGTTTATACTTTCTATTACCGACCAATTATGGAATGATGAATGAATTCAGAATTTATCATTTTAGGAAGCTTTGTGGAGAATGATGTTGAATAGAATGTAGGTAAGGGAAAGGTGAAAAATGGTGTAGAAAGATGGAGTGAGAGGCTGAAAACAAGAGACAAAAGTGTTGAGATAAAGAGAAGTGATTAATATATTCAATGTCAGGTGAAACTTCCTTCAGCCTCCTCCATTCACCGATGCTTTCACGATACTATGATAATACAAGGCGCAAGTCAGTCCCGGACTAGAATCTTGTCTTTTGTTGCCAAAAACTTTGTACAGAAGCAAAGAATATGGAGAGAATATACTTTATATTCACTCACAGACGCGTTCCAAATTTGTGAAAATACAAATCTCTTCCATGAATAATGAACAAGTTTTCGGCCTTGTGAACTGATGAATAATATCTATTGTTATACAGAGTGTTTCAGGAGGAATGTGCAATACTTTTCAGGCTGATTCCTCACACCAAGTATACAAAGAAGTTCCATGGGACCATCCCCCAAAAACGCTTTGTTACCGAGATAACAATGGCGGAAAATTGAGATTTTTCAAAATATATAAATTTTTCTAATTTTTTAAAGGCTTTAGTGAGGTTCTAAAATAATCAATTCCTATGTAAAATTAGCTGAGGGATTCAATAAAACCAGTTCCAAGTTTGTTACTTCAACGGTTATTGAGATAATTAGGAAAAATATGCTAGAAAACGCAATTTTTCAACAATAAGGGTGAGGCCGAACTGCCGGTGCCTGGAGGGTGGCGGGTAGTTGGTAAATCTATAGAACATCCACAGTAATAGATCGAATGGTATGACGTCATTATGTTTTTTGAGGTTATGTTGTCCGTATTTTTCTAAGAATTTCAAGATGGCAGCTGAACACATACCATTCATACGATGTATTACTGTGGTTGATGTGTATGTTCTATAGATTTACCAACTACCCTCCACTCTCCAGGCTCTACCCACCGGCAGTGCGGCCTCAGCCTAACTCCCAAGGGTTATAACTGGATAAGGAATCATAGAATTGTATTTTTTATTAATGGAAATTAAAGAGAGTCGGATTCTAAAGAAAAAGTTGAATGGCGGCGATTGTGTAAATCTTACCCAAATCTCAGAAACAGCGATCAAAAATCGCAAATTCGCTACTAAACACAAATTTATCACTTGTGCTATGTTTTGTCAATTTTGTGATTTTTGATCGCCATTCCTGATATTTGGGTAAGATTTACACAATCGTCGCCATTTAACTTTTTCTTTAGAATCCGACTCTCTCCAACTTCCATTAATAAAAAATACAATTTTATGATTCCTTATCCAGTTATAACCCTTATTGTTGAAAAATGGCGTTTTCTAGCATATTTTCCCTAATTATCTCAATAACCGCTGAAGTTACAAACTTGTAACTGGTTTTATTAAATTCCTCAGCTAATTTTACATAGGAATTAATCATTTTAGAACCATACTAAAGCCTCTAAAAAATGAGAAAAATTAATATGTTTTGAAAAGTTCCAATTTTCCGCCATTGTTATCTCGGTAACAAAGCGTTTTTGGGGGTTGGTCCCATGGAGCTTATTCGTCTACTTGGTGTAAGGAATAAGCCTGAGAAGTATTGCACATTCCTCCTGAAACACCCTGTATAAATAAATATGATAATATCAAAAATTGATCATTTATATTTATTGAATGATATTTATAAATTATATCCATCAATTGATCATTACTCATTATCAAATTTTCTCTAAATATTGATTTTATGACAGGAGAACTGATTAGTAGATCTGAAGTTGATAAAAATGAATAGAATTTATACAAATTATAAAATAATAATTAAATAATTATGAAATAATGATTAAATAATGATAAAATAACAATTCCTTGGTCATATGACAAAACAACTTAAGTCCAAAACTGCAGTTTTGAGAAAATGGAGCCCAAAGTTTTCTAGTATGTTCAAATACAATTTTTAATAATATTTTTGATCCTATCACAATGAAACTTACAAAGTAGGTTGAAAATACACTTATTCATGATTCTATAATTCCAAAGTAATTTAAAAATGTAAAAGCACTGATTTAGTTATGACTTAAGTTGTCTGGACCATGTAAAAACATGACATAAGTGGAGTTAAGTCATTTTACCCGAATGAAATGAAAGACTTAAGTTATTTTAGACATGCTCAAAACAATAGAAATAGTAAGTTGAGTGGTTTTACCAAAGCATAGATTCCCATAATTCATCTGCAATACCTGACTTAAGATGTTATAACAGTCTTAATAATGAAAGTAGGACTTAGGTTGTTTTACCAAAATGTAGATCTCAAAATTCTACACCCGGATGTGTAATTATCTCATTTCCTTGAAAAGTGGACTCAAGTGCTTGTGTCAAATGACCAAGGAATTATACAAATGATAAAATACACCATTTCATCTATTATTTATCAGTCTGTGTCTGTCAGTAACTTAAAATGTATCTCTTCATCAATCACTCTCTTCGCGGCAAATACAGTATCAACATACAGTCTCAGACAAGTTACGTGTTCTATTGATGATAATTATCTTGCACTTAATGTAGCCTATGGAATTGGACGAAGACAACATTGATTACAAGGTCCTTTATAAATGGATGAGGATTGTAACTTCTGCAATACTTTTAAAATAAAGTAGGCTAATTCAAATTTTCTCAACCAAAAGGGGCAGGAAATCGATCAGAAGTGACCGGAAATGAATGTTAAATCAGTTTTCAGCTTATTTAAGCCCTTCAACTGCTTTTTTGAGTCCTTTAAATATGCATTGAATGCACTCAACCTCTTTCACAGTACACTTTATGCACTTAGCTCACTTAAGAGTGCACTTGAGCAATAGTTTGCGCAACTCAAGTTAGTGTTTGAGCTCTCCACCCGCGAAATAGCAGCGTTGTCAGAATGTGTTAAATTGGAACTCCATCTGATGCTAATAGATGTGAGTGGTAAGGGGTGCTGCTATGGGTGCTAAGGGGTGATAAGGGTTCTGTGGGTGTTGCGAAACTGCGTATTTAAGTAATATGACAAACCAGCTGTTCGAAGCTCAAATATCTCAGTTTTATTTATTCTGCATAGACCGCTCTCCTTACTTAGAAACTCCTCAGAGGCCAAATCACAATCTTCCGTTTACTCTTGATATTTGAACTTCAATTAATTTGCTAAACTTTCTTGCTTCCAACACCTATTTATCTCTCATATAAAAAATTTCATGTTTTCTGTTCAAGTTGGCTCGACATTGACAAACATATTCATGAATTGAGACATAATATTATTGGTCGGATATGAAAAATTAAAAAACCAATAGAGAGCACGAATTCTCCTTGTCATTTTGATACAGAAAAACTTACTACAACATCCCGTAATTGGGAGAGGCGGATATTTGTAAGGAAATAATATTTCCACGATTCTTCGAATTTATCAGAGACATCCAAACTCCTCTGAATCCTTCTAACCAGGAACCTTTTGAATACTACTGGCATAACGAGTATAAAATTCTACAAAACATAGATTAGGCCTTATCAGGCAATTATTTTCATAGTTGTTATTTTTACAAATGGTGATTGAGAATACCGGACACACTCAAAGGGAGATCAAAGGATGTTCCACCGGAAAACTTAATAATGTTCATTTTAATCAAATACTACCAGCTGGTTGCCAGTTTCATATTCACTCCACTATTAATACAGACCGTCCAAGCAAAGGAGACACCCCGGCAAGTCGGGAAAACATCCCCAGCCCAGTCAATACTGGCCCAATAGCCATAAATTCTCAAACAGAACCCACAGCCCCCGAACCAACACCAACCGAGCCGAAGCCACCCCGGCACCGCCAGAATGCCCTCCCAGCCCGTACAGACCATACAGCAAGCGAATAATCATCAACCAGGATAGAGGTAACGAGTGGCTAGCACGTCAATCTTCTCAACCATAAGCCAGTCTTTACAACCAAGTGATAAAGATGCAAAACACCTCTAAATAACATGCAGTTAGAGTGTGATGCAACAATTGCTATTCCTCCAGAAACGGGAAGTGACTGACTCCCTTTACTAACCACGGCCAATCTCCCAAAGGATAGGGATATAGGGTCTATAAGAGTTCTAATAAACTTAAGGCTAAGGCGCTCAAGTCTTCAAATGAAATTTATTCATGTGTCCATAAACTTTATCACCTTATGCCTGTGAGCTTTTGTATCTACTCAATGAATAAATAAATAAATAAATCGTTTAACTTTCTATGGAATGGTTATTCATTTCAATTTCATTGATGGAAAGGGAACATCCCCACATCCCTTCACTGACTTCGTAACTAGGGAGTATCATAATCACTACCGTAATCATAATCACAGCTTTTGTTTGTACGAAAAGTGAAATAGAGTTTTACTCATCCTGAAATCGTAGAGGTAGGCTACAGTCATAATTGTGTTCTATCTCCAGAGATTAAACTCTGTCAACGTTGTTACACGCAGAATAATTGTTACGCTCTGCTGTACAATCAAACTTTCATCCAGTGTTCTGAAATGTGTCTAGCTTCAACGCGTATCGAAGAAAGCCGAATCGAAAGAAAATCCTTAAAAATTACCGCAAGAGACATCGAAATTTTTTTCCTAGCCGGCTGAACTCAGTTTACTTGATTTTATTCTTGCAAGTCATCACAGATCATTCAATGATCAGGATTGGTTCTCATCATTATTGTAATCGACTCGTTTCTCAGAAAGATCAGATTTATGCCTGATTGGGCGTAATGCTTGGCAAATCTGAATCTTATTAATTTAATAGTACAAAAATAAAATGTTTCAGTACTTTTATTAGAGCATCATTACTTTTTATTTGATCTTTCATTATTCTTTGACTTTATCCTATTATTTGACTGATTGAACTTTTATGTAGAGGAATAGAAATTATTCATTACAATTCATTCATTCAAATTAGGCTTAACTGATTTCTTGGGTTTGTCGAAATCTAAAAGAATAAGTATCAGTTTTATCACTCTATTGGAGCTCAGTGTTAATTTTCATCAGTTTATGGTCTTGCTTGATCAAAAAATAAATCCAATTGATGGATTCAATGTTTTTCAACAAACCATGTTCCTGTTTCGATCCTCCGTATCATATAAACACTGAAATGCGCCTGATTTTTGGTGAAATTCAGTTTTTTTTATGAATATGAGTCTTTCATTGTTTTGATATTTATTCTTTGGATCTGGTGCAATGTAGTATTTGTATTCACAGAAGCAGGAGTATATTTGGAATAATATACTTCCAATAATAATATCTTTGAGTATAGATAACTACCGATTTAGTCCAACATCAAATCTGAATATCAGTGAAACCGGCAGGACTTTTCGTTTATTTTTTACGTGGTCGCCTGCTCTTGTTTTAGGCCTACATTATATATCAATATTATTTGCTGATAATCATTTTAGATTTTTTCTAAGTTGCAATAAGCTCTATGTATAATAAAATTATAATAATAATGAGCAGACCATCATCAGATAATCTGAATTTTCCAAGACCTTCCACTCAATTTCCAAGACCTTTAGTCCTCCTACTCCATCACAGCCTCAAGCCAGAGGTGTTGAAAATAAAATCAATGTTTTTTTTGTTCTCTCATGGAAAGTTGTGTTGATGTTGTACGTAATATTCGTCTTATGTTGTCGAACAACTTTTGATCGGAAAGAGCATCGAAGGGGAAAGTGAATCGAACCGGTTGGTGTAGGCAATGACTAGAAAAATGAGATAACTGAATTTATTTCTTGACCCTGAATATCATTCCGGGTTTGGCAAGGTAGTTGGAACAAGATGGTTGAATTTTTTATTTGGTCGCCCCCACTTGTTTCTTTCTTGTTTTTGGCCGAACTACACTCGTGTTCACGTTTTGGTAGACTACAATCACAACAAGGAGAAAGTGTTTTCACTTTCTGTTTCAAGCCTCAAGTGAAGAGGCTGAAGGTCATACCGTATCCAGCCAGGTAAGCTGCGGACAGAGCACACATGCCGAGAGTAGAGAAAGAAACTTTCGTCAGACATGTAGCGTTTACAAGCGTACATTAGTGTCTGTGTATACGAAGCGTGTTTATTTTTGTTAGCTTTCCTCAATTATGTTGGCTTATGCTATCAGCTTGTGTATAAGCTTTCCTTATGAGCAATCAATTACTTAGCTGAGAAAGGAAGACGGGAAATGATAAGAAAGGAATAATATCAATTCATTAGTTATCATTTATACTGTTTCATAACATTTGTCAATCATAACACCTGGTTGACCTTGCTCATTATATTATATTTTAGTACTGTTCTTTTATATAAAATAATTATCAAAGTACCCTTTTCCAATTATTTTTTCAATTTAAAATTTTAAAAAAACTGTGATAAAAGTAGCCCTGAGATAAAGGAAACATTATATTTTAGTACGATAGTTCATTGTGTGAGAACAATTTTGTTGAGGTTAGTGGAAAGAATTAATTCATTTTCATTGATTGCTGGAAAATTCTGTCCTTTTTTTACTCTCATATGGTTGGTTGAATCCATTGATTTTACGATTCCATTAGAATAATTTAAGTATTGGACGATTATTTTGGAACTATTGAACTGAGCAAATGTCACAAAGAAGCTTACATAGAAGCGATTACACATACAATACTACCCCAGATAGCACATAAGCTTATTCCAAGCTGTGAATGAAGTGGATTTTGAATTGTAGTTACAGTTTGATTAAACCAGCTTGATTCAAACTTGTAAAGATCGATTCAAAATCGATAAATAATTAAAGATTGAACAAAGTGACAGACATGCATTGCATCCTTGGTTCAATAAAAATAATCAGTGACCAAAATAATCAAGATGAGACTCTCTAAATATTGTTTCACGAGCTGCATAGGATGAGTGATTTGACTATTGTTGCTTTAGACTCTAAACCTAAACCTATCTCATTCACATTGCAATTCTAGCTCAACTAAGCCCCCCCTCCCTCTCATCACACATACACACCTCATCCCACATGACACTTTCATTTCTAACTTTTTTACAATGAAAAAATTATACTCGAAATGAATGGGATTGGGAAAAGGTTGTATCATTATTTTGTGACATTATTATTTGTCAATATCGCAGTTAATGAAAGATGATTTTTCTGTATCACATTATTTCAATTTATGTTATTCAATAATCGCTAGAAAATCGGTCTTCTATCTCGAATACATAGATATTTATAGCTAAAAATGCTATGTGACTCAATCAAAAAAAAAAAAAAAAAACAACATGTTTCCAACTATGAGATCATTCCGAGTAATTCAAATTTTGGAAATACTGTTGAATATTGCATTTGAAATCATTCCTGTTTAACAAGAGTTTTTGTTATTCATGAAGTAAGAGAAAGATGAAATGGTTGTTACACAGAACGGGTTTGGAGAAATATCTTCCTCTGGAATTTAGTATTTGATTGTTATCTAAAAACTAGAAAAACACAAGTTCACGGCAATTTACCAAGTTCAATGTCACGTTTTTCGTTGCTATTAAATTTGTTAACAGCCAAGTTTTACTACAACCAATGAATGATAAACAACCTTCAATTTCACTGTTGATGGTTCACTGTGATCAGCATTTTCGTGTGTGGGTGTATAATATGGACTTGAGTATTCAGGGGAGTGAACTCGGAATTGTACGAATGAAATAACGAATTACTGTGATAGAATCGAAAGTTGGATTAAGTCGACTCAAGGAATCGACAAGGATTGTCACGTGCACTCACATTAATCATTCAAATGGAATACCATGGAGAAAGTGATAATATCATGGAACATATTTCATAACGATGATGACAAAAATTATTATCAATCAATCAACTAGTCTTATTGATAGATTTTAGACTCAAGGTTGAAACAACTGAAAGTCATTGCTATAAGTAACCACCTACACAATTGAAATGGATTTATGACTAGAGTTGCGAGGAAATAATATTTTTTATTGTTCGTTCAAGCAAATGAGGAGAAACTAAGACACTTTCGCATGACAATTGAGTTCAAGACGGTAATTATCCCAGCATTCCTAATCCTTTAAAGCACTAATGTGATGAATTATTAGCTCGGATCCTAATGTGAAAGAGCAAACGCTCATGCTAATGCTATATTTATATTGTGGGTGGTGAACGGGTAACCTTCCTGCTTTTACCCATCAAGTGAAGCATGAGATGAAAGGAGCTCTGTCACATCTCACGCATGTCTATTGTGAACATTGTTGCTTTTTTCTGGTTCTCAAGACAGATCTCTCTCCAAAATTATTCTCCTTATATTATTGTATTCAAGCATGAACTGTCTTTTGACCTACTGAGCAACATTTAACGAGACAGTGTTCTTTACAGTAGGCTACATCAATGGAAAAAATCATATTAATAGGAGTTTACACTTCGTAACTGAGAAACGGACAATATTTAAGTTACGTGTGGATCAGTATTTTTTAAGTTGTGTTCTCTATTCTCAGATTGATTAAAAATGGAATTTGATAAAATAGAATTTGTGGGAATGATATTGATGGGAATTAGAGTTTTCAGTAAGAATTCATTTAATAAATAGAATAAGCAGTCTCAAACGTTTGAACTCTTCGAATCAGCTCTAGAATGAAAATCTTGAGTGTCTCATTGAAATGAAATTATTGTTGAATGATTTAGAATGAAAGATTGATAGGTAAGGAACCATGTGTATCATTTGATAACCAGCAAACCAGTATTGAGCTCTTATCCAAATTGAATACATACTTTAATTATAATTAGGCCTATCGTGCATTTCTATGCATATCTGTCTCAAATAATCAATCTTCAAAAAGCAATTCAAAAATAATAAGTTTTCGGCGTTCATCAACTTTTTTCAAATATCTGTAATGTCCAATTTTATTAATGAATCTAATATAAAATCGTCTCTCAACTAAGAACAGAAACAGAACAGCCCTAGCGGCTTATTCCAATTAACTTTGATCAATGGAAATCAGTATAACGGAAAACTTATAATGATAATATTAGGCTATATTGATATTATGAAATTAATATCTAGTGGAATATTTTCAACTGCTCTGCTAGACCACATGAGTACAAATTAATATTCTGCTATTTTTTGTATTATTTTCGCTCATTTCCAATGGATTATTATTTTTTGAGCAGATTACTTCTGGATTATTTCATTCAACCCACTTTCAATCTTCATAGACAACGTTGATTTTCCTATTATACCAAAGAAATTGTTCACAATGATTTCACTATGGATCTTAAAAAAGTTATAAAAAACTTTCAAACATGTGAACATGTCTGGTTGTGAAATTTTGATTAATCAAAATTCAAATGTTGAATTCAAAATTAATTTCTAAATTCAAAAAGTTAATGTCAAAATTAATAAAAAAATTTAAATGTTGATGATTCTGGATATGACTTCAAGTAAGTGTTAATCTAAGTGCATTAAATTCATCTTAAGTTTATCAGCCTATTCTTCTTCGGTCAATTTATTTTTTTCTGAGCCCATTACTTTCAGATTATTCAATTCAACCTACCATTCATCTCTATTTGTTCAATGGATAATGATGAGAGATGACGATTACTTTATTTCTTTATACATAGGTATTCCCGCCTTAGACGCATATCACACCACTCTAATAATTTTAACCTTCTCAATATCTCCAGCTTTGTAACTGTATATTTACAACCGTTTTTGAAGAGCGGTCTCTTTACATTATCGACCATCAACGTATTAACGTGGACTAAACAGATAATAAAAGAAAAGGCGTTCTCAGGTTTTTCAAAGTCAAGGGTTGGAAATAGGATATTTTGCATAATAGCAGTTATGAAAGGTATGAAGTCCCATAAAAATAAGACTTGTATTCCAACTCCCAATCTTTGAAAAAAAGAAGAAAACGTGGATTGAGAGCTTTTGGAGATCTATTCGGTTGCAATAGAACGTACGTTTTTCTTTGTGTTATCTTGCTTTTGTCTGCATCCGTAAAGGAGAATCGGACCAATAGGAGCAGACTTGAGAAAGAGAAGGATAACAAAATTGGATACGTTGAAGATGGGAACACAACATTGAAGAAGGAACCTTTGCGTGCTTTAATGTAGTGATGGGCCTTTTAGAGATGAAGAGAGCGCTGTAATCAAAGAGAGAGAGTGAGTGAGAGAAAGACTTCTCGCTGCATTCACTTTCACTTAACCCAACCAATTTTCTAGCATGTGAATATGGCGTCGATTGTTTGCACAGACTTGAATGTAAAGTCACATTCTATCATGAAGCCCTCTTACATACTACATAGTGATTACGGTACACATGATAGTAATATCAAAATCTTAGTCAGTATACAGTACTGGGAAGAAAAATCGCGTAACATTCATACAAACAGAGTTTTCTTGCTTTTGTAGTCAGTAGAATTTTCATCCAGTGATGTAATACGAAATCGATACATTACTTCAGAATTTATCACGCATAAAATTGTAAAAACTTACATTTGAGTATATGTAAGCACTAGGATGTCCATAATACTGTACTTACAATGTATATGATGTTACTCAAGAAGAAGCCCCCGGAACGTCAATTACAGAATATCAACATAACTGAACCTCTAAGATAAATTTGTAAAATTTTTATTTAATAAGTCATTTTAATTATTTTTAATGAATTTCAGTTGCGATTTGCAATCTACTTCATCACCAAAGGATCAAGGCATTCATGCTAGTTTAAAGATTGAAGCTTGTGCAGTGTCGTATATCCAATCAGTTGAAGTTAAAAAACAAGGTAACAGAGAAATCTGAATAATTATTTTGAGTTCATTATGCTTGAATAGCTACTAAGCTAGGGATAGGGACCTTATATCCTTATTATTAAAGACAGTTCTGAGAGTAATCTAATATTCCATCCTTACCCCTTATCATCCACCAACCTGATCTTGATTATTAGAACCAATGGAGTGGTGTTTAAGTAGTCCAATTAGAATGGATTTTCAAATTTGTAGTCATATTTTTCTATAAAATTTTCAGCTTAGAATCCTCTTTATGAAAAATAATTAAAATTATGACAATACAAAATTTCAAATTATGACCTTTCACATTCTTCAAATTTCATATCCAATCAGCAGAATATTACCAAATTTCTTATGAATTCTTCATTACTAAGAATATTATTTCCGTTGTTAAATCACGGATAATGAACTTCAATAAATGAAAAAACGCTTGGATAAAAAAGAATTTCACACCTACTACTAATAGAAATGAGTTATTTCTTGAATGTTTTTCTGGTTTGTAAGGAATTGATGGCTGTGACAGGAGTAGGAGCTTTCATAATATTAAGATTAATTACGAATCGTTTATTAAATCGCTTGGAATAACAGCACCACGGAAAGTCGTAATGATCCAAGGTGATGCCTTTAAAAGCTTCAAACTTTCACTTAATTTGTAATCTTGACAGAAGAAGGAAAGGAAATACGGTAGAAACTGGTTTCTGAGTCGCTTGACGGTAACCACATATCCCCAACTGGAATTCATAAAACTTAGATAAGAACAGAGATTTTTTCGGAAGAAGAGATCCACCGGAAGTTCGAGATAACTTACGGGAATGGTGTTATTTAGGAATAGGAGAAAATTCGGAGTCGTATGAGCTTTTTATGAAGATTTTTCTCACTTTTACTTCATCCTCTAAAGTAGGAAACATTAGTTGTATTTTTCAGATACAGCGTAGGAGGTCTCACAAATATCTTGGGAAGTGAGCGTGATAATGAGGTATTAATATTGTTGATTTCAAGTTTGGAATCAATGTTCTGTACCTTGATTGATTGAAAAAATCTGAGACAGAGATTCTCTCAAGAATGAAAATGTAGGCTATTGCATATGAAAACCTTAGGCTCTAAGTTTCTATTGTGAAGAAAAATATTGATCGTTCATAGAATCAATATGATATAACATACGTATATATCTTCATATGCTATAACATACGTTAGTTAAATGTACTCATGTTATAAATACACTCATCACTCACTGAATCCTGCAGACTGCATTTATATCACTAGCTTGAAAAATTAAAGCGATTGGCGAATGACTACTACCATTGCTCAGCTCTATCAGGACAGTTTGAAGCTATCTTTGAGAGCAATAGCTGAGGTCGCTCTTGTTTTGATGTACTCTCACAGAGACGTCAAAACAAGCACAGTAGATGAACAAGGACTTTTTCCACAGTATAACAAACGATTAGTTAGAATATTAATAAGAGGCTTTAGATGGTCCATCGTATATATCATTATCCTTCCAAAGCCAAATAAAAACTTTAAAGATCAATTTTGGGATTTAAATATTGTAGTGTAATCTGAATAATGATGAGAGATTATCTTCACTCCTTAAACAAGCTTCAACAGTGATAGAGATTACTGTACACTTCTAAAGTTTTTTTGAAGAAATAAGTGATCTGAGTAAACTACTCATTCTAGATGATAACATCTTAATCACTACTAATGATGTAATATGCGTTGAACTGATAAATCAATGACTCATTCCTTAGAATTGCTTTTTTTACGATTTATTTCCACTAAATTTGTAGATTTAACGCCTAGTGAGACTGGATACCCAAAAGAACTTCTCTCTCTAGTGCTTTCGGGAAATTTCCAGCAACTTCCTAATTTAATCATTGTCAAATGAATGAATAAGCTCATAGAAGAGATAATCTGTGATAATTATGATGATGTTTATCATTTAATTTTAATAATTTATTTCTTATAAATAATAATAATTATGAGAGATAATGTAAGGAAATAATAGTAAACAGGAATATAGATTGATATATTGATATTGAATCTTTAAAAATAATCTATTTCACAAATTTTAATGTCAATATTTCGAAATAATTTTTTCAATCTCTGTGGTGAGATTCACGTTCCATTTGTTCAAATAATTCAATATTGAAAATATTGAATTGTAAAAATTCAAGTGGATTTTGAAAAGTAATTTATTTTTGTATTGAGAAAACAATGTTTTGTAATAATGTATTATGTTTTGCGAAACATTTGAATTTTGAATTGAATTTAAATATTCTGGTTTAATGAATTAATCATTGTAGAATGTTCAAAGAATTATTACTATAATGTTATTAAATTCATTTCAGAGTATATCTTTGGAATTTTACTATTTATATTGTGTTCCTATTTTTTCATATTTTGATATTTCATATGGAAATAATGTTTGAGTGATGGGTCAACCATATTTGGTTTTTTAGTCAAAAATATACTTTGTGTAGATAGTAGAGAGGTAAAAAAATCATACCAATAGGCTACTCGTAGATAGATACAAATGTGACCTTCTTTGTACAGTTATTCTAAATATTTAAGATTATTTTAATCACGGTTATATCAAGGTTTTTATTTTTGAAATTTTCACTCTTCTATCAGTGACTATTCTCTCCAATATCTGATGGAGTCACTTCAATTAAGCGCCTACACTACCTTTTCAATAATTTTGGAATTTAGAATTCGGAATTACATGAGATCACACTTGATACAATCATAGGGTGATATAACATTTCTTCAACTATATCTTCTCCTGATATACAGTAACAGCTCATGATTTTATTCCAACCGATAGATGGCTGGAATACTGCCAAATATGAAAAATTGATTATTCCCCACATTCGATATTCTCAGATTTAGAGAAACGTATTAAAATATTATATGATTATAATTAAAATACTAAATATTTTAATATCATAGAATATTAGAAATATAAGATCTTCATCAGTCTATTTCACCTTTTTCATAAAGTTTTTTTGATAAATGACTTGCAGGTATGATTTGAACTTTCAATTGGTTTTCACCTGTGCTAATAATACAGCTACAATGAGAGCTTCTTATAACTTACAGGTATTATTTGAACTTCTGTGCTGAATATAGAGCTTCAATCAGAGGTTCAATTCAGAAATAATTCCGATACTATCGATATAAGAAACTGAAAAATTTTCATCTAATTTTTATCAGATTGGTTAAAAGAATAATACAATTATACAAAAAAGAAACAGGCAACAACCCATAACTTTTTAAATTCCTGAATTTCTGCCCAGGAATATCATCTAAAAAATCATGATAATCCTATCCTATTCAGTATTCACAGAACCATATTTCTTCTCATATTATTACCATGAACTATTAGGACGAGTAATCAACCTATTCGACTCTTATTTTTTAGGATATAAATCTATATGGAGGGTAAAATATTAGACAGAAAGAGTATGATCCAGTATAATACATCTGTTGTGGACAATATTCATTTATTGCGTTTACAACGTATCATATTATTACTATTATAGTGTTAAGACCAATATAATTTATTCAATTAATCTAGTTTATAATTCCTCTGTATCAAGCCTACAGGCTAATAATTTAACCGAATTATGGAATAGAAGGAGTTTTGGGCTCACGCCTGTTTTATCTTTCTTCAACATTGTATTGATATCAATGAATACAGCAGGTAACCTGAATAAATATGAACAATGGTTCGTTACGCTAGAGGATTTCTAAGATGTTTAATTGTTTATAGCTTTTTTCTTTGCGATAATATCTATCTACTCATGAATTCAGGATCTGACTATTACTAGCGATACTTCGGCCATGGAAAGTTATTTTCTGAAGAGTTTCGTTTTTATTAGTTAATATAATGTTTTGAATTAAAAAAATCTGTTATTTTGAATAACTGGAAGAACTATAACCTAGTTGTTTTTCCATCTAGTGAAAATTAGGTTATATGCTGGCGAAGTGGAACAGCCCTTGGGTCTCCCCACTACTGAAAGCCATAAGGGATACTAAGATATAGTAAGGGATGAATTGAGGGAGATCCGATTCACTGTAATTATGATAAAGATTCGACTATAAATTTATTTATTTATTTATTTATTTATTTATTCCTTGATAAAGCATTACAATAATTCACAATGTAGAAATATAACAGCAAAATGAATCAATAACGAAAATGCAAATAAACATAAGGAACTACTTCCCCAAAAGAGCAAGCTCGAGCTTGGGGAAGGAGCAGCCGTACTTTGACTACTTACTTATTATTACCATATTATATATACATTTCCTATATATTAACAACTGAAATCAAAACCTTTCAGTAAACAATATAAATCAGTTATGCTACAATAATCAATATATTTACATACGATATGTGTTAGATGCAACAAAAATTGTTTATTATAATATTGTTTTTACATATTGCCTAGCCTAGTGTATAACATGATATAAAATGAGTAAAAAATGAAATCCATTCAACTGGAATAATTATCATACTAATGCATTCCAGAAATTCTCGGCACTATCCCAGCCATGAGAGTTAACCAGATACTTTTTCAAATGTAATACAAAGTTTTTTTGGGCAAGTAAACCTCTCAAATTACTTGGGAGAGTATTAAAAAATAATGGTGACAAGTAGATAAAGCTACGCTGACCGGCCGCAGTCAATAATCTAGGCACAGTAACCAGACCTGACTCTTCCCGTCTTGTAATAGCACAATCCGTTCTATTGATGAAATGAAAAAGTGATCGCTTCTTATAATATAATATAATATGTTTCAAGTAGATCTGTCGGATCGGTAGAACTGAAAATTCCAAAAAAGCCGATCTTGTTGAATACATCCTATTCTTTTTCAGTATAATTTTTAATATTGAATTTTGTATAGTTTTTACTGGTTTTAAAACATTTGTATATGCACCACCCCAACCCACAATACCATATTGGAGCAATGACTGTGCCAGCGCATAATACACTATCTTCATGACTTTAATAGGCAAAACAGAACGCAACTTCACAAATAAATAAATAAGTTTTCTAGATCGTGTAGTAAGCTGCGACAAATGCTCATCCCACTTTAAATGCTGATCAACCATTACTCCAAGATATCTAATACTGTTAACCTTCTCTATTTTATTACAATTGTCTGAACACCCTAAATCTACATGACTAAGACAATTTGGAGAATGCAAAACAAGAAACATATTAACTGGCTGATTTTGCATATTCAAGGAAAAAGAAATGTACTTTGTTTTGGTCAAATTCAGAGTCAGTTTTCTTCTATCAAGCCATTTTTTTACTTCTCCCAGTCCCCTAGCAGCTGAGTCATATGTGCTAGCCCAGTTTTCTTCATGAAAAATTAAAACTGCATCATCTGCAAATGACAATATTTTTCCATTGACTAAATTGAGGTTACAGAAGTCATTAATATAGATCAGGAAGAGACAAGGTCCAATCACTGTTCCCTGCGGAATTCCCATTTTAACAAATTTATATTCACTAAGAGTGTTATTGAGTCTGACACACTGTTGCCTATTATACAAATAACTGCAAAACCATCCCAGTTCCACATCCCCTAGGCCAAGGCTACGAAGGCAATCAAGTAGACGATTATGGCAAACTGTATCAAAGGCTTTTGCAAGATCAAGAAAAATAGCTAATTGTCTCCTCCCTGTATCCAAGTTTAAGATTGTTTCTTGAACAAAAGCAGCAATTGCTTCCTGTGTTCCCATCCCCTCTCTAAAACCAAAATGATTTTTTGACAGAATATTATTCACTTCCAAAAATCTATGTAGCTGTCTCTTCACACATTTTTCAATTATTTTAGCCAGATTAGAAAGTAAATTACTATATTGCGATTCAGAAAACAAGTTGAATCTTGTTTCCATAGATTTCCAATATTGCTTGAAGAAAACCAACTCATCAGTGATTGTTGGGTTTCAGGGAAACCATTTAGTCTAAGCTATCCCATTTGAACGCTAGACATTTCCAGGCAGCGATTGTGATTATTTAAAAAAATTGAAATAGGTTTGAAATGTGATTTCAAGAAATATTAGCTTAGTAGAATACATTACTTTTGTTGAACATAGGCGAATTTTGCCTGAGTTAATTTTGGAGAGGAGCAACACTTTCTTTGTCTTGTCACTTGAAATTAGAACTGAATCAGTTGAAACGTAATTCAATGTTCATTATATGATGCTTGTAACCATGATTAGAAAAATTGAATAGAATTTTAGATCATAATGGAGAAAGAAAATGAATTGAGATACTTGGAAATGTTTGTCTTCGAGAGACAAAGCTAATCAAACGTGTTCGAACGCTTCCCAATTCCATAATAAATTATCTACTCCTCAGAATTACACTGAAATCGAAATAATAGTGGTTGATTGTGGGCAATTTCGCAATTATTATGAGCTGATCTTAGCACTATATTCAGACCAAAATAAATATTTCCCTAATATAGAGAGTTGAGTAGTTCAAATAATGTAGGCTATTCATAATAATTTTTATTAGAATGAGCCTGTAAAGACTATAAGACTATTAGTATCCAGTATTTGGTCTATATAGATATCTTGTAATAAAAGTATCTTTTTTAAAATTGGACAGAAATGATAAAATTTATACATTTCCTGTAAAATCATCATAGTATTCAAGAAAATCTATACCTCTAGAGATAGTCTCTGCAGTATTATATATCTGTAGAATCTATATCACTCTGGAGTAATGCTGCACTGCAGAATACTAAATTCCAAACACTACTTGAAATTTTAGTCAAAATTGGGATTTATATAGAGAGCTATGCTTTTTTCTCGATCCTCATCATTATTATGATTGTATATTATGAATAAATGATATGATAACATCCTTGATTATGTTTTATCTAGGAATTGAGGCTCTTATATCATAATGGGAACTTGAAATCTTGAAGTACACAATTGATAATTTTCAGAAATAATCCATTTGAAATCCAACTTGTAATCAAATTCTCTCTTAAAATATTCAACAACACAATTATTTTTCGGAAACAATGCGTAATCGGCACCTACCTTGAGTAATCACTCCTACTATGTGTGAACGCTGACTCCACCATTGTATGTATCGGATGTAATTTTGTTATCACAACACTTAGCAAGTTGGTCCGGAAATATGAGATAATGAGGAACTGGTTTTTATCGGGCTTAGAACAAAACCGCGTTAGGTAACGTAATGGTAACTAGAGGATTTAATCCAAGGTAGGTCTTAATCCATTGCCGATAACTGAGTCACTGCACATGTTAGAGTGGCCGATCGTTTTGCCACCGACTGATTCACTAGTTCATTCCGACTAAAGATGCATGCTCTAGCCAGGGCTGGAAGCGAGACTGAGTCGGTGATCCTTTACCAGCTGCGCTGTCGTAGGCGACTATGCTTTCTTGCAGCCTGGCAGCAGCCGCGGCTCGTGGGAGAAGGGATACGGCCACAAAAACCTGCTTTCACACACTCTTTCTCTTGCCTCCTCCATTCTCCATCTCAGACACGACTCATCTTCCTGAGTCTGAAGGTTCCCTCATTTACATAGGCTACGGTCGCACTCCTACGTGTGCAGGACACGGGAATGTTTGTTTGGTTCACTATAGAGGCTACTACACCTTCCTGAGTTTTACAATAGTTTAATAAATTGGTGAGATACTGTCCTAACTGTGTAGTATACTATAACGTATTATTTATATTGGTTATTTTCAAAATAGTATGAAGATTTCCAACATGATAATTTGATGTAATAATCGATTTAAATTAGTTGATTATTATACTACTGTTTAAAAACTATTGGTTATTATTATAGATATTTGGTTATACTTCTGTATAAAATAGTACTACTATAGCTGCGATATTGTTGTGATTGTAGAGTATATAATGTATTATTTATATTGGTTATTTTCAAGACAATATGGAAATTTAGAACATGATAATATAACGTAATAACCCATTCAAATTCATGAGAATATAACATACCCTGTAATAAATTATACCCTATACAATGACTATACATGATTTATGATTATTAACTTTGCTCTTTAGTCCATGCATGATGATATATTTATAATTGTATACTGTTACCAAAATTGGTAATCTTATTGGTAGTTGTTATTATACCTTTCTTCGATGATACAAGAGGGCTAAAAAAATTAAATTTATATTTTTTTCTTAATTTTCTATAAACTGACAAGAATTATGTACCTTTCTTTGAACACCTTTGATTGTAGAATCAACTATATTTTATGAATGTTTCATTACTATACCATTCTGAAACTCAGGGATATTCCTTAACATACCGTATTTATTACTTGGTATAACGTTCTTATGATACAATAAAACATTTTATAGGTATATCGGTTATAAATCCGTTCTCATACATTGCATAAAAAAGTGACATTCCCTGCATCTCCTAGACTGATGGGTTAGGAGAAAAAAGTCTCTCATCCATCATATCCCGGCAAACCATTATGATACAACCTATAACGCTTTGTTATTATGCCCCTTTCCCAGACATAGCTCACTTTTAAGAGAAGGTGTTTTGGGACTTGATTTGAAATTACAACTCAATAAAAAACTGGTTAACAGTCATTTCATCCGACACAAAAACTATTATGATTAATGGACTATTCTGGTCTGGGTAATGAATATCAAAATGGAGAAGGATTGAAAAGAAGGTGATTATCATAAGGGTGATATTATCATTTAAAAGCTACAGAGTAACAAAATATTTTCCTCCCATATAACACTAGATAATAAATTATGGTAAATACGACAATAGAATTAAAATTTTATTTATAGTTCTCACAAAGCTCTCTCCTATGGTTACAAACGATTGAATAATACAGTAATAATCACATATTGTTTTACAAAATGTGAGTGATTCAAGTCTATTCACATTAATAGAAGTTAAGCTATATAAGAATCAAAGATAGTACTGTAATAAATTGTTAATTTAGTAGTCCATATGGTTTGCATCATACTTAACAAAACCGAGTAAATGATGAACTAATCATATGTATGAAAACGAAATTGGAATAAATTTTCTTTGATGAGCAATAGAAGTTATAATAAATAGTAGACAAGTGGAACAAATATTCAAGCTTGTAATACAAAACAAAACCAGTGTATAATCAATAAGGGAAAATGAGAGGTTTGAGAAATAATTCGTTAAAAATCGAAGTGAGGAACAGATCAACGATTCCTGTTGATTGTTGAAGACATGATGACCGGTTGTAGCTGAAGACTTCTTGGTTATTTTCAATATTTTCCTTTCAAACAGTTTTGAATGTTCAATCTACAGTGCTTTGGTCATATTATCTGAGAAATTAAATGTGTTTCGAATGATTTTTGTCTTGAGGAGCATTTTCAGGGAAATTGTAGGAGCAAATGACTCAATTTAATAATCCAAAAAGCTCAATAATATCTATAATATAATAATATTAATCCATAATAATATCCGATAAGCCTAATAATAATAATAATAAGCTTAATTATAATCCAATGAGCAACTTGATAACACTAGCGGCTCGTGCCCACGAAACAAATGAAGTGCTGTACTTTGAAAGATTCGGGCACTTCACCTATTTCGTGGGTACGAGCCGCCGGTGGTGATGAGAGTGAGAGTTTGGTAAAAAAATTTGTCGTAATAATATCCCATTTATTCAATTAGAATTTAAGATGGAAACAACAATTTGCTAGATATGAACAAAATAATATTTCCATAGCTCAATTGAAATAGTATACGAAGAAAAACAACTAAGAATGGGAAAATAGACAAAATTTATATTATCTAATTGATGAATAAGCACATCATTAAGCGCAGTTATTGATAATCATATTTTACAGTTATCTCATTGAATAAGGAAACTTATAGCATCGCAAGTGTTGTCATTTGAGGAACAAATTGAACTTTAAATATTAGTTTCCAACACCATTCCCTGACAAACAATATTATTGTTGACCTTGACAAATTTGTTCAACTTGAAAAAATGTACAGATATTATCTCTGTGAGAGTATTTTTCCAATCAAAAACCCGATTACAGAAAACCAATCTGATGACATAAATATATTTCAAATAAAAAATTATCAGAGCCTAGATATAATATAATATTATAGAAGTAACAATGGAGATGAACATATAAAACATAGCCTACTTACTTGAACTATTATATAAATCCGAATGACAAAATTTGTTATGATTGGTGTATTATAACATAACTTATTGCAGCCTATTAGCCTACATACAGAACTGTTATACCAATAGGACAGTTTCTGACCTAAATCAGTTTGTTGAGATGACCCCTATAATGTGTAACTATGAACATTAAGATTATTCAATTTAATGTAAAAGCTGCGGGCATCAGTTAATTTTTTCCCAATTGTTAGGCCAATAACAAAGAAGGCAAATTACATACAGCTCTATACCAAGCAACATTCATTTTGCAATTTAGGATGAATGCATTATCATGATACATGGACTAGAATGTTGCGTTATATAACAATACTGATGTATAAAATAAGGTGTTACAGAGACAATTTGATTTGTAGGTAGTAAGTACAAAATGATGATGTGATTATGATTTTAAATCGTGATTTCGGAATAGTATCAGACGAATAACCGAAATTTCATCACGATTTTGCAATCAATCTTGTGAAACATAATGCATCCAACAAAAAGCCTGTATTCCAAGTATTGCTCTGATTTGGAAGTAGGCCTCTTACATTTTGAGTTGTTCAAGAAATTTCAAAAATTAGTCTGTGACGTTCCTAATAAATTTATAAATTACAGCACAACAATTCATACATTTATACACAATAAATTAATACGCAACAATAAATTGATAAGTTAGTTGTAGCACTGAAGTTAAAAAGTAGGCTACTATAAGATCCCCTTTTTTCAAAATACTTTGTTCAATGCAATTTCAATATAATAGCTAAATTTTTATAGTAAACCTGTTGATTACCAATGAAGTCAGTAACGGTACAACGAATTGAATTATTTTTCAGAGCTTACTCTGAAGAGTACTCAGAGAAGGGGAAAATCCCTCTCTCAACACTTAGTCTCAAAGTCCAAATTCAACGCTAATTTTCGTTTCAATAAATTGATTGGGTCACCATAAAATGATCTGAATTCTACTGTGAAGTGGATAGTTTATTCAGCAGAGTAATTCTCAAATTGTTGATTGTAACTAGTTCGAAATATCAGCTATCACTGAATATCATAGTGATCTCACTTCAATATTTTACAAAATGAGTCTTGTGTGTTTATTTTAATGCTAAAATTAATAATACTGTCTTGAAGAAACAGTATTACTGTCTTGAGTAGTGTTTCAGGGGCTTTCTCTAGAGAAAATTTTCTATGATAGTTAGGGGTTGAGTATAATATAGAAGCCTAAGTCCCTCGGTTATTCGGTAATAGTTATTAGAAAAAGTATCAATTTAAGTAACTGTACCAATTTCAAATGAATACAAATAATTGTGAGTTGACTTGCAAATGAACATTATTAAGTCGTCATTGATGGTGAACTAACCTATCACTTCGAACGTGAATGATTGAATAAAGAACCAAACTTGTATATGATACTTAGAATAATAGAATTGGCTACTTAGAATAATAGTATTAATATATTCAGTATATGAGTATTGTAAGGCTTCAATTGATCCTCCTTTGGGAGATTGGCAGTCAGTCGTTTCCCGTTTCTGGAGGAATAGTAATTGTTGCATTACACTCTAACTGATTAACTGCATGTTATTCAGAGGTGTTCTGCATCTTCACTTGGTTGTGAAGACTGGCTTATGGTTGAGAGGATCGACGTGCTAACAACACGTTACCTCTATCCTGGTTGATGATTATTAGCTTGCTGTATTTTCTGTCCGTGCTGGGAGGGCATTCTGGCGGGGTGGGGGGTGGCTTCGGCTCGGTCGGTGTTGGTTTGGGGGCTGTGGGTTCTTTTGAGAATTCATGGCTTTTGAGCCGGTATTGGCTGGGCTGGGGTCGTTTTCCCGTCTTGCCGGGGTGTCTTCTTTGCTTGGATGGACTCTATAGTGAGGTGAATATGAAACTGGCAACCTAGGCCCTTCGTAGGGCTGTTGCGCCATTGACAAACAAGGCTTCAATTGTATTTCCCATTTTGATTGAATAGACTTGTTAAGTTGCAGCATCTCTATACTTGACGTATCTTCCTGATCAAGTCTACCTGACATGACTTAAAGTGTTTGACTTTAATGATTTTTTCGCTACACTTCACGGAAAGAAGCTCCTTACCGGTCTCTATGTAGACTAGAAAGTCGTCGTTTACATGCGTAATCAATCAGCTGTTGTCCTCGAGCGGTAAGAGCCTCTTACCATGCGAGGAGCATTTTATTTCCAAGCGTGGACAGCTAGCGCCATCTAGCGAGTGAAAATGCAACTACAATGGCCGTCTCTGTGACGCTGGCATATAAATTGGTCAAAAACAAGAAACTTTGTATGGCTATTGTACAATTTACGATGATCGTACAAAAACTATCCTGAGCTTAAATGTTTCTGGACTAAGAAAATCGAGTATTCTGATAGTTTTTAAGTAATATCCAATTGATTAAATCAATAAACTTGTGATGCAAACTTTCAATACTTGGCAGTTCAGCCTACTACAGATTCAGCTCAGCCGGAGCTAGTATAGTAAGTTATCCGGTCTAGCTGTTCTTAGATCTCATTAATCCTATTTGTTTTGTTCATTTATGAGATTAGATTAATAAAATTTATTTGAAGTGTACCGAAAAAAATTATACACTCACTCGCCCAGGAAGTTTTTTACAGTATTCGGAATTATTCCCAGGCTCGGCAAGCCTCGCCCGGGAAACTATCCTCATACTGTAAACTTTTCCTTCCCGGGCTTGTGGCGTAATGTACTATTCCTGTATATTTTTCAATAATATTTCTCAAGATTTTCATTTTTGAAAAATTGTTTCAAGAAATATTTTTTGACGGGTAGGACAGGTAAGCTAACAACAGATTTAGTGTTATCCCCTACCTGATAAGGATAAAACAATAATTATGACGCTAGCTAGCATTGGAGTCGATTCAATAATTTTCAGCTCGGCTGGAGGCAGCAATTTTTCACGGCAAGAATGAGAAAGGAGAGAGACTGGATCTGTTTGCACGACCGTCTACATACCATTTTATACGCTACTGACCCTGAAGAATTTCCATTACCCTTTTGTATACGCAATACCAGTAGGCTTCAGAAGTAAAACCCACGTGCAACGGTCAATTACCGGGGCTTTAAGTTGGAAAAGAAATGATTCGCCTCACGTGAAATAATCGCTGATAACGAAAGATAAGCGCATCGTGTTCTCACTCTCTTTCGTTCTCTCTCACTCGCTCCTCTCTCTTGGCACGAAAGTCGCTTCACGCTGCCCATGCCCAACCACTTTTACTTTCCAAGGGATCACTTACTGAATATTCAACAGAGTTTTTTGTTGACGTTTTAAAATTCAAGGTTTTTGTGATCCTTCGAATTCGTTCAGTTCACAGCTGATCAAGTAATTGCCGTGGAGTTGAACGGTCATTTATTATTCATTACAATTACTATATGAATATTTGAGCCAAAAATAAATGCGGTTGGCGAATGAATGTTATTAGTTCGCAGCTCTGTCAGGACAGTCGGCGATAAAGTTGAAAGTTGAGCAAATTGAGAAAGTTGAGCGATATATTATAATGCCACCGAAATATTGTGATAATGTGAATGATATCAATGGATGAGTATTATTATGATTATACCTCACACTGTGGGAGCTATAGTCTGTCCAAGGAAAGAAGATATTCTGGCAAGACGGGGAAATGTCTCCAGCTCGGTCGATATAGGTTCAAAAATTGTTACACTAAAAGATAATCCTAGAGAGCTATTGAATTATGTGAATAATTACTTTGTTAGTATTGGAGAAAGCATGGCTAAGAAAATATCTGAGAGTCTGGATAAAAATATTAACCAAATTATAGCAGAAAATGAACCATAATTACATATACCTAATAACATGTTTCTTTTCCCAATAGATGAACAGGAAGTAATAAGTACAATTAATTCTTTACACAGCAATAGTGCACCAGGTCTGGATGGATTAGATAACAGGACTTTAAAAGGAATAAAAGATTTAGTTTCTAAACCCTTGACTCATATTTCCAATTTAAGCTTGTCAAATGGAACTTTTCCAAGAGCAATGAAGCAAATCTGTGTCAGGTGATAAATTGATTATTAGTAATTACAGACCTATTTCATTGATTAGCAATGTATCAAAAATTTTAGAAAAGTTATCCAAATTAAGATTAGTAAGCTATTTAGAAATTAACAATATTCTTTCTCCAAACCAATTTGGCTTCTGCAAAGGTATAAGTACAGAGTTAGCTGTACTGGAATTGTCGAAATTTGTAACTTGTAACTTGGAGGAAAAAAATAAATGTTTAGTAGTATTTTTAGATTCAGCCTTTGACTCAGTTTCCCATGATTTATTGATAAAAAACTTGAGGCAATAGGCATAAGAGGAGTGCCACTTGAATGGCTCAAATCTTATCTTAGCAAACGACAGCAAAAAACATAGGTTGAAAACCAGATGAGTGTAAAGGGTTCCATGAAATTCGGAATACCTCAAGGAACAGTTTTAGGGCCAGTTTTCTATTCAATCTTTGCAAATCAGTTGTGCTCCATTCAAATTCAAGGTAAAATAATAGCCTTTGCTGATGATACAGCCAGGGCCGTCGCGTGGATTGTAGCGCCCGATGCAAGAACTACCGCGGCACCCCCCCCCCCAAAACTATCCCTACGTTTAGATGTCTACCACCACGCTGTCTGCTAGTTCGTTCACATACCGGTAGCCTACTATGTTCATGTTTGAATTTAAGCAGTGGCGAATCCAGAACATGATTTGTGGTGGAGGGGTGGTTGTTGGGCAAAGAAGATTATGTGGGGGACTTTCTGTGGAGGGGGGGGGTTGTTTCTGGAAAAATTTGGAGAAAGGTAACTGAAAACTCGTGTTTTTAGACAATCTAGGGTTTAAAATCCTATCATTTTTTGTAATTTGAATCTATAGTTTTTAATTGGATTTATTCATTAAATATACAGAATGTTTCAGCAGGAGAAATGAGCAATATTTCTCATTTCTAATTATAGAAGAAAGTTCCATGAGACTCACCCCCAAAAACGCTTTGTTATCGAGAATGGCAGAAAATTTTCATTTTTTTTTTTTTAATATTAATTTTTCTAATTTTTAGAGGCTTTATTTGGGCTCTACGATTATGAAACCCTATTTTAAATTGGCTGCGGAATTCAATGAAACCTGTTAGAAGTTTGTAACTTCAACGGTTATTGAAATAATTGGAAAAATATGCTAAAAAAGACGCTATATTTCAACAATTGAGGGTATAACTGGATATGAAATCATAAATTTGTAATTCAAATAAAATATTTTTTTACGTAATTAATCACAGAACAAGACTTCAGAAATTGAACTAAACAAGTTAACACCTATAGGAGAGACAGGATGTTGATACGACGATTGCTTACTCATCAATTATCTATTAATTTTGCATTCACTATTACAAGTTGTTCAAATCTAAAAATGAGGAAGAAATTTACAATATCAATATCAAGGCACCCCCCAGGTCGCGGCGCCCAAGGCGATCGCCGTGGTCGCCTCGCCCACGCGACGGCCCTGGACACAGCATTACTTTTTCAAGGGAAGAACTGGGAAGAATTGTTCCAAACAGTAGAGATAGAATTAAGGAAAATCACTAGTTGGCTAAGGGATAATTTATTGTCTTTGAATTCAGAAAAAAACAAATTTCCAACATTTTCTTTAACAAATAACACAAAACCAGATATGACGACAATGAAGCTCCATTATTGTGATAGGAATAGTGATAATTGTAATTGCCCTTTAATAGAACGCTTAGACAGTATAAATAGGCATAGCAGTAGATTATTCATTAAAATGGAACAAGCACATAACATATACTACCAAGGGCGTACGCAGGATTTTTTCCAGAGGGGGGGGCAAGCCATTTTCCCCGTTCACGGCGATCAACCCCCCCCCCACCCCTCTCATCCTAGGCCCCCCTCTTCCTAGGCCCCCCTCATAGAAAGAGGGGTGGGGGGGTCAGTCATAATATTGTTCAGTTCAATACATTCTATCATGAAAATTGAGAATAAAAATAAATTAAACATAATATTGCAAATAATTTGGATGACTTGTGATTTAAGTGATTAAATTTCCATGAAGTTAAGTGAGATTAGGTCTTTTGTACTAACAAGCCCCACATTTTGTTTCAAATAATTTCATCACAAAGTTTGATTGTGATTCAATTTCTCTGTTCACTGAGTGTTTAAAGCGAGTTCAATCTTTCAGGTGATTGTAATTCCTGAAACAGTATTTCCCTTCTTAGGAAGCATTGCATATTAAGAGTCTTCCCTCGAAATTGTTCAAATACCAAAATCTATAAGCATGGTACAAAGTTATAATAGGTAGTCTAACTAAAATATTGAATAATAATCTGCTCCAGCCACTTTGGATACAAATAGGAGTACCCTAACTAATTTAAAAGCTAGTTGTAGATAAATAAATTTATGAAAATTTTATAACTCGGCTATAAAGAGTGCTTCAAAACTCCCTATCAATAATCTAAGTCATTGTTCCTGGGTAAGAAACATATCTAAATATTATTTTGAAACTGACCCAAAATTCTCAATTGCTCACACATCCAAATGCCCGAATCTATGTTTTCACATTCCTCTATAAATTTTATAATTTTTTCAGGGCCTTAAGAGAGTATTGAAGTGGCCAATCCTTATGAAAAATTAGCTGAGAAATTCAATAAAACCAGTTTGGTCGTGATTAAATATAATGGTTTGGTCGAGATAATGATCAAAATATAAGCGGAGAGAACTCAATTTTTCAACTTCTAAGGGATGGAAATAGTATCCCTTTTTGTTGACTGGTTCCATCCATTGTATATTGATTTTTCCAGGTCTGTTTATTCTGCCTCAATGATAATGTGTTGAGTACCTGTCTTATTTAAACATTCCAAATTTTATCTTCTTTAATGCTTTAAAAAATTGAATTTTAGCCACTTGTAACTTTCTCTATTCTTTATTTCTCGGTACCTACCCAGGTTTCAGAGTCATATATAGGAGAGCTAAGATGGCCATCACTTGTAATCATATGTAAAATTTTCAAATTGATCTCTCTCCTGGCTTTATTCTTCAAAGACCTGTTGATTGTCTCACAAATAGCTAGAATTCGATTTATTTCAGAAGAAATATTCAGTTACTTTCTCAGGACAAACAATTAAACAATCCTTCAAAGCACAAGCAATCTATTCAAAACTGCCTTCATTGTCTGTTTTGTCTCCTTGAAATCCTGATTTGTGAGATTTGGGTGCGTCCTAGAAGAGACGGTAACCGAGCTGATTCATCAAAATTTCATTCTCTACAATATTACTTGATTCAAAATACCAGTCTACAATAAGGTATCCTAAACTTCGGACAGTTTCATATACAGGGTTCGCCAATGAAGTGGGACGATTTGAATAAACAACAGGTTGTTTAAGAAATTGTATTTTTGTAGTTTTTTCATCATAAATGGAAAGTAGAAATTTAGTCATTTAGTGTACAATAAGTGAAAAATCATTTTTTTGAATTTATCATCTTCCAAATGTCCTCCATTGGAATCTATGCACTTTTGCAGCCGGGCCCGGAAGTTTTCCTCGACATTTCGCAGCATATTGAGTGGTATTCCTCCAATCTCATCTGGAATCCGTTGTTTTATAGCTGGGATAGTTCTGGGTGGATCGCTTTGATGAACACTCGTTTTTAAGTAGCCCCATAGAAAATGGTCATAAGTTGATAAATCTGGAGAGCGAGAGGGCCAGGGATATCCCCGTTTCGAGAAATGACGCGGCTTGGAAACAAAACATTTACAGCATTCATGGCAATTATCGCAGTTTGGCTTGTTGTCCTATTTGTTTGTTCATTCAATGGAAAACGGGCGATTTCTGGTGTAAGAAAGTTATGAATCATTTCGATGTAACGCACAAAGTTAAAAGTGACAGCAAATTTACCCGTTTCTTTCAGGCCCAGCTGCAAAAGTGCATAGATTCCAATGGAGGACATTTGGAAGGTGTTATATTAAAAAAAATTATTTTTGACTTATTGTAAACTAAATGGCTACATTTCTACTTTCTATTTATGATGAAAAAATTACAAAAATACAATTTCTTGAACAACCTGTTGCTTACTCAAATCGTCCCACTTCATTGGCGAACCCTGTATTTAGAAACTGTAGTATGTTTGTCACCTAGATCTAAAATATTGGTAGGGAGTTCTGAAACATTATTGTATGGCTATTCAGCTCCAAAAAATTAGCTGCTACAATTACCTTCAACTCTTAATTTTTTTTCATTCAAATACATAATACCACAGCTATAACTACTACCACGCAGTAATGGATTCTAGGTGATGAAACTCCATTGAAGATTAAAAATGTTTTGTTTTTTTTAATTCTCTGGAGTAACATTTGAGCATATAGAGAGTTAGCAAGTAAAACAGAAAGATTAGAATAAGTCACCAACTCTTCAATAAAAAAAATCAATTTCATCATTTATTAGTCATGAATATGAAGAAAAAATGTATTCTATTGGACAATAATGAAAATATTAATTTCTGAATATAAAATTTGCGAATCGTCCTTCATTGCAAGGCATAGAGCATGTTGTCGGATAGATTTGCGTGAACTTTGGAGTATTGTCTGTTGAACAAAAGAAATATTTAGAAGGGTTCGAAGGTTTTCGTACTTTCATCTAGTTTTTTAGATATTTCTTCAGTTTTTTCAAAGTTGTTTAAACATACACGTCTGAAAATGAGGTGATGATGCAAATCTCTAAAAACATGAGAAATTGATGTTTAGAATTGAACAATTGATTTCTAGAAAAAATACTTTATTTCTCTCATTGTACAGTGGATCGCTGTATTTTTTCCACATTAGTAACTTCTTCAAATTTTTCCGTTTCATTGACTAACCCTACAAAGGATGGAAAAGTGACAGAGATAAAGCGTATTCTCATCTGAGAATCTTACTTCCAATGAGTCAAGATGAGGAATTATCAATTATCTTCTCCAGTATTGAATTGGAGACTCAGATATGGAAGTTTTACCCCTGTGAGTCTGTGACTTCGCAATCTTCAACCTACAATTGAGTTGTGAATTTATTTCATTCTATGATAATAATAATAATTTATTTTTATTTTATTATATAAATTATTTTTTTATCTAATTCATTGTAATGGTAGTCACATTACATTCCTTTCTCATAATTCAAGTCTGTGTTGTCTAGCTAATGATCATGCTTTATTATATTACAATCAACTTGCTTATTTTCCATTCTATTATTAGCCTGGCTGCGATAAACTCGATTCTCCATCTCACTTACTTGTTGAGAGAGAAAATTCTGAGCGTGAGAATCCAAGAGGGAAAATTTATTGCAATTTGGCAAAATATGGGGAAACCTTTTGTCCCAATATCGGTCTGGCAGCACTGACCATCAATGGGTATTGCTTTCTGATTGGAGGAAAACTGGCCTTCTACTTAGTTGACCAATGAGATGGGCTCTTTCATAATTATGTTAGTTACTTTGTTGTACGGACCAGAGTAGCTCGAAAAGGAAGGCTTCACTTTTGCTCTTCTCTCTGCTCTATACGGGTTCACGACGCTATAAATTATAGTTTCGTAGGTTTTCCGCCATTTTTGATTCAAGATGTTAGTTTGGTGACTTGTTTGAGGAGCCCTCTGCTCAGTATAAAGTGCTATTAAGTAATAGTAATAATTAACTTACCTGATTTTACCTGAAGAGAGAGAGAGATTTCTTGCCACGGACAACATTTTTGGTTGGCAAATAACCGCATTATGGTATGTAGCTATTTTAGGAATATATAAATTTGGTAATTTCATCATATGTGTCTGTACACTTGTTGTACGAAAATAACTATTTTATTTGGATTTTTATCTTGTAACCTTTCAAATTTTGGGATGCCTGATTTGAGAAGTTATTTCCTGTTAGGGTGTAATTATTGAGAACTTGGGAACTTATATTTGAACTAAAGAAATAATAAGATTTAACTATATTAAATTTTCTTTAAATTCCTGAACAATTTCAGTTTTTAGATGAAACAATATCTGTTCATTGAATGGACAGAATTAATTAATTTAATTCAAGCTTAATTTTGTTCTTGAAACAACGTATTTGGAATGTTTGAACCTAGCATTTGGTGCTCGATTCTATTATTTTGAAAATTGAGCAAGGCTCGGATTGCAGTGGTTTCTGATTATTTTCTTGGTTTTACAAACCACTAGTTCCTTTTAAAAAGAAAACTTATTTTCTCCTGTGAAAACGTAGGTAAAGATACTTGTTTTAAGATTGATATATTGTAGTGTTGCTTTACTAGAGATATTTGGCTAGGACACAGACATTATTTCGTTTCGTTTTATTTTAAACAGCGGTCAACGATTGGGGCGACTTGACGTCTCGGCGTTTCGATGTCTCCACGATCAGACGACCCGAAATCTCGAACTATTGGTGTCTTGGTGACGTATTCCGGTCGAGACCTATGTACGTAGGCCTACACGATGCTACGATTCGTTTACGTCTATGCGATGTACGCGCCTAAGTGTGGTTGCGAGTGACAAATGCTTAAGCCGTCGGTACAAGGGTAATAGGATGAACATTGAGGTAGGAGAATATTTTCTATTGAATTCTTGGAGCGACGAGTGAAAATCATTTGCGAACTCTTTCATTTGGGATTGATTTTGGTGTGGATGGAAATCACAAAGATTTTTCAATCACCCCTCATGCAATCTGTCTTAGATTGGGAAGGGTACATCGAAGTTCAAGGAACGCTCTGGAACACCAGAACTCAAATTTTGTCTTTTTACATTTGAATAATTGTGCTTTGAACTCATGTAAATTCAGGAGCTTGACTCCTTGTTTTCGTTATGCCATTTTGGACTGGTTGGCCTTAAATACCTTTTTAAATTTTGATTCCTTCTGAATGAATATATTGTTGGTAATGTCATGTTTATTTCTAATGGACTAAAATTTGTCCTTTCAAACGTTCTATTTTCAGGATTACTCTAGTCTTCTTTTACATAAATTATTCCCATAAAACTGCACCTTAGTTTACAAGAGTTCAAGTTGAAATGTATGTTAATATCTGAAAAACATTTTCTTTTAGGTTATCTTGGTACGTTATGTTGACTATGATATATGTCTTTTCTCATGTTTGAGAAGGAGTGTAACTTGGGAGCGTGTAACAGTGGTCAGCTCCGCCAACCATTTCTGTATTGCTATGACTAAAAGTATTGTCATTAAAGCCAGGATTCTCTCTCTCTAGCATTTTCGTTCTGATTTCCAAGTTTCCTCTACACCTAGCAAGTAGTTGGTCAAGTACTTCTCTTTTATTCTTGTTGCGTAATTTTCTAAATTTATTCAAAAAGGTATAAACTAAATTAAAATACGTAACATCATTTTATTTTTTAATGTATTGAAAACCAAAATTTTGTCTACTTCTAGGTGGGGGCATCTGCCCCCCCCCCTGCCCCTGCCTGCGTACGCCCATGTATACTACAACTTAAATAAGGAAGCTTATCTATAAATTTTATCAATTGAGGCGTATCGTGAACAAGGAAATATCAAAGACTGTTTACCTGACATTGGTTGAATCTCTTATTAGGTATGGTCTGTTGGTTTGGGGAGCAGCCAATGTCAGCTATATAGATCCACTATTTAAAATACAAAAACGCATTTTAAAAATAATGGGAAACAGGGAAATCCGTTTTCCAACCATAGATCTATTTATTGAAAACAGAGTGTTAAGTGTTAGGCAATTGTATATATTTTTGTTATTAGGCTATATGAAGAAAAACCAAAATATCAACCTTACTGTAAACCATAGACATAATACTAGAATAAGAAATCGCAATAATCAAGAAGTACCTAGAATGTACACAGAGATAAATGGTAGAATGTACCTAGCTTTTGGGCAGAGATCAATAGGATATTTAGGGCCAACATTGTTCAATAGAATACCAATAGACATCAGAGAAGAGGAATATTTTAGTAGATTTAGAAGAAAAATTAAAAACTGGATATTTAATACAGGAATTTATAGTAGTGAGGAGCTAATAGTGAATAAGATTTAGGTGTAAGTTGTTTTTAATTTGAATTAGAAATTAGATAACCAATACAGTGAAAAGAATTTAGACGTAAGTTAGCAGGTGATGGTTAGGGGAATAGTTTAGATTGGATATAGTTTTAGGATATATTTTGTACTGACCAAATTTTGTTTCGATAACCTCAACACATATTGTATAGTATAGTGAGGTATCATTTTTTAAAATAAAATTGTATTGTAGGAAGTTAATATAGAAAATATGTAGTGTTTTGGATTTATAAATAAACTCCTCTGGATGTGTCGTCCAAAATCCAGAGAAATTATTATTATTATTTACACCTCTTGTCAGGAGTTTCTTTTCAATTCAAATGTGTTACGATTTATTCAAAGCATCTTAATATGTATCAAACTCCTGTGCGATACGTCAACCTTTACTAATCTAAACCCCCGCCCCCGTTGTCTACTTGAACATTGAAGACATTGTCTAATAGACGACCTGACTAATCGAAATACACCTAATATTGAGCACGATCACCAATGAGACAACTCTATCACAATTCATTGGTAACGAACATATAAATATCATACGCATACCACATTTTAATGTGGCGGAGATAATTCAGCTAAATGAGACCGATTCATTTCATACTTTTATGAAAAAATGTGACTGATCATAAACCTGAATTTTCATATAGTTTCAAGACAAACTAGATGAAAATTTCCTATTTTCTAGCCAACTTCTCAAGCCTAATATTGGTTGAATGTTTTGGTATGGCTTGACATGGTACGATCAATCATGATCATGGGGCGCTTCATGCGCCAGTGGCTGTGCTCCAGCCAGTTCAATACTCACCCCATCTAAAAGGAGAAAAAAGAACTCGCCTGCTTCACAGTACAAGCTTCTGTCAATAGATAGCGCGGACATCTAATCATGTATATAGAGACTGTACAGTATATTCGGAAGAGGGAATAGGCGATGTAAGTGTGACGTCAAACGTTGGATGTCAGGCAGATCTGTTTCCAAACAATCGGTTGCAAGGGAAAAAGACTGTGTTATTTAAACGGGACTAAAACATCACTTCACATTTACGAATATATCAATGAAATTATTGATTTTTGAAAGTTTGGAGTATTTTTTTCAGGTTCCAGACATTCAAAACATTAATTTTCAGTCTTAAATTTATCACATCATTCACAAACATTTTTTAAGTAACTTTCACAGCATTACCGCATTAGGTTACCCTGAAGTTTGGCTGTCTGCTACCAAAGGCTTCTGCGTATCTACTGCTTATTATTTATAAAGTAGTTTTATTATGATTTCTATCACAGATAAAAGATGATCCTTCCAATTTCTTCAGATCTCCAAAAGATTACGAGGATTTTTTAAGATTTCCATATTTCCAAGTTCTCGATCACGGACTAGGTATTCCCGGATTGATCGCATCAAAAGAACTTCATGATTACTTGGACATAGGCCTACTTTGACTAATTTAAACTTTTTAAACTTTGAAAATTCTAATCAACTGGTTGGCCAGAGGCGATGGAAGGTTTCAAAGGTAGGTATGTACTATATTTTTAGTTTATGTCGATGTCATTATGAGTGCAAGCAACATTATTAGTTCTATACTAGCACAGGCTACTATAAATTTCGCATCAGTCTATTTATCAGTTACAAGATCATATATTACAACAGAACATCCACGCTGAAAGTTTAAAGATTGAAAGAGCCTAATGACGAAATCTTAGGGTAGCCTATATAGAGCTATAGGCTATACCGTACCTACAGTAGCATATTGCATACAATTAGAACCTAAAACAATTCAGACTTTACAGTACATAAAATCTCTTTATAATTGTATCATATTCTGTTGCTTCTATTAATAACCAATTTCTTCGTATAGAAGTTCCCAGATTGACAAACCATCTTTAAAATTTCTTGTAATCTTTTGGAAATCTGATTGGAAGGATCATTTTCACTGTCAAACACAAACACCAAACTGTGATAAAAATCTCACTCAAACTGCTTCATCAATACTAGGCTAAAGATTTGATTGGAGACTAGCAAACCATTGGATAGCAGACAGCAAAACTTAAGGTTATGTCGGAAAAGTTACTAAAAAAATGTTTAAACTGAATAATGTGGTAAATTTAAGACTGAAAATTGATGTTTTGAATGTCTGGAACTTAAAAAAAGTACTCCCAACCCTTAGAAGTCATTGATTCTATTGATATAATCGTAAATGTGAGGTGATGTTTAAGTCCCATAAGAATAACATGGTGAATCTTCCATGCAACTATTTGTTTGGAAACAAATCCGTCTGCAACCCAGCTTGTGACGTAGTCACTTACATCGCCTATTTAGTATTATTTAGTACTATGTCGAGTTATAATAGGTAATCTTCTCATGTTACAAAAAACCTGGCTGGCAGCGATCTCTAGCAGTCAAGCATGAGACTGAAGCGAGCATGCTTCTTCAAAATCTCACCGCTAGATGGCAGGCCTATCCACTCTGTAACATCACTCTCATCAGAATACGATTTGAACTAAGTTACATAAATTATTGAACTTTTTACTGATGGTGATTCACAAATGGGCTCATAGGCCTGTGCGTGGGTAATGAGAGGGATGATGATGAGAGATGATGACTGCTTTTTTAGGCAGTCGGGACCGTCGGCTTATAGTCTCCTCCGAAAGACGGGAACTGTTTGTATCCATCAATGTATTTGAACTGTTTGTATCATCAGTATTCAATTACCTTATAAAATTATTCTGTTTCTTAGATCAAGGCTGTTGTGCTATAACGGGTGATCCAATACGCGCAATCCCTAATTAAAAAATCTACTGTAGAGGGAAACTGAATTTCTTGGCGGTGAAAATGTTGATATTGGCAACTGATGACATTTTGTGACATGTTTGGTATATAATATTGAAAAATAAAATAGACAGGTAAAAATATAAAACCTATCCGATTTTTCACCCATTTTAATCTATTAGATTTCACTCTTCATTCACGTTCATGAACTCCAAGAACCTGGTGGGGAAATGGCAACAATTGCCTGCACCCCCAGATTCATATAATTTAAAGTGAGCGGTGGCAGTCGGTCTTCTGTCGAACAGCAGAATCATATTTCCATAAGAAAGACGTCAGTCTTATCAATCTCTTGGAGCTCATAGCGCGTTCATGGATAGAAATTCATGTACAGTACTATATTATGTCATTGGAGAGAGAATCTAGGACCTAATTCTCCAGGCTCTCCATTTTCACTTTCTTGATTGCAATATTAGCCTGTTCAAATTATTAAAGATTTGATACTTTTTACTCTATCAAAAATTGAGGGGACTGCGTTATAATTTTTTTTTTTAATTTCAGTTTCATAGCAACTAGTGAACCCCGAGTCGCAAAAACGTGTGAAATTATTGAATGACACATTTAGCCTACTTTTTTTGCTGAGGAAGATGCCCATATGAGTATTCAAATTTACTTGTGCATGAGTAATGGAGTGTGCGAGGGTGATTCATGAGGGGCATAAACGACCATGCCTCTGGTGGGATTCGAACCCACGACCGGGTAGCGCTAGCGGACTGAAGGTTGTAACGCCCCAGACCACTCGGACAACCCGGGATATACTAATCGGATATTCCAAATGAGACATGAACGTACAAAACTAGCAAAGAAGAATATCAATATACTAAAATGAAAAAATAGAACATTTTGGCATTAGACATCCAGTACTCGTCTTGTACAGTGGGCGCGCTGCCAGCGATTCTTTAGCAACCATATGGTTGTGTACGTGTACATTGGATAATAACAAAAAAATCAAAAGTAAACGAAGGATGAGCCAATTGCTTTATTTTCAATTTATTAACAATATTGCAGCATTCTAATAAATCATTTGACTTTTGGAAATTACAAAAGTATTATAGAACAAGAAATTGTGATTGCATCCATTATTGTGTATGAGCGTGCAGAGAGTGAAATGCATGCAGAAGTTATCGACGCGGAAGGTCAGTCCCACCAACAAAATGACGTCACAGTTTTCCTGTTAAGTAGAGGATTTTTTAGCCGTGTTTCATTCGTGGAACATTTTTTCGAGTCTACGTGCCCGATTATGTGTCACCAGGTCACTTCTGGTTTCTCCCACCTCTCTTTTCACTCTTTTGACTCTTCCATCTCCCCTTCCATCGTACTTCTACTCTTCCTGCCCTCTCATTCTTCTCTCCTCTCTTACTTTCTTCCGACTTTCCCATTTCCTCTTCATTTTTTTATTCTTCCATTTCTTCCGTCTTTTCTTCCTTTTTTCTTACTCCCATGTTTCTTACTTTTTTCTTGTCTCCAACCTTATCTATCTTTTTTCTTTCTCCCATGTCTCCCATCTTCTCTTCCTTTTTCCTCTCTTCCATACGTCACATCTCCTCTTTCTTCTTCCTCCCATTTCTTCCATTTTCCCTTCACCTTTTTATCTTCAATTCTTTTTTCTCATCCTTCCTTTTACTCTTTCTTGACTTCTTGTTTCCGTCACTCTTGTAGACAGTTGCAACCTCAACATTGATGGAGTTCTTCTCCGTCTAATCCTCCTTTTTTCTTTCTGGTTTTGTTCCTTCTCTCCCTCATACGTTTACTTCCTCATCAACTTGTTCCTCTCATATACTACTTTTTATTTACAGTATTCCCACTGTTCCAAATCTCCCCCCTCACTCGATCTTCCTCATCCTCTTTCTCATCAACTTTTTTCTCTCACTCTCACAAACAGGTGCTACCTTCTTCGTCTCATCCTCCTCTTTATTCTTTCTTCTTATGTTCCTTCTCTCCTCCTCATACTCTCTTCCTCATCCACTTTCTTCCTTATCCTCTTTCCCATCAACTTATTTCTCACTCTCTCATAGACGGCTTCAACCTTGAGAGGGGTCTGCCACTGGAGTACGTGTAAACACCCGTTGCACAAGGAATGCTAGCAGTGAAAACCCCGCGAAGTAGTGGGAGCTGAAGCAATGTGTTGTTTGGAGAACACGCCGGTGTGCTCCAATCCGTTATCGGGTCAGACGGCGTACATTGTTGTCTACTATACTCACTAGTCCACGGACGTTAGCCGTTAGTTCAAGGACTGCTCACATTACGGATAGGAGGCACTTCGCCACTGGAACCGGCTTCTACTTAGCCAGCCAGGTATGTCTTCAAATTACTACCGATCCTATATCTCCGCTAACAAAATCATTCATAACTGAAGGATAACATTGTCTTTTACCGATCTATTTTTATAACAATAAGTCTTTGTGGGTTTAGTGGGAGAGGGGGCTCTTGTGCCTCAACTTCGCCCACAACACTTTATGTAATGTAGCCTACAAAGTGGACATTTATCCATCCATCCATTTATACAGTGCATATATCTTTATTCTTCATCTGACAAGATTACAATATTAAGTGGTTTGGGTACAAACAAATGAATAATTTTATTGGACAAAATAATATTTCAAATAAAATAACCTATCAATAACCAGAAGTAGAATATAAAATAATATTCCGAATGAATATTCAGTCTGATATAGTCTTGAACAGATTAATGAAAATATAAAACAGGTTATTCTTATAAAATAACCAACTTGAGATCCATTCTTGTTTCCAAATGAATCATTAACAGTATCCTAGTCTATTTTCTAAAGAATCACTCCTAAAACGATTCATGTGAAGTTCTGTGGACCTGTTTGAGAATGATTTTGAAGTGGAATCACACTAGTAGACGTAAAATGATTATATTAGTTTGTTGTTTCAATCTTTTCATTCAAAATCCCACTATGGGGATTCATGTGAATTTATAAAGAATACCAAGGATCGGGTCACACTTTAATATATTAGGGTGTTTCAGGAGGAATGTGCAATACTTTTCAGGCTAATTCCTTACACCAAGTAGGCAAAAAAGTTCCATGGGACCAACCCCTAAAAACGCTTTGTTACCAAGATAACAATGGCGGAAAATTGAGATTTTTCAAAATATATTAATTTTTCTAATTTTTTAGAGGCTTTATTGAGATTCTAAAATAATCAATTCCAATGTAAAATTAGCTGAGGAATCCAATGGAACCAGTTCCACGTTTGTAACTTCAACGGTTATTGAGATAATTGGAATAATATGCTATAAAACGCCATTTTTCAACAATAAGGGTTATAACTGGATAAGGAATCATAAATTTGTATTTTTTATTATTGGAAGTTGAAGAGAGTCGGATACTAAAGAAAAAGTTAAATGGCGGCGATTCTGTAAATCTTACCCAAATCTCAGAAATAGTGATCAAAAATCGGATTCATCACTTGGGCTATGTTTTGTCAATTTTGCGATTTTTGATCGCCATTTCTGAAATTTGGGTACGATTTACACAATCGCCGCCATTTAACGTTTTCTTTAGAATCCGACTCTCTTCAACTTCCATTATTAAAAAATGCAATTTTATGAATCCTTATCCAGTTATAACCCTCATTGTTGAAAAATGGCGTTTTCTAGCATATTTTTCCAATTATCTCAATAACCGTTCAAGTTACAAACTTGGAACTGGTTTCATTGGATTCCTCAGCTAATTTTACATAGGATTTGATCATTTTCGAATCTCACTAAAGCCTATAAAAAATTAGAAAAATTAATATATTTTGAAAAATCTCTATTTTCCGCCATTGTTATCTCGGTAACAAAGCGTTTTTAGGGGTTGGTCCCATGGAACTTTTTTGTCTACTTGGTGTAAGGAATTAGCCTGAAAAGTATTGCACATTCCTCCTGAAACACCCTGTATATATATATATATATATGTATGTAAGAAGCTGGTCGCTCTATACATCCCCGCTTCTTCTTTCCAATCATATGACCGATTTATTAATTTATTAATTAATGTTATTTATTAATGATTCAATGTTCACCTTCGTTCACATTTAGATTGAGATTTATACTGTAAATAATTGACATTAAAAATCGATTTTCTAGAGTTATTGAAAATCTTTCGTCAGTTATTTAATTCAATGGATGAGTGCTGAAGATTATTATAAATTGATTTTTAATGTCAATTATTCACAGTATAAATCTCAATCTAAATGTGAACGAAGGTGAACATTGAATGATTAATTAATAAATCAATAAGTCGGTCATATGATTGGAAAGAAGAAGCGGGGATGTATAGAGCGACCAGCTTCTTACATATATATATATATATATATATATATTATATGCCTCATTATAATAATAAGGCATTACATTATAATAATGAGGCATATAATATATATATATATATATATATATATATATATATATATAGCCTATATTATAAATATATTTGTTCATACAAGGATTATTGTGAATCTTCAAAGGCCTGTTTGATGAAAAATTACTATAGTTAGATACAAAGTTAAAAATTACAATAAGTGAACTCACACCGCTCATATAATCCAAAATTCATATATTAATATCGATCAGTTTATATGAATTAATGTGAATTTTCAAAGGCCTGCTTGATTGGATTACAATTGTTAAACACTATTAGGCAATAATTATTACAGCAATTAATAATTATTGACTGCCACTACACTTCTTTACTTATGGAACTTGAATGGACTTGAAGCTTGTAATTCAACTTACACTATTTTGAATCAATTACTATGATTTATCAGGTGCAAGAACTTCATTTTCATATCTCAACTTACTCTTAAGAGGGAAAAATGTGAAACGACATTATATTTGGAACTCACTCTCTCCATTTTTGCCTACATTTAGCCTTTCTGAGCTCGGTCTTACTTTTCTAAGCCCAACTGAGATGGCCTCATCATATGAGTAACGTGGTTGTAATAGGAGTGCTTGGCCCATGTGCATCTATGTGGTCAATCATTATACTGAAAGAAGATTATTATAATAAACGAAGAGTCAAAAAAATTCATTTATTTATCCTTTAAAGAAAACAAAATCACAAACTTAGAAATAAATAAATTACATTAGAATAGTATAAGCATGAAATGAAATATTTCTAAATCAAAAAATACAATATAAATCAGGAAGGTCCCTGCAAGGTTAAAGAACCTGTGCGCAGAGGCCGAGTGTTTACACAATAATCAATTTCTTTAAAAAAAAAACTCGAAAAATCGAAAAGTAATTAGACATTCTATATGTAAATTAGTTCAAAAATTACAGAACTATACTGGAAGAAACCAAGGGAAGGGATTGGTAAGGAGAGAAGAGAGGAAGTGGAGAGACCTAATAGAATAAAGTTAATTAAATATACTTTTCAATGAGGAAAATTCCCAGAAGTCTTTAGATTACTTATAACAAAATATTACTGTTTGGAATTATCCACGAATTAATATCTCTGACTAGATTATTACTAAATTTAGAAGTAAAAAAATGATTAGGGATTATATTTATAAGTTTTGATATTGTGTATGAGAACTGTTTCCGACAAATAGATAAATTGGTATCAGCAATCTGGAAAGTGATGGATGAAGGACGCAAATTGTATGTTGATTCTCGCAAGTTAAATTGATTTTTATGTCTGATAGTAAGAACGTTTAGTTCAGCAAAAAGATTATCACTGGGATACCGTCTTGGCTTACCCAAGATAGCTCTAATAAGATGTTTTTGAATTAAAATAGCTTTTCAATATGATTAGAATAGGTACCACCCCAAATTTTGATTCCATATCCCAGAAAAGACTGAATATAGGCAAAGTATATGAGTCTTGAAACCCCTCTGTCACTCAATTGACTTATATGACGGAATTTACTTATCCAATGCTTGAGTTTTTTACATGTGTTGATAATGTGGACATCCCATCGTAAATGTTGATCAACTATTACACCCAGATATTTAACCTGATTTACTCTATTCAACCTGGAGCACATACAATCAGTCGAACCTGAATTCCTGCAGTCTAAGTATTTAGTATTTAGTATGTAGAGTATTTAGTTATTTTCTATCGATTCTTTTGGAAATAGTTATACTTGTCCAAAGAGTCTATTGAAGTTGTGCTGTATCAAGTCATTAACTCAGCAACATTATAATATTAAATTCCAAAATACTTGAGTGAGCTTGATCTATATTTCTGCGGTATAACTTGTATAGAGGAGTACTATTTAAGCTTAAGCTGTTTTCATTTTTCATTATCGGATAGAGAGCACCAAATTTCAATAAGAATACACATAGCGATTATACCTGAAATCATCAGCTACCTCATATTATACCCTCCACAAATAATAAAAATAAAATTGTTCCTTATTGATTGCCTTTTTGTACTGCTTCTTTCAAAAAATCTAAAGTAATCATAATCTGATAAATATTATAATGTCACACTAGCTTTAAATCAGTGTTAAACTATTTTTTAGCAATCCAATCATGCTTCTATAGACTAATAATATATATTTTTTCAATAACCAGTTAATGAGTTAATTTTGATTGCTTGAGTTTCACCTCAGGTCCTCTCTCTCTCTCTCTCTCTCTCTCTCTCTCTCTCTCTCTCTCTAATAAAACTCACAGCAATAAAACGTATGCTAATAATTTTTCTTTATACTCATAATTATAATTTTGAATTATTAATATTTCTGATTATTGATAACTATAGTCTCTAATCAAATCCATTCAAATTCATTTCCCATCATTTGAGAGAGAAGAGATCTACTAGAAAAATAATTAAGACTTATATACACATATAGAGTGCAGAAGTTACTAGATTCTGATGCCTGTTTTTTTATGCCACCGAAACTTCAAGCGTTGCATGCGAATGCCAACGCATATTAATCTGTTTCAAATAGATTGGGCTAGTATGTCATGGTATACTTTCAGTTGTCAGAACTGACATCGATTTGATTATCTGTGTCTAGCAGTAAGTTGACCAGTCACATAGTGTGACTTAGAAACTCATGATGCATAGTAATCATGATTGTAATACTGATCAAACTTCTTTGCCAGAGCCTAAAATACTTAACGGTATCCAAGCGAGCTCTTAGGACAAAGCCATACTGTACTCCATTCATAACCGTAATGGATATTTTTGATGAGAATGTACTCTTAATTATCATGATTAGTGTATGAATTTTGGTATTGAGATTCATGATTGTCAGAAAATTAATGACGTCGTATCAATAGCAATACAAGTTGTATCAAGGCATCCTACAAAACTGGCGGCTCGTACCCATGAGACAGGTGAAGTGCTCGTATCTTTTACTTTGCAGCACTTCACCTGTTTCATGGGCACGAGCCACCAGTGTCCTACAATGAACCATAGAGGAAGTCAAGCCTGATAGAGAGTATCGTACAAGAAAATTAATCAAATGGGGTTTGACACTGCACATTGAATACAGATTGTATAAAGTAGGACTGTATAGTGTATAGTTTTTTGACAATAAAGTTTAACTAACAATTTTTATATCTGTTGATTTTCGGTGATGATCTCTTGGGTCTGGGACTCGTACGAGGGTAGTGGAGAGAAAATTGATTGATTGACACGAAAACACGTAAAATTACACAGCTCACATCTGTCTGGGATGAAACCAAGACCTTCAGCAACGAATAACAAACTTGGCTTCTCCAAGAAAAATATTGAAGTGATTCCAAAATACTCTATAACATATATTATGATACGTAATTATTATGATAATTTGAGCTACATAAGATTTTCAGATAATGTAATGCTTTTCATCCCATACTAATGCAATCTGATATTTTTCCCAGGAGAACTCAAAAGAAAACGATGACTATCAATAGGAGAACACGTTTAAGACTTATCAGCTACATATTGTGGATGATACTATTTTTGACAGTAAGTAAAATACTTTATTTCATCTTCATTCCAACAAATTATCAGAGTGTTCGATGAATCTTAAATGATAAAGTTTAATTCAAGCTTTCAGGCATTCTTCTGCTTGTTAAAATCGGTTGAAGATTGAAATATTATTATTCCTATGAGTTCAGGCCTATAATGTTAATTTCTTCTGAAACTTCTGTAATTTCTTTATAATGTTGATTTCTTCAATAATATGTTTGACTGCATGAAGAGCTCCAATTCAAATTTCTCATGTTCCTTGAAAATACCCAAAATAAATTTGAATCTTTCTATTCAGCAAGTGAATTCAATTCATTCTTTTGGAATGACTTGTGATGTAAATTAACAAATTCTTAGTGATTTTATTTAAGCGTAGAAAATGCTTTGATTTAAAAGTATTTCTGTACCAATATAACGTTTTCAAAGCGAATATCAGCATACATTTCTATGATTATTATAAATAAGCCCGACTAAAATCGCCAGTGAATGATTCGATTGTACTATATAATATTTATTGAATGAATGAATGAATTTTATTTCCTCTGTAAAAATGATCTATTAGATTATTTATAAGAACTAATTTTTCAAAGTATTAGTAGAGGAGAGCAGTTTTTTTAATCAGTCTGTGATTAAAATTTTTTCATTTCAGTCTGTGTCCATCTTATTCCTCAATTCGTAGTTTTGATGCCTTGTAAGCCTGAGCTCCTCAATATGATTTTATTTCTTTGTAATAAATCTCCAAATCTATTAACTTTCATTAGTCGATAAGTCTTTATATAGAATATGAGAAAATGTATTTTGTGACTATAAATGATAAACAACTCGAATACTGCAAAAATTGCGAAATCGAATAGCTGAAATAAAATCGGTGAAAAAAGTCAATTTTTGCAAGACTTCATATTTTTCTGTAGCATTTCACTTTGAACAAACTCCTTGTATTTCCTCTCAATATGAACTCACTTTACAGCAATAAGAAAAATACAAAATATAGAATACAAGAAGTTATTTCCAATATTGATATTATTATGAACAATTGGCTAATCAAATATAACATACCTTCAATCTTTGGAATTTAATAATGCATAATATTATTGTAAAATAATGACCAACAAAATTTCTTTCTCCAAGAGGAAAAAGGCCAAAACTTGAACTATTGTTCCTTTGACTTAACAGAAAATCATTCAATTATCAGCAGCAATTGAATGTTATGTTCTTCAATTGAACCAAAGAGACTGAGGAAAGATCAGTAAATTATTTTGGGATTCCCATGCAACAAAGTTTCAATCCCTAAGAAAAAACTGATTACTTGTACCATTGCTTCAGTACGTTTTCATGCCCGTCCCTTCCCTATAATAAGTAGTGATCTAGCGAAGTGATATAATCTGACGTTCAAAGTTTTTATAAATCTCCAATTCCATGAGAAATGATATTGATAACTTGTATAATTGTTCCAGGATGTTTGTCACGCCGGTCCATTCGCTATTTTGAAGCCGCTAAAGCAGACCAGAGAAACAAACTTATTCAATTTCATGAGGTTGGTGGTCATACGACTCATTTACGGGGTGGCAACTATGATGGGATTCAATGAGGGAATATCTGAATTCGCGAATGGGGCCCTTGTCCCGCCAGGCGTCGAGGACAATGATGATTATGGATTTGGCTTAGGAGAAAGGGACGATGACGACGACTATGATTATGATGATTATAAGTAAACTCATCCCTTATCGCTCCACCTTTCAATTCAAGTTACTATGATGCCAAAATCTGTAAACTGTAATACTTGTTCCATAACTATGATTTACAATGCTCAAGAGCATCGATCATAGGTCTTTAAAGACTTTATCCAATTTTTCTCCTCAATTATTCTTTTATTTATTTCTCTTTTGTATTCTGTAGACTGATAGTGGAGAACTTAGGCCAGATAGATAATATTGTTTACCAAGTATTTATTTTCATTTATTTATTCATTGTAGATGTTGGTATCTATGTATTTTATACATTGCATCTTGTACTGCAATTATTAATAGGAAGAAAAATGTTTTACTTCTTACTATAAAGTAACATCAAATTTACATAACATATTATTATGAAGATGGATGTCAATTACTTGGAAGGCGATTTCAATACCGGGGACAGTTTATATGAATGTTACTACATAGTAAAACGTATACATATTTGTTTTTATCAATGATGGCTTGGAGATTGTAATTTGTATGCAGTGAATATAGTTGTAAGTAAACGTGTACAAAATAAATATACAAATCAGTAACTAGTGTAAATTCAATTGAGTTTTCACATGATTGGGGAATATTCTCCTATGTTTCACTATTATCCTATGTTGTAACAATTATACAACTCCAAACTCCAGGGTGATGAAAACTACTAACTACTCGGTCAAAAAATAACTAAAATCTAATAAATAAAAATAATTATCTCCAGCCAGGCTATAAATACTGCTTACAATAGAAGTTTATTTGTATGAAAAATAGCTTATTATATCTTTATAAAATTTAAATTGAATAACATGAAGTTGTAACACAAAAATATATTTTATCTAGAATAATGAAAAAAATATTAAATTTGTGAATGTGTATTTTTGAATATTCTTACAGGTTATGTGATAGTTCAACAGTTGAATGAATGTTTTATTGCCAAAAAACAGATTTCCTGAAGGATTGAGCAATTATTATCATCTGAGTAGTCCAATTTTTAGATGAACAGATCATATAATTATCTCATCTATTATATCTATGATATTGAATAAATCAATTTTCAATTCCATATGCCTTAACGCACCAACCAATACATACTCTATACAGCTTAGTTCATTCACTATGGGACACCTAGTACACATTTTTGGACTGAGAGAATTAAATAGTAGCTTAATTTGTTGGGCTCCAATGCAATAAGTACCAATTCAGTTGAAGCTCGTGGTAATTATCGTTTGCCCGTTAAAGTACACTAGCAAAGTCGTTGAACAATTATTAATGTCATGGGAAAGTTTTTGGAATAAGTGTTACACAGTAGTTGTAACCATTTATCTCGTTTTCTACCATTGGCGGCTCGTGCCCACGATACAGGTGAAGTGCTGTACAGTAAAAGCTACGGGCACTTCACCTGTTTCGTGGGTACGAGCCACCAGTGTGTTCTACAACACAGCATGTGCGAATTTATCCTTCTAAATAATTGCTGGGAACAAAATACTATAGTACGGCTTAACACATGATGAAACAAGCTTTGGACAGTGATCCGTTAGTTGCTCTCGTTATAAAGCGTTCATTGTACCACGCCAGTTTACAACCTCTATTATTATGCCTTTTGTGTGTGATCACTTTTAAAAAAGTGAGAAGAGTAGACCATCCGCCAATTCAGTTTTTCACGGAAGAATCTCGTGGAAAATCAAAGTAATCAGTTCTAAGCGTTAATTTCTTTGAGATCTCTCCTGTTTTCTCGCATTCAATATTACATATTGAATGAGAAATATTGAATCAGATATATCTCATTAGTCTTCTAGTTATCGGATTAGGTATATCGAATCACCCACGAACTTGATAGACATGTACTTATAAAATCGATACCTTATGCACAAATCTATGATGATTGAATAGATTAATATTTATTCCCAAACATCTAGCCTATTGTTTTTTGCAAGGTATTTAAAACAGTATATGTATTTGTTTTTTAAAACAGCTATTTATTTTTATAAGGTTGATCGTTCATGCACTCATAATCCAACATGTGCTTAGAATATTAGAGGGGAAATAATGAGAGAATACGAAAAAATTGTTGGCAGTAGGAACCCGGCTTTTTTTTCTTCCAGGAGATGAAAGTGGTCGTTTTTTTATCAAAATCTACGGTCCTTCAACAAGGTTCAATCTTGGGATTATCAGACCAGCGCTCATCTCCCTACGCTACTTACCATTCTGCTCTAAATGAAAACAATTTAAATTTGATAGTTATAATCGCCATTAGAGATCCAAATGATTTTTTATTTCTGAACTTCTATTCTGATGTAACAGTGTATGACATTGATCTGATACGATCCTTTGCCGTTGCGTTGACTAGCAAAAGGCAAATCTAATTCAGTAGGTTGATTGAAATGGGTACTTTCATTGTTTGATTGAGAACTAAAGCGATACAGGGCAGTGATTTAATGAGGCTCAACTGTTTAACATATCATTACAGTTTGATTGCCTTCAATCAAATATTGTTTCTATCTGCTTGTGTGCAATTGGTCACTTTGATTTGATTTCAAAGTCAAAGGCAATTGCAGTCGGTGGACAACACTGATCGGCTCAATCAGAGTAATTTCTAAATTCACTGAGGAACTTTGAAATGCCCAAAGGTAGTGGTGGCTCTAGGGCTACGCCTTACCAGAAGAGCTTGTGAGTTGTCAAAATGTATGATACTCAATGAATATTCTGATGTCTAATGTCAAATTCCTTGTTTAGTGGATACGTTATCAAACATGACTATGTGCCTTTTGTCATGTCAAATTAAGGACAAAAGCCGATACTCGAACAATAATTGACAGGTATAATCGTAAGGATGTTCACTGAAACCGACAGAACCATTAAGTTGGGAGAATTATTCGATTTTGAAGCTATTTGGGCACTGGAGACAAACACTTCTCCTACTGAAAAATTAATTATACTGTAATAACTAATAGAAATAACATTGTTTTTTCAATTGTGAAAGCGGAAAGAGAATGATTTACATTTTGAATGAAGTAGGATTTTCTTTCAACTCTAAAATGTTTTTTGAAGCCAATGATTGAAGAGATCACAATAACCTTCAGATTTGCTGAGAGTATTGATTCCAATAACCAATACACCAATAGTAAAGCTATTATGAGACTCTGGAGCACTGGCAGCTCTTACCCACGGAACAGGTGAAGTGCCCGTATCTTTTACTGTGCAGCACTTCATAAAAATAAAAATAAACTAAAGGTTTGGTGAGTAAGATTTGAAGCAAACTGAATTCATTCAATTGGAAACCAAGGTTGATACATCACCAAGGAAATGTTAAATTTATCACAATTATTTTCCACTTTATGTTGTCTAAAATTTAGATTTAATCTGGCTTCATATCGAGAAATTGTGTTTTAGAGCTATTGCGTTTTCTGGCAAATAATCATCGTGTTGAGTCCTTGTTTAGGGCTTCGTCCATCTTTATTTTCAAGATTGATCGAGAGATGAATTAATTACCATTCATTATTATTCATATCATTCATTATAATTAATTATCTCTGACTGGCATTATCATAAGCAATCAGGGAGCTTCCTTCAATTTGAATTTCTCGGTTGTACACTGTAACCTTCAATATTGTAATACATAAAGTTTTCATTCTTAACACTATATCGAGAAATTAATCTGGGTACAACTCACTCCATTTTGATTGGCTACTTAGAAAACATTTCTACATTTTCATTGTCTCTGATATTGTTGGAATAAGAGGAATAGCATATAAAATGTGGATTATTTTGTAAATATTTTGAACTTTATTTTTCTTGATTCTGGATCAAACTCAAGACATAAGCGCTGCTTATGCTAAACGGAACAAAGCAGATCTTAGACCAGAAGTGTCTATTTTGTTGGTATTCTTATAAAAATTATTGGTCTGATACATCTCAATTAATTTCAGGATATTTTCTGGATGGACTTATAGCTCTTATTGGATGAGATATGGGGAGTCATATTACATGACTCGGTTTTTCTAATGCCTAGGAACCATGCATATTTCCACATCACATCAGCAGAGGATAGCTAACAGTTCTCTTCAACATAATCACTCGATTGTTGTAGAGCGTTCAAGGAAAAACAAGAATGCCTGTCAAATTGACGAAATAAAAACAGTTATTGGCTCAGCAGTTTTGTAGTTCTACTGATGAATAAATCTCTATATTTATAAAAGCGAAATGGCACTGGTTCATTTTATTCATTCATCACCAGAACTAAGAATCCACTGAACCGAATGCGTTCAACTTCACAGACGTGTTCAGTTGGACGTTTAGACGCACGCTAAGAAAGGATTTTTGAAACTTTATAAGGATACGCCAAATATTTGAGTTTTTCTATAATTTTTCATCATTTTCTTATTTTTTCGAGAATTAATCAGTAGGAAATTATGATAATTGGTGAGCAGGTTCAGATAAGGTCTAGAAAATGTTGTGTTGGAATATTTTTGAAATCCTTCCAAGAGTAGGCTTCGCCAGTAATCACTTTTCAAAATTGTAAATGTATTGCGGGTCGCAAATCTTCCGCCTTGATATACGATGAATCCTTACTGTAAATTCAATGAGACCATAGATGAACTAGTATAGAAGATATTGCATCAAGTTTCAAACTATTTCCGATATAGGACTACTTCCCAAGTTTACGATCGATATTAGAGTCTTTTCTATTTTTCTGAATTTTTGGAGTTTTTCTCAGATTTTTTACAAATTGGCAGAAAATGTTGAAATTTGGTAAACAGGTCAAAATTAGGTCTAGAAATGCTGTGTTTAATAAATTTCGAATCCCTTCTGAACGGAATTTTCAGGCGAGCGAAGCGAGATTTCTTGACTCACTTACACTGCCGATACTGTCGGAGGTCCAGGTTGAGAAGGCGAGTGGAGCGAGCCTGCCTCCGGCTAGTTCGTAATATTGCTATTTCATTTGTATTATACGAAAGGTTCCAGAGGAATCTGTCAAACTTCTCAGGTTAATTCCCTATTCTGTAATTATTCCTTTTCATTCAAAATACTATAATAATCCCAGAAGACTATGCTAGGATGTGATTCAATATAGTTATAAACTGATAAAAAATCTTTTCAGCATTATCATGCCTAATATCATTGAACCTACAAACTAATTTAATTGAATCTCTCAGCTAATTTTACAAAGGAAATTATCATTTTAGTATCTTCATGAAATTATTAAGAAAGATAGTACAATATTCATATGTAATTAAAAATCGACCGCCATTGTGATCTTGGTAACGAAGCATTTATAGGAGTAGGCCTATGTCCAATGTTACTTTTCATTGTTTAATGTGAACAATCAGGCTGAGGCAGATTTCTTCTAAAACACATTTCACTGTAGGCATGTATTAGATTGTTTGCATAGTTCAACATCATTCTTGTACTTGAAATATGTTGTTTGAAATTATTATAATGCCAAAATTGAACTAATATGATAATACAGTGATAATACTGAGATGAAGTTAGATATGAATGATAATACTTAATCAGATGAATTAAATACACATTAGTTTCACAAAAATCATCCCCGCCAATATCTATGACTATACCTGGGGTGAGCGGGGAGAGAAGTTTGCAACCAAACCCGCTCTTGCGTTACAGTTTTTTGGGCCCCCTCCAACTCTATTCCTGGCTACGCCTCTGTATAGTTTGGGAGCATTTCTACTCAAGGGCCGTGTTTCATAATTGATTGCAAGCTTTTCTTGAGAATTACAAGAAATAATTAAGGAGCATAATGCAGTGCCGGACTGGCTAGGATTTGGGCCGTCGGCTATACTCGCTCAAGGGCCCCCCTAAAGAGGGATTATGGCGAGGGGGAGTTTTTTAAACGATTTTCAATATCGAGCGGGGGTGGGAGGGGGTGAGAGGGAGTTGTTGCAATTTTTCTCAAATACGTTGAAATTTTTCTAAATAAACAGTTCATATAGGCTACCATTTACCTCCTTTGGGAGATTGGCTGTCGTTAGTAAAGACAGTCAGTCGTTTCCCGTTTCTGGAGGAATAGTAATTGTTGCATTACACTCTAACTGATTAACTGCATGTTATTCAGAGGTGTTCTGCATCTTCACTTGGTTGTGAAGACTGGCTTATGGTTGAGAGGATCGACGTGCTACTCACACGTTACCTCTATCCTGGTTGATGATTATTCGCCTGCTGTATTTTCTGTCTGGGCTGGGTGGGTATTCTGGCGGTGTGGGGATGGCTTCTGCTCGGTCGGTGTTGGTTCGGGGGCTGTGGGTTCTTTCGAGAAGTTATGGCTTTTGGGCCGGTATTGGCCGGGCTGGAGTCGTTTTCCCGTCTTGCCGGGGTGTCTTCTTTGCTTGAACGGACTGTATAGTAGTTTGGTGAATTTGAAACTGGCAACCAGCTGGTAGGCCTAGGCCCTTCATAGGGCTGTTGCGCCATTGACAAACAAACATAGGCTACCATTATAGTATTAATTCATTTTCATGCCATTATCAATATCAATACGATAATTGTCTGATTAAAGAGAATCACTTGCACAATAACTTTGAAGTTTTCAGTGAAGGATAACATTCCGCTTCCGGATAGTACTCCATATCCCCAAACCCCTCAGTATTTCGCGTGCCCTTCGAATATTGATATAAACCACTGTTATAAAACTAGGTACATTCTGTAATAGTTGACAAAATGAATATAAAGCACAATTATAACAATAGTACAAGTGAGTGCAATAAGGCCTAGGTACCCTATTGTGGTTTGTGGTATTTTTCTCTACTGCCAAAGTCTACGTAAATATTACACAAAAGTATTCAACAGTAAAATATTCTATGTTTTCTGAACTGAATTGCTGACCAAATGCGTACCCAGCCTTTCCGGGTATATCTGGGTATTTTTTATATTTTTATACTTTTGAAAAATCAGATACAATTTTAAATCAGAGGAGGGAGTAAGAAGAATTATGAATTTGAGAGGGTAGTTAACCTGAGAAATGTCATTCTAAAAAAAAAAACAGTTTTTTGGTAATTGAACTAAAATACTGTATATTGATAAAAATGATAAAATTGGCTTCATTTGGATAGTAGTAGTTGTAGTTCCACAAACAGATGAACTTCTCCCCCTTATAAGATGTGGAATGTACAACATTATATTATGTAAGCTGTGAAATGCATTTAATTGTAGAAACAAGCGAACTTTTCTTGATCGGTTGCCTTGATCACTTTTATAGGACTCTATTAATCATCCTGATATTGAAAAGAAGGTCCGGGCCCCGGGGGCCTTCCCCCGGGAAATTTTAGTAAAATTAGGCCATTGAAAACAGCATTTAGAGTAGTTTAAGATCCTGCATTCTATTCAAATCAAAAATGAGAGAAATTCTTTCTCACCACTTTTATTGAAACTTATTCTTATTTATTCCTTCAAACCTCCACTTATACGAATATTCATAAATAAATTATTTCATCAACTAAGCGTATGCTGATTGCTAAGCTGTGAATATATATTTATATCACTTATTCTAATAGATATCTAACATTAGTTTTTATATTAGGGAAGTTGAATACACTATTCATACGGCACTCAAAAGGTGTTTCTTATGAACAAAGACCGCCTTGAGGACTATAACGTACTCTAGGACTACACTTTTTATAGTTTTTAGCCTTATAAGAAATTTGAATTGAAATTTCCATGATCAATCAATGCACTAGTTTAGTACAACATTCTATCAGTAACTTACTTAGTTATATAGTCTGTTTGATATTTACAGCCCTATCGGCAGATTTTTGTGGGCCCAGTGAGTGTCGTAGATTAGAATGCAGGGCCCCCACGGTCCCAGAGAATTATATTTGAAGAATTTTTGGCCTTAGTTTCTGGGCACAAGACTCGAGCTCCAGCACCTCACAGTAGATTACGTAAAGAAGAGTCTCAGAAATTAAGGGGCCCCTTCAAGCTGACTTGGGATGAGGGGCCCTCTAGTCTAATCAGGGGCCCCCATGTTTAATCAGTTGCTATGAGAGTCTGGAAAAATCTGTAGTATTTTCATAGTATTTATAAGAAAATGATCCACTTTTTATCAAATTGTTCAAATTTCAATAAAAGATTATTCATTTCTTTGGAGCCGATTAATTTTTATTTTTTTTGCTAGTGAATCTTGGGCCCTTCCAGGCCCCCAGGGCCCAGGGCCGTCGGCGATCGCCGACTAGCCGACCTGGCCAGTCCGGCACTGGCATAATGTTGTGTAATTGAACGAGCGTTAGCGAGTTTCTTTTTTTTGACTCAAGCCGAAGTCGTTGTCCGTCTGTTCGTTTGTCTGTTTGTCTGTATGTTCGACAATAACTTTCTTGAACTCATAACATATATTCTTCATACTGTCAGGATACAGAGCCTATGCCAACAAAGCCTATGATTTTATTAGCTAAGATTATGCTTATATTATGAATGAGACAGAAAATAATATACTCACGTTTACAATTTGGTAGAACCCATTTAGTTATTAAATTATCAAATGTTCTCAATATTTTCTCATTTTCCAGTCCAATTATTTGCCAGAGTCATTTGCCTACTATATATTGTTTACCTTATTCTTCAACAATTAGGTTATAGAAAAATTGTGTCAAAACGTTGACAAGTCTTATCTGTCAGCTGTTGATTCTGTTGCGCCGGCTACTACTGTGATATCTCTGTATTTTCTGTTTTTATTTCGAACTAAGTCAAGCTTGTTCATTTCTGCTAACCCTTGTTTATTTTTAGTTTATTTTGCACTAATTTAGAATTCTTCCTGATTAAAATAATTTTGCTCTGATTTTGTTTTTTGAATCTCTGTGCCTAATTTAAATATTACAACCGCGTGGAAAAATTCCTATTGGTGAATTTTTTCTCATTGGGCACAGGATTGGTCCTTTCCCAAATCACGTGATCCTTCTTCTCAGAAGAAGATTGGGTGATTTCCTATTTTTGAAGGAAGAAAGACTTGCCTTTTGACTATTGTTAAAATAGGACCAGGTTCAATGTCCTACTTAAAATTAATGTTTAATAATTGTCTCTCTTTATGTTAAATTAATGTATCCAGTGTTTAATGTGAAGTTCCTCTGTAGTCATGTGCTCTTAAAATAAATCTGAGGCAAGTTAAAATTGAAGAAAAAAATCGTGAAACAAAATCCTGGGACGTCGCCATTCCATCATCACGATCATCAAGTGAAATGTTGAAAATTATTACTGTGAATTGGGGCCCCACAACAATTTGGTGAGCGAAAATTATACAATATACAAAAATTTAGTGAATTACGAGAAACATAAATTCATCAATTCTTATTAATGTAAAAGAGTGCAGGACTATATATCTCTCCTCATACACCGTGTACCCCTTATTAAAAATCTAATTGCACTTAAATATTACCAAGAACTTTGAAATAACAAATTTTATGAAGATTAATACTTCAATTTATCAAACATATACTCATTATTTGAATTATTTCATTTTCAATGAATATAATATTCAATTTAATATGTTAATAAATTTACATGATTGTTGAACCTGTATTTAATATAATTTCTTTCCTGCTCAATTCGGTCAGTAATTGTTATATTATTTTTCCTCTGGGAGGAATTGATTATTTCATCTATATAATTTATTCAATTATTTTGTCTGATTATTTCGACGTCATGGAGAATTATAATTAAATTTATTCCGGTTATTCAAAAGAAATAAACAATATATGCTGTGCTTTGGTTTGAGCTGCTCTGAAACTGTTATTAGTAGGCCATCGCACTCTATTTTCAGACAATTTAGATCAAGGTATGGCGGAATGTTGTTTCTTGTCGAATTGCTTGAAATTCTGGACGAACGTTTGCAGCTCTACCGACTGATTTCTATCCAAATATTATCAAATTTACAGGTATTGAGCATCCAGAAGCTCTTGAAATTTGACAAGATGGCGCCCGAAGCATAAGACGGTGAAGGAGAGGGGAGCTTATTTCAACTTATTAATCATAAATTTATTTCAGAAATCAACTTCTCTATGCTTGAGAGGGGGCAGAAATTAATCAATATTTCTTTTCAGTGGACTCGTGGGACGCCTGGTAGCAATCAATGCTATGTTCAATATAATTTGTTCAATTTTATTTATTGATAATAATTGTTGACCAAACTGGGCAGAGATTTTTTTTGTTGTGCTAATAATGGCTACACGGTGTTATTCTGATTTATTAATCCCTGAATTGAACAAGCTCGAGTTAGTCGATTTATTGTTTTATTTGTGATTAATTCATCCACTGTATTATTTTGTTCCATGTTGAATTCAATATTGATTATTACTATATCCTATTGTATAATTGTTCGATATTATTGTATTTTTGCCGTATTATTGTCGCGGTGCTATCTTGCTTTGGATTTGTGGGATTTCGCGCGATTTTATTGGCATCTCCAATCTACATCTACAAGAACATCTAGAATATACACTAACCTGGTTTGGTTATCCGTTTTTTTAACACTCCACTCACATCACTTCTCACTTTTTACATTGACTTCGCATGTATGCTGTTTTGTTGACTTCTACCCGTCCTCCGTGCTGTAATTTATAATTGTTATTCACTCATCATGGAAAATTATAATATTGGCGAGGCCGACCGGCACACTACACCTGCCAAGCCGATTACGAACGAGTTGGATATTCTCCTCAATTATATGAGAAAGACAGCAGATTCGTTTGGAAAGGGTTTGGAGAAACTTGAGGAAGACTATATTGAAGCTAAGCAACAATTAATTGCACTTCAACAAACAAGACAAACGGTTGTTTTGCAGAATGAAGGTAGTGAAGTGGAAATGAAAACAGAATGTGAGGAAGTTTCAAAACAAACTTCAAAAGAAGATTATGTGAAATTGAATCAAACATTGGAAAAAGAAGAGAGAATAAGCAAAGTACTACAAGAAGAAGAAGAGGAATGTTATGAGAGGGATATTTGCACTTGTGAGAGCTTTATTAATAACCACAGGCTACAACGCAAACGCAATGCAACTTTATCCAGACTTTGTTATCATAAAAATAACGGTACCAGGATTCTCCGTCGAAACAATTGCGATTACGGCCGTGTCAATGAATCTACGAGATCGGCAATCTTCGGTAATCATCGGCACAAGCGGCCGCTTAGCCGACGCTGTCACCGTGCGCCCGCTGATTCGATGAAGTCTCTCATCACCATTAATGGCGCGCGATTCAAAAAGCGGAGCCCCATAAACCATCAACATAACCGACATCGCAACAAGATTTCTGCCGCTGGAAAATCGGAGGTCCACGTCAGATGTCGAGCTTTGCGATGTTTGCCCGCTGATGGAGCTTTTCTCACCCGGGGCCGAGTAAAAATGAAGATAAATTCGCACTTTTCCCCGAGAATCGCCTTCTACCTGCTGCTTGTAAAATGTCTCCTGAATCCTACCTCAACGAATTTCGCGCATCAGTTCTTTTCATCTTCAAATGATAGAATATCAACGAAAGACAAGGTGAAAATGAAGGAGAATGTTTCTTTAAACAGGAACGGCCTTCTATTGGGAAATTTTATGGACTCCTCGAAAATCTTTTCAACTTCTGAAGCTAAATCTTTCACCAGAGGAAAAGTCAAAAAGAAAATTAATCCACCTGTAGCTGTATTCGCCCGGAGCATGCTGCATTCTGGTGGAGAGAATTCAACAATCAAGAAAAGACTATCATTGCAATTCAAGCAATCAACGTCAATATTATTATCTGCTGTGAGAGTGGTGAACTGCATTCGCTTTGCCGTCCGTCACGTCGACCTGTGTGGAAGCACAGCGCCTGCATGTTGCGTAGAGTGGCTTCGCATTGTCTCACCAGTACCTCGCGCTGACCTACCAGAACTTCGCCGTCTCGCCCGTACATTGCCTCGACCTGCGTTGCACCGTCTCAACAATACGTCGTTCCAGCTGCTCCACGTCGCATCACCTCCGCGTCACATCGTCGTCTCTGCACCCACAACTCAAAGCAAGATTACAAGTTTGTTTATTGTAGTCTATTATTGTTAAAGTTAGAAATATTAAAAATTATCCACAAAAAAAAATTAACTTGAGAAAATTAACTAGAAAAAAATAGAGAAAACTTGAAGATAGTATAGAAATTCTATAACTACTCTGTTGTGATATTTGCTTATAATTTTAGGTGTAGGGTATTTTGCGATTAACAAATCAGCCATTCTATGGTATTTATTATTGTTATTATGTGTTCAACATATTATTGTTGTTATTTATTTTTGCTGTTGCATTGCACAAGCTTTATAAGTCATTTGATGATAATACTATCTTACATTATATTATATTGGTAGCATGTGAGCTCATTAGAAATAGAAAAATACTAATCTTATATTATTGATGAAGTTATAATGAAATTATTGCAATCATATAAATTTGATTGGCACTGTATAAAATTAATGAAGCACCTGAAATCATAAACATGCATTCAGCAACTTATTTGTGAAAATTTGAAAATTATGTTACTTCTTGTATTTTTGTATTTAAATGTTGAGAATTGAATTTGGGAATCAAGCTTTGAATCATCTCTCATCATCATCCTTTCCATTACCCACGCACAGGCCCAAGAGCCAATGTGGGCATCACCCTCAAAAAAAAAAAAAAAAAAAAAAAATTTTAAACAAGGTAGAAATATTGATTGAACAAGCAGAGACAAGTAGATTTATTGGATCACAGAGGCACTATTAATTTTTGTAAGCTGGCATACCTAATGTATAACTTTGTATGGTAAAATTTGACAGAACGGCAATATTGGAACTAAATTGTACTTGATATTGAAGTGCAGAATTTTGAAAAAAAAATTGTTAATAAATTATTGGCAAGGCCATCTTTAAACATTGTTACTTTGGCATCTTCTATGCACTCTGCGCAGGTCTATTCACTTTTCACTCAAGCATCTCTGCTCTTTATTCTGTGGGGAGTGATTGGGGGCTTGTGCACCCATCCTCTCACCGTAGGGATTTGTTTGGATTTGTTACATGTGGTATATTCCCACCTCTGTACATCCTTCTTCATAAGTCTGACTGGGCAGGAATCCCGGGACATTAGTTTGTGGTTTCTGGCATCACTGCTGCGGCACAAAGCCATGCATATTTGTTGTTACATTATGCTTTTTAGTGCAGATTGTTGTTTGGCTGTGAATTTTTTGTGATAGATCCTAAGTCGTAGTTTTAAGTTAATATATGTCATTGTACCTTCCATGATTGAAATTAGAAAGCCTTTAATGGCCTAAAACCTTTCTAATTTGGGGGCTTTATGTCAGGATACAGAGCCTATGCCAACAAAGCCTCTGATTTTATTAGCTAAGATTAAGCTTATATTATGAATGAGACAGAAAATAATATACTCACGTTTACAATTTGGTAGAACCCATTTAGTTATTAAATTATCAAATGTTCTCAATATTTTCTCATTTTCCAGTCCAATTATTTGCCAGAGTCATTTGCCTACTATATATTGTTTACCTTATTCTTCAACAATTAGGTTATAGAAAAATTGTGTCAAAACGTTGACAAGTCTTATCTGTCAGCTGTTGATTCTGTTGCGCCGGCTACTACTGTGATATCTCTGTATTTTCTGTTTTTATTTCGAACTAAGTCAAGCTTGTTCATTTCTGCTAACCCTTGTTTATTTTTAGTTTATTTTGCACTAATTTAGAATTCTTCCTGATTAAAATAATTTTGCTCTGATTTTGTTTTTTGAATCTCTGTGCCTAATTTAAATATTACAACCGCGTGGAAAAATTCCTATTGGTGAATTTTTTCTCATTGGGCACAGGATTGGTCCTTTCCCAAATCACGTGATCCTTCTTCTCAGAAGAAGATTGGGTGATTTCCTATTTTTGAAGGAAGAAAGACTTGCCTTTTGACTATTGTTAAAATAGGACCAGGTTCAATGTCCTACTTAAAATTAATGTTTAATAATTGTCTCTCTTTATGTTAAATTAATGTATCCAGTGTTTAATGTGAAGTTCCTCTGTAGTCATGTGCTCTTAAAATAAATCTGAGGCAAGTTAAAATTGAAGAAAAAAATCGTGAAACAAAATCCTGGGACGTCGCCATTCCATCATCACGATCATCAAGTGAAATGTTGAAAATTATTACTGTGAATTGGGGCCCCACAACAATTTGGTGAGCGAAAATTATACAATATACAAAAATTTAGTGAATTACGAGAAACATAAATTCATCAATTCTTATTAATGTAAAAGAGTGCAGGACTATATATCTCTCCTCATACACCGTGTACCCCTTATTAAAAATCTAATTGCACTTAAATATTACCAAGAACTTTGAAATAACAAATTTTATGAAGATTAATACTTCAATTTATCAAACATATACTCATTATTTGAATTATTTCATTTTCAATGAATATAATATTCAATTTAATATGTTAATAAATTTACATGATTGTTGAACCTGGGCCCTGGCTTATAAAGATTTACAGCTTGTTTTTCTGATGAAAAACAAGTGATTGGGATTGTAGATTCACCAATAAATCTCTCGATTTACAATGTTCCAAATTTTGGGAAGAATCAGCTGTTGAATCAACGATCAGCCAATACTCACTAGGAGACCCTAACATTTGAATCCAAAATGTCCACGATGGTTCAAGTAAAATAGGAAATCCCATGTATTCTTTATTCTTTCTTTACAATTGTGACTTGGTTTCCAAGTATTTTAAGCAAAGGATGAATGAGTGATGATGAATGATGAAGGTTTAAGATGTAGGTTATATGTCCATGTAAATTGGTTCAGACAAAAAATTCATGATATCGCTGTTCAAACTCAAATCATCGCGGTTATTTTAGATTACAAGGCTAGGGTCTTCTGACTTGGTTTGTTTACGATTTTCTTTGTAGGTTATGATATTTTAGCGACAAAAATGATTCCTGTTCAAATCTCACTATACAAATAATGATTGATATTTATTATTAAATATATTCATAATAATAAATCAATTTATATATCAAAATCATTAAATTAGGAGTAAAGTTTTGGTTTTAAAGGAACAGCATTGGACTATTCCTTTATTCTATTTTACTTAATTCGTTTTATGTAATTTTTTTAATCAGCTGAAACTGTAGAATTTGCTTTTTATTGGAAACGTTTATGAGACAGAAACGCCAATAAAATCCACGAATTATGAGTAATGTGGATTGTAAAATGTTTATAAGCCAGGGCCCTGTATTTAATATAATTTCTTTCCTGCTCAATTCGGTCAGTAATTGTTATATTATTTTTCCTCTGGGAGGAACTGATTATTTCATCTATATAATTTATTCAATTATTTTCTCTGATTATTTCGACGTCATGGAGAATTATAATTAAATTTATTCCGGTTATTCAAAAGAAATAAACAATATATGCTGTGCTTTGGTTTGAGCTGCTCTGAAACTGTTATTAGTAGGCCATCGCACTCTATTTTCAGACAATTTAGATCAAGGTATGGCGGAATGTTGTTTCTTGTCGAATTGCTTGAAATTCTGGACGAACGTTTGCAGCTCTACCGACTGATTTCTATCCAAATATTATCAAATTTACAGGTATTGAGCATCCAGAAGCTCTTGAAATTTGACAATACTTTTATACAGGTCAAGTTTGTTGGACAATGAAATCTACCGACTCCTTCATTTTTTTTCAGGCGAAAAAAGGATAAGCTCTCAGCAACAATATCTATATATACTCCGGCATCTATTATATTTCAACAAAATAATCACGGCTAGAAAAAATGTCAAATGGAATTTAAATAAATCATTTTTGGAATAATTTATCTGATTTCAATAAAACAGCTGATTTATTAGCGGCAAATTTAAAAGAACTATCATAAAAATAATGTTCTCAAATGAAAAATACTTTCATGTTGAATACAAGTCAGATGGTGAATATTTATATCAAAGTTTAACCATGTGATAGGAGTCTATTCACTTAAACAGCTGACAAGAGGCGACAAATTTGAATTATTTTATCACGAGACATTTTTCCAGTATTTTTTGGTAGAGAAGGGCTTTTATTTGCTCTTGGGCAGCCATCACAGTAAAAACTATGATGAGAGATCATGATTATGAATTTTTTAAATCATAATCAACCGGTTCAAATTAAGCAAGCAACTGATAGAAGACAAAAATTGAAAATAAAAATACAATAATTATCCAAGAAACAAGAATCTGTTCAGAGCTAACATGATTTTCAAAACAAATCTGATTGTTATTATCACACGATGTTTTCAATGTAACAGAAATTGCGGTTGACGAATACTCAGCTCTCTCTCTGGACAGTCTGTAAGTTGTCTAAATACGCAAAGTCACGTATTGCATTCAATTATAATGATGTTACTGTTTCCAAGATGTTTAGCGACTTCTGTGTATTAACTATACAGTACTATGTAGTCTACTTGATCCGGTCTCTTACGCAAAATTCATTGACATAAAACTTTTTCCACTTTAAAATCTCACAAAAGATAAAACTTCGAATCATAGAGTTATTGTATAAAAACTCGGGCAGAGTTTACCACCCATGTGGGAGTCTAGTGCCCGGTTTTTCCAAGCACACTCAAATTTTAGGGACCCTCAAGTTTACTACACTTTACTAGATTTCCTATACTTATCATAGAAAATGTCAGCTGTTCATCAAAATTTGAGGGTCCTTCAACTTTGAGTGTACTTGGAAAAACCGGGCATCAGAGTCTTGGGGTAGCTAATAGTATATATGATATACAGCGATTATTACTAGGCCAGGTCCCCCAGTAACACCGCCTGTAGATAGGATGAAATGAATCTATTTTGCATTAAAGTACAGATAACTTTCAAGAATCAATTGTATCCGCACACTACTGTATTTACTTGACAAAATTATTAAACCAGACAAAAAGATAAGACAACAGGGAAGAGAAGAATGAAGTTTGTATGAAGTAAGAGCTGAACTAAGAAATAAAATTTATTACTCCTTGTTCAACTCAGGGAAAATAATCTTGTTGAAACTTTTATCATAAACCGGAATATTGGATTATTATATTATATCAATATGATACATAGAAACATACCCTATATTATATTTTTCATAGCAATAGTTGTTATAATGATAGCTCATAGTTTAAATAATAGGCCAACATGATAATGTAATATATGTTAATGATGACTATGATATTGATTAGAAGTAGCCCAAGTAGATTACTGTATAAAATTGAAAAAAAAAAACTTCCTTATTTTCCATTATTTTTGAGCAATTACGTGAGTTCTCACTAATTAGATGGCGCTGAATCCAAATCTGAAATCAAAATTTTCCTATCTCGATTTTTACGCATTTCAAATTTTTGTAGAGAAGTGAATTTCTTGGAAAACAACGGCGATTATAGCTATGATCAGCTGATTATACGGAGTTGTTCCAAATAAAAGGCGTCTATTTATTAGAACAACTGACAAGAGGCGGCAATTTGAATTATTTTACCATTAGACATTTATCCCCAATCTTCATTAAAACAAATTTTTTTCCATCAAATTCCCATTACATGCTTTGATAGTTTAAACTGATAATAATGTCACCTGTGCTTCACTATGGGATTTGAGGAATGCTATATTGAATAGATCTTTGATTAATAATATATTTGATTTATCCGAATGAAAATATTAAAATATTGGAAAATCCCAATCTTGAACAAAGCTCTACAACGTTTTCAATGGCTCAACTCTTTCCAATTTGTTACACTTCATAACTTACTAAGGCTATTGAATTCAATACAAAATGCGATCTATATAACTCTATACTCCAAGTTTAAATATAGTATGAATAAGTTTCCGCCAAAAATATAATAAAATTTTATTACATCCATATATTCAAATTTGTTAGAATTGTTCAGTTATTCTTTGTGATTTTTTATGATCAAGTCGTCTTGAACAAGTACGTTTTTATTGGTGCATTGGCTGCAGCGGATTTGCGGATAGTTGGAATAGGAACAAATGAAAACGGTAGCCTATATAAAAATATATCGTACATAACTATATCCTCACAAAAACGATTCATTCAGAATTGTATTAATATAGGTATTGACAAGATTTGTGGTTCCTATTTTGACAATTCACGGCATCCAAAGCATCAGAGAACTTGATCACGTGGACTCGACTGCAAAACTTATCATCAAGTTATCAAATCAACTTCAAGAGTTTGCACGCGAGTTCTTCAGCCCATGGGGCTTACTAGTTATGTATAAATATCACAAAGCTCCACCGGACACTGTGTCTTTAATCACAATTCAAGTTCAATCATAAGACTATTAAAATTAGTCTTATTTGACCTTGGTTTGTAATAAAAGAATTGTATTGTATATTAGACTTCATTCTTAGTTAGCGAGCATTTTCACTCTGTGCCGTGCTTCGTAATAAGTTCGAAGCATGTTTCTAGGAATAGCTAATATAATAAGTCTCATTCAAGAAAGTATCATTCTAAGTTTACAAGAAAGACAGATTTATCATCTAGAGATAAGCCGAAGCCAACAGGGAAAATACACTTATGGAGTTGGGCGCACACATGCACAACTGTCTGCTACTTGCGGGTGAGACAGATGTAAACGATGTAGTCAGACTGATAGTGGCGTTCCAAACAAAGCGGTGCGAATTTGGCATTCTGGCTGTAGTGCAGGTAAACCTCATTCCACAAGCTTGAAACGCTGGTTTAGAGGAAATCGGCATCAGGCCACAAATGCTGGTTTGGAGGAAATCGGCATCAGCCCCGTTGGCTTGTAAATAGACAGGCGATAATTTTCGTCTCGTCTGAGAATACCAACAGGGGAGGTGAGTTCGGCAGGAGGCTGCGGTTGTAACCGTGAACGGGAAGCCCTTGGATCGAATGGTTACGAGTGTGTGCGCGCGCGCACGAGGATGGAAGGGAGGAAGGGAGGAAAGGATGGGAGCGAGGAAGGGTTGGTTTGAGTCTCACGCGAACTGTGAAGCCGCTAACGTGACCTAGGCCCGAGACAGAGAGTTTCGTCAGCGATTTCCTCCGCGCTTTTCGCCAAACGGTTACTTCTCTGAGTGTTACACGCTTGGAAAGCTCACACCGCCCAAAAGTGAGTACTCAAACTCATTACAACTCTCTAGTTGATCTAGTACCAATAAAACCTGTATATTTTCCAATTACAGCACAGCAACGAATAGGAAATCGTCGTAAATGGAAAGTTCAACTCACCATAACTATCTAGATAGTTTAGTAACTTGGTGACTATTTAGAAAGTTTAAAAAACCTCAAACACATAATTCAATTTCGGCATTTTTCATACAAATGCAAAGAAAACCAATATGATTTTCCACTAACAGCTCAAGAACGGAAAGGGAGTCATCGTTGATATCATCATCATAACTATTTGGATAGTTTAGTACAGTAACTTGGAATTCTGTTCGAAACCCAAAAAATAACTTTATTTTTGTAGCTTTCTTCAAATTTGCCGGCCGGGTTGGCCGAGTGGACTGGGGCATAACAACCTTCAGTCCGCTAACGCTACCCGGTTGTGGGTTCGAATACCACCAAAGGCATGGTCGTTTAAGCACCTCATAAATCACCCTCGCACTTTTCATAACCCACGCACAAGTAAAATTGAATACTTATGTGGGTATCATCAGCAATTATATAGAAACGAACAAGGCCATTAAAATTTTCCAATCACAGAACAAGTAGAAGAGTGAATCGTTAATGGAAAGTTGAACTCATTATTATGTAAAGATCATTTGAAAACATAAAATTCTATTGAAGAGCCTGAGCGCAATAATTAAATTTTGTTATATTGTTAACACATGTACCCAGAACCAGTTTTTTTTCTAATCACAGGACAAGCATGAAGAGCGAATCGTTAATGGAAATTTGCTAAACTCATTATAACTATCTTGATCCTTGAGTAACTTGAAACTATCCAATAGCCCAAACGTACCATCAATATATTTGCAGTTTTAGTATTATATGCTACATTTTCACACATCCAAAAAGTGTTTTATTTTTCCTCTCTATCTGCTTGAAAACGAATAGAATTCAAACACACATCGGGGGAAAACTCTACATACGTATCAAAATCCTACAAAGTTATGAAATATTTTGAAGTACATAATGTGGCTCTTCTGTATCGAAATAGCTTTCACCTTCTATAGTGATACATCTATATCTATTAGAGCGAAATAACACTGACTGACTGACTGATTTATCAGCAGAATTAACAATCAATTGAATCGAGTGCGTTCAAATTTGGCAGGCATGTTCAGTTGGACCTACAGACCCGCACTAAGAACGGACTTTTGAGACTTCCCAAGCAAACGCCCAATATTTCCATTTCTCTATAGTTTTTTCTGAGTTCTCTTGGTTTTTTTAGAGAACCAATCGGCAGAAAATGTTGAAATTTGGCGATGAGGTTCATTTTAGGTTCAAAAATGTTGCACTTGAAAATTTTCAAATCCTTCTGACATTACGCCTGTAATCAGGTTTTTTGAAAATTGTATAACGGCGTGCATATCTTCCGCCTTGATCCAACAAATATTTATATTTGTACTGTAGATGCAATGATTCAGCGAGGTATTAGATGAACTTGTTCGAAAGATATTGAATCAAGTTTCAAACTATTTCCGATGTAGAAGTTTTTTTCAGTTATTTTTTTCGTTTTTATGAGTTACTAGCCGGCAGACTCGCTTTGCTCGCCTTCTCCGCCTAGCCCAGGGGCTCCGCCCCCTGGACCCACGACAGTATAGGCAGTGTAAGTAAGTCAAACAGGCTCGCTTCGCTCGCCTGCAAATTCCATTCAGAAGGGATTCGAAATTTATTGAGCATTTATTATTATTCGAAATATATTTCTACACCTAATCTGGACCTGTTTGCCTAATTTAAAAAATTTTCTGCGAATTTGTTCTAGAAAAATCTAAGAAAAACTCCGAAAATTCAAAAAAATTGTAAAACGCTAATATTAATAAGCGTAATATAATATGCGTATTAATATAAGCGTAACCTTGAGAAGTATATCGGACGAAGTTTGAAACTTGATTCAATATCTTACAAATTAGTTCATCTATAATCTTGCTGAACCATTGAATGTACAGTTCGTATCAAGGCGGAAGATATGCAACCCGCAACACATCTACAATTTTGAAAACCTGATTACTGGCGTAATTTTGAACGGATTGCAAAAATATTTTTACACAACATTTCTAGACCTTATCTGAACCTGACCACTAAATATCGATATTTTCTACAGATTGGTTCTCGCAAAAATGAGGAAAACGCTGAAAAACTAGAAAAGCTAAAATATTTGGCGTATCCTTGAAAAGTGTTCAAAATCCACGTCTAAACGTCCAACTGAACATGCCTGCCAAATTTGATCGCATTCGGTTTAGTGGATTTTTAGTTCTGGTGATGAATGAATCAGTGCCATTTCGCTATTATATATAGAGATTTAAGATTCTTCTAGAACCAATCGTTCAAACTCTATAAACTCGTCCAGCTTAGATATTAGAAGATATTCTCATGTTCTTATTCAGAGTCTTATAGTTCGAACATTTAAAAATAACTGAAGAGTAAAGTTGGACCCTGTTGAGTGTATGAACAGAAAATCCATTTAAATTGAATTTAAAGGGAGCGGAGTGAACCTGTTCGTCTCATGTACACTGCTGACACCGCCGGCTAAGCGAATGAGGCGAGTCGATAGTAAGCAATAGCAGGCAATTAAACACTTCTTACCCCTTTATTTTTGAAATTAAAACTATCTTAAACTGACGGACTAGAATTTGTCACAAGTTTTTAAACAGAAAATTAACTTTTCAACCTCACAGAGAGCCTTCAAATTTTCTCAACCATTTGCAATGAAGGAGAAACTGATAGAAAATGCACATTGAAAGTTTCAGATATAATGTATAGTCTAGAACTCTTGTTTGTAACTGGAAATGAACACTAGTGACTTCAATAAGCATGTTATCAAGATTTAATACTAGAAAGAGTAGGTGTGGAATCGTTAGATTCAATAATACTACAATTTTGTGTAACACTGAAAAAATTCATTTTGTGTCAACTATTGCATAAAGGATCAATAGAAATGTTTCAATGTTTAAATTTCCCTTTCCTGAGTAGTCTAATATGAAGAATATTATGATCCAGCATTTAGATCGAACTGGGACTTGATGAAATAAGTTGTGGATCACATTTCAAACTTCTCTTGTTCAACAATCAATGAGGTTTGAATCTCTATTACATGTTTTATTACTTCCAACGGGATGCATTCTCTTCAATGATCCATTGAGAATTGGATAATAGAATGTTAGCAAGAGATTCGACTAGCAAATCTACTTAATTGAGTAACACGGAAAACTATTCAATATATTCAATGGGTAAATTTTTAAAGGAGAAATAATAGCCTACTATGGAAAAGATGTAATTCATTTCATAATCGACTATTTTTTCATAAGACTCTTCTATTCCCTAATGAAAATAATCTATTGCATAATAAACTGGAACTTTTTTGAGGGAAAATAACTATGGAGGAGTTTCTATTCTTCTGCATGCTCTCTTATTCAGATAACGATGAAGTCCTTTCCATTTGACTGGAATCTTTCAATGGGTTTTAGATTCCCATAGACATTTAAAAAGTAAAATAATACGTTTGTTAATCGATGGTCAGCTTGTTTCACAATCAATATAATGGGCGTTCTAGCGTTCTATAGGACTAATATTCACAATCAATGCTAGTAAACAAGTGAATGCTAGTAAGTATTCAGCTATTTTTCAATATGAATCACGGCGACCCAGTTTTCAGAATAAAATCATAATTTGTAATGAGTAACTAACGCGAATCTAATCCGATGAATATGGGTCGACTCAGTAATTTGACGTCCTGTAGCTCCGTTATTAGATCCCTATTCAAATGAGATGCTTTCGTAAGCAAATAAAGCCAGGAACGATAATTTTGTAACAGTCAGCAGCTTTTTTCAGCATTCATATATCATTTGAATACATGTTGAGTACTTCGGAATTCATCATAGCGAGTACTCACACTCTGTAAGTTGGTATTTTGTATGCATTTTTGTTAGTATTTAGCAAGTATTTTTGCCGAGAGTTCATTAGTTTTGGTATATTTCATGAAACTGTTCCATTCATTTCTCTTATCTGTAACCATAAATACTTTGAAATAACCTCAGCATAACCAATAATATTAGCGCTGATTGTTTTTCAAGGTATTAAAACCATTAATCTGGTATGATGTAGCATTGTTTTTTGTCATTAATCCATTTCTTCTTTATGGTGATCAATCTCAAATCTTGTGGCTCCGTATGGGATTTTATAAATGAATGTATGATTGAATGGATAGTTTATAACCTATGAGTGATAATTTGAGAGAATTCTCAACAATTTATTTTTTTTCTTCTCACTGGCGGCTAGTGCCCACGAAACAAGTGAAGTGCTGTACAGTAAAAGATATGAGTACTTCACGTACCTGTTTCGTGGGCACGAGCTGCCAGTGCTTCTTCTCTAACAAACCCATTCGTGCTTGCTAAGGCGTTGAATCTGAACAATCTATTAGAACAATTTATTATCAACAATTTTCACTTCTTCAAGTAAATTTCCGATATCATAGTAAACTTTCAGGTTCAACTGAATGATGAGAAAATGAAAAGAGTTTTGAGTTTTTTTCAATATGAATTATTGAATATTATTGGGGATTACAGTACAGGCAGATGAACACCTTTTCTCCGAAACTATAGATTGAACCCTGGGTGGCTCGTTGGAGGAGTGATAAAGCGCCGGTCTGATAACCAGGTGGACCCTGGTTCGAATCCCAAGCGGAGAACAATTTTTGACCACAGCACAATCACATAGATACGACCACCCCGTCTTTCGGAGGAGACGATAAGCCGTCGGTCCCGACTACCTAAAAAGTAGTCGTCATCTATCATCCATTTCATTACCCACGCACAAGCCTATGAGCTTATGTGGGCTTCACCCTCATAAACAAACAAACAAACCCATGGACCAGTTTGAAGAAACAACAACTCATTGATAATCCAGTAAAAATGTTTATTATGCGATAATCGGAGTCGAATTATTAGTAAGTGGAAAGAAGCCTCTTGTTTTAGTCAATAATTCGAAGTATCAACGACAATCAATTGATTATATCTAATTATCTATGTATGAAGTAGCAGTTATTATGTTACTTTATTATCATACTATAATAGCCTATTATGGACTGTTTATCGATCACCATCGAAAATATGATTGTATCATTAGAAATGAGAGAGAACCGAAAAAATAATGATGAAATATTATTGTAGGCAATATAAGAACTGAAGGCTTCTTGGATTGCTAGTGAAATTGGGAGGAAATATCCATACAATATAAAAGGTTGAAGGATCGATTTAATACGATCAACTGTTTTGAAAACTTCTCTAGTATTATGATAATACTATTTTATGTATTAATTCAATCTTGAATGACAAATAAATATTTAAAATTGAATATTGGATGATAATACTAGAGACGTTTTCAAAACAGTTATCGTATTAAATCGATATTATGTATTAATCAATATTAAATGACAAATCAATATTTGAAATTGAATATTGGATGATAATCGTCACCAAGGCCACGAATTGAAGACATTTCAGGAAATAAGAAAGCCAATTTCAGCGATCATGTGAAAAGATCGAGGACGTGTAATATTAAAAAAGTGATTTTCTTGTTAACCTACGAACGTTTTAGCCCACCTATTATAATACTTCTCCCCAAAAATTGCTTGTACTTGTATTTACTCGAAGTGCATAAAAGGTCAAAGCTTTTCATGACAAGAAAAAGAAACTTAAAAATATTAAGTTCAAGAAAGTTTTTGCAACCGACTCTTATTTTATTTAACATGTTCAAGGTGGAACAGGCGAACTGTCACAAGTGACTTATGAAGTTTGATGGAGATTAGAAACTAGAGATTGAAATGGAAAACTTCATCAGGTGACCAATGGGGTTTTGAAAACTTTGTTTCCAAAAAAACATGCGTTAAGAAAAAAGTTGACTGTATGGATATCCTTTTCCATGAAATCTTGTTCAAGTATTTATATTGGAAATCTCTCATTTTTTATTGTTGAATGACACTTTCAGAGCTACTGAAGCCAACACTCTTGATTTTCATCACCATCGATAGTTCTTATTATTATCACCATCGATTTCATGTTAATTGTTTTAAATCACCTTAATGTTTCATAAGTTTTAAAAACATCAGTTCCCTCACATGATTTGTGTTCAATTCTCGTTGAAGATGGAAATTAAGTACCATTCAATACTCTCAAATCTTTTCATTCATTCAGATTGCTTCTTCAACTCTCTATTATCGACAAAAAGGAATCATTATGCCCAAATATTCTGGTTTTTTAGTAGAAAATCTTCAATGAGTTGTGAATGTGGACAAATCAACTTTCTCATGAATAATCATGTGAGAAACCACACGTTTTCAACTACACCTTTCCTTTTTTCCTCATTAATTCAATGATGAGGGAAAATCAATAAATTGATGTGCTCTAAAATAGTTTTTGACTCAACAATCGAATCGCTCTCAACATTTTATTGGTACAGTGTGATCCGAATCATCGAGTCATAGACAATCGAAAACGAGATTTGAACTTTGAATTTATCAATCTTTTGAATATCACTGCCTTTATCAATAGAGGTTTGATTTGTTTAGTATATATTCAAGTGAGTTCTGATTCCTTCCTGTTTCTGTATCTTATCTACAAATTAACGGTTTTTGTCTCACCAAATATAACCATCCCTGATAGCACAAACAGCTGTACAAACAGCATAGTACTATACATAAAACTCTAATGAACTTCATCACTTTTAACACTTTCACTTTCACAATTAGCATATTACATTATTTTTATGTAATGTATTTCACAAAATGATAATAATTTCATCGTATCAGACATTTTGAAGTAGCGAATAACAATCAGTCGTTCAACACTCCAGCATCTGATGTAATAATATCAGAATAATGTAATATTAATTGAAACAGAGGTCAGATCTATTGATCGCTGATCTATATTTGGTCCATTTCACATAGTGATCGGAAAAGTACTTGGAATAATAATACTTTAGAAGGTAGTTTAATATTAACGACAGTTTAATACAAATCAACTTATACATGAATATAACTCGTGATAGGCTACATTTACAAGTAATAAGCATGATTGGGATGGGTTACTTGGCTTGAAATTATAGAAAAAACTGCATCATCCAATCATCCAAAACAATCATATTGGTTTTTAGACAAGACGTGAAATGTTTTGTTTTCATTGGTACAGTGAGATCTGAATCATAGACAATCACGTTATTACGGGGTTCAGCTCCTCTGCTTGGCCTCGTAAAGATACCAGGTGTCTCTCCTGGACAACCAGCTACAGTCGGGAAGTGGGGTAGGTTCGGATGTGGAGAAAACGATTCCGATTGAGGTCTTCGCCTCTTTTTCGACTTTGTCATCCAAGAAACGCCTTTATGTCTTGAATGTCGACTTCTTGATCATAACGTGAAAGATATCTCCTAATAAGGATATTTGATAGAAGGTGAAGGGGCCGTGATTATTTCCACAGCCCAGCAGGAAGATTTTAGGGTTATTTGGAGGGTAGATTGGCCGTGGAATGAGCCACAGCCTATGAACGTGTGAAAGGAAAGGATAGAATGGCCGTGGGGTTAGCCACAGCCAGTAGGAAGATTTTAGGAGAAGTTAGATTGGCCGTGGGATGAGCCACAGCCTATAGGAGGATTTAAAGGTTATTTGGAGGGTAGATTGGCCGTGGGATGAGCCACAGCCTATGAAGGTGTGAGAGGAAAGGATAGAATGGCCGTGGGGTTAGCCACAGCCAGTAGGAGGATTTTAAGGTTATTTGGAGGGTAGATTGGCCGTGGGATGAGCCACAGCCTATGAAGGTGTGAAAGGAAAGGATAGAATGGCCGTGGGGTTAGCCACAGCCAGTAGGAGGATTTTAAGGTTATTTGGAGGGTAGATTGGCCGTGGCCGTGGGATGAGCCACAGCCTATGAAGGTGTGAAAGGAAAGGATAGAATGGCCGTGGGGTTAGCCACAGCCAGTAGGAGGATTTTAAGGTTATTTGGAGGGTAAATTGGCCGTGGGATGAGCCACAGCCTAAGAAGGTGTGAAAGGATAGGATAGAATGGCCGTGGGTTTAGCCACAGCCAGTAGGAGGATTTTAAGGTTATTTGGAGGGTAGATTGGCCGTGGGATGAGCCACAGCCTATGAAGGTGTGAAAGGAAAGGATAGAATGGCCGTGGGGTTAGCCACAGCCAGTAGGAGGATTTTAAGGTTATTTGGAGGGTAGATTGGCCGTGGGATGAGCCACAGCCTATGAAGGTGTGAAAGGAAAGGATAGAATGGCCGTGGGGTTAGCCACAGCCAGTAGGAGGATTTTAGGGTTATTTGGAGGGTAGATTGGCCGTGGGATGTGCCACAGCCTATGAAGGTGTGAAAGGAAAGGATAGAATGGCCGTGGGGTTAGCCACAGCCAGTAGGAAGATTTTAGGAGAATTTAGATTGGCCGTGGTATGAGTCACAGCCACAAGGTATTAGAAAAATGTAGGAAAGAAATAATTAGGTAAGGCAAGGTAGGGTAGGTTACTCACTGATCCACTCGACTTGGTCTAGAGGAGACACGAAGTCTAACAAGTACAAGCAGTACTTAAAAGTCAGCTAAAGATGATGTCACTCTCGAGCAGGAGTAGTTGACCCGGTCAGAAGATCGAAGCAGAGTCCCAACAAGTACACCCAGTACTTGTAACTTGCCTATGGTAGACGACACCCTCGAGCAGCAGCAGTTGACTCGGTTAGGAGAAGACGCAGAGTGAGGGACCTATAACGCCACCAGGCTGTATTTATGCTTGTCGGAGCTTCCACCCTCATTTGAGGAGATCTCGCTGACTGACTGTTTAGGAGGGAAGCGGGGGAGAGAGAAAGGTGCGCAGTGGGAAGCGCGTCCAGTGCTTCCGTTTTTAGAAGGGTCGGGGTGGTTTTGATAAGAAAAATCGCATTACCGAGCGTCAATTCCTCATTACGGAATATACGAAAATATGTTACGTAACAACGTTGAGTTACTTTTCTCTTAATTCGTTTTTCCAATAAAAACATTCACGTGATCCGTTTTCTCATTATTCAGGCCTAGAAGGCCTCATATCAATACCATAGTTTCTCTGCTTGGGTTGTAAATAAAAGAGTACATTTTTATCATCATGTTTCAATGAACTTAATAATAATCTTCGAAACATAGGCTTATACAAAGTCCGTGTAAATTTTGTCGTTCGACTGGCTGAAAACAGAGCTGATGGTTGCAGACCATCGGTGAAACGTAATATTCTCTATTTAATAACCGAGGCAGTGTGGGCGAAGTGTGTGGAGGCTTCGAATTCCGAGTCAAAAGCAACCCTTCCCCTGTAATCTGGCATCGGCAGTAGCAGCAGCAGCAGCAGCGGCAGTTGGATTGAGCTACAAGCGCTGAGGAATGAGAGGGATGAGCATCGAGAAGCTTGAAAAGTGTTCGATTGTGGGCGGGGGTGGTATAGGAAGCCGATATATGAAGATAGAAGCAGAAAGACGTAGAGGGGACTCTGACCGCAAAAGATTACTGAATCGGCTTCAATTAACCTTCTGGCAGAGCTTACACCTCGAAATGTCGCTCCCACACAGCTACAAACATACGTGAGCCTAACCCCATACTCTGGTGAGCCGAATGAAAAGAAGACAACGGAGGGCTACAAATGGCTTACTTTCGTCTGTGTGCCTGTATGCGAAGCCTATTGGAGCCATGACAGGAAGATGAATGAACTTTGTGAGCTGGATTACACGTTGGTTACCGCATCGCTTGAATGAGTGGAAAAGCTCGGCGAAGAGAAAGCTCGCCCATGTAAAAAACTGAATAAGAAAGAAGGTGGATGATTCCAAGGTGTTGGATAAGTTAAGACGGTTGGCAAATAGCTGTGTTCGCACCCACCAATAGCGAATCGCGCCGTCGGGCCACTAATCGATGCTGAAAAAAGATCTGTGTTGATGACAGTGGAGAAAAGTTGGGAGTCGTCTCACTTCGACGACATATTGATTCTTATTCGACGTAGGCAACCTATGCAGCCATCATGTTACTATTGATTTCGATAAGATTTTTCTTGAACAATAATGGTATTCTACTCACGTACTGTTTTTTCTGCTGTAGGTGGTGTTCAATGACGTCCATAAGCTGCACAGTAACTCTATCGATCTCAACCAACATAATGATTTCATTATTTTCATCTTGATATCTCCAATAGAACTAAGAAACGACACTCGCACACAGAATCTACAATATCCACACCTGGTCGTTGTTCTGAGTTTCATTGGATGTTACATGTGCAATTTGTTATGACGATCAAACAAAAATTCGCTCGAAATAAGATATAACCTGAACATGATTCTTCAATTTCATCTAATCCTCGTTTTGAATCTTACAAGACTGCTGACTTTATTCCAAAGTTACAAAAGATGCAAAAGTTCATGATAGGATTAGTGTGCTTCAGGCTGTAGGCTGACGCCGGCAATTTCTTCAATGAAGTTTCTTCTTAATAGTTGTAGTATCCATCTAGTCTCTGTGTTTCTATTTTCAATCAAGATGATGAGAGAGTAAAACATTTTCTTAATCCGCTATTGTGAGGAGAACAATACACTACCGAGTTGTAATTTTAAAAGATAGTAGCATAAGCAATTTTTTTTTTTCAATTTTGCTTCACTCATGGACTTCACTCATTTCCAAATAAGAGAAATAGTAATTGCTTGTTCAAATCATTTTGGTTGAGCACACTCTTCGGTAAACACAAATCTCCAATACTAATATTCAATAATTGAGTATTTGAATAGTATGAATGTTAGAAATTAAAATAATAATGATTGGAGACATATTGATCCAATGTGAAATAAATTTTAATTTGGAGATGCCTTGAAAATGTTTTTTTTTCTGATTGAGTAGGCCTATGCGTTAAGCGAATCTTGCAGTTCTGAAATAGTAGATGTAATGACATATGCATTTTCAGGATACAAGTTATCCATTACACAAGGGGAACGAAATTCGTTAGTTACAAAATAGACTCAAAACTCCCGTGCTGCTATTTCCCGAGATAACTATTTCCCAAGCTGTAGTGAAACTCAGCATGGTTCCAAGTTGTGCTCAAACGGCCTTCTCTTCTACAATGCCGGCAAAGCTTTCAATTTTTCATAGACAGAATTGCTCACTAGTGACGTTACATTTGGCCTCCTGTTCCATTGCAGAATTCTAAATGAACTGAAGTCTGAAATCAGTGATTGTTTAGTTTTTGTTGATAGAAGAGATCTTTGAGATGAAAATAATGATGGAACTTGAGGGAAAAGTAATTGTTTTCTAATAAAGAAGAACACGTACACGACGTATAGTAGTACTCATAATTTCCACGCGAACAGAAAAAAAATCAGAGATATAGTCTGCTCAAGTAAAGAAGGCACTCTGGGAAGATGGGAGAATGACTCCAGCTTGGTCAATATTTGTTCAAAAGTGATAAATGTGGTGTTATAAGTAGATCAAATTGTTTGCTACGGTTTGAGACCAAATTGATAATTTTTTAACCAATATTGACCGAACTAGAGTCATTTCCCCATCTTGCCAGAGGGTCTTCTTTGCTTGGACAGAATATATCGATATTGAATAACAGTGTTCAACGAATAATATCACTACCTAATTCAAAACCGATTGAAATTAATTGATTGATTTCATTTCAAATTGGAGACATCGGGTTTCTCAAAATGTTGTAGTGTAGGCTATGGTGTACAGTGTACTGGTGTGGATAGAACAAATTGCAACTAACTTTCATACATCCACAATAGAGCTCTCAAATCCTCATTAGAAGAGAATGCAGTATCTTTGAATTGTTTATCAGCCTACTGTGATCACAATATCATGCAATGGAAAGAAACGACGCGATATCATCCAATAAAGAAATTTATTAATATTAATATATCGAACTAATTCGATTGAGATTTTGATCCATTCAATTTCTCATATCTACAGCTACACCCATTTTGAACTACACTTGAAATCCATTTGGAATGGATTGAAAGCAATTATGGATGAAAATCATTATATATTCAGTAAAATTGATGGAGTTATAGTGACAAGACGTATGAACGAAACCTTTATTACGAGACTGCATTAAAAAAACTTCAAAATAATTTTCAACAATAATAAATTTTCAAGATCAGGGTATTCTCCATATTCTCTATTACCATAACATTGTGCCGTCCTAAGGAGAGTATTTTTTTAATCAGAATGGCGTAGTAATATTCCAGATGGTATAATATATTAATTTTCTAATAAGTATCCATTCTTATCACGGCGCCAAAGTAATCTGCATGGCCAAAGGCATTGAACTTTAATGACAATTTGTTGGCTGCAAGGTTCAATCCATTAAGAACAAGTTTGATGAGAAGACAGTATCAGTCTTAATTCCGGTCAACGCCTCTTTGAAATCTGCAGACCTTCACCAACCCCATCGGCTTGCAAGACCCGACAGAATTTCCTTAATCAAACCCAATTCAACTAGGAGACTGAGAAGATAATGACATTCATTACTTTGCATTATTGCGCAAGCGGTAGAAGCATTACCTTAAATTATAGAAGGGATGCTGGAAATGTTGGTAATTTCGTTTAATCACTGAGTTTCAAAGAACGTCTTAATAAATCTTCTAGATCTAGAGGGATGATAGTTGTGATTGATATTTCGCTCTTGTCACACTGTATGAAATATCATATTTAGTTATTTCAAGATGAAATGGACGGTTATTTTGAGACCTCATTTACTATTCAGTATCTTTGGAAGGTTGGTTTTCCACAAATTGAGATTGTTGGTTGTAAAACATAGAAATTGATTAAATAATCATGAAAATTGGTGGGTTGGAAGGTTTAAGTGAGGGTGAAATCTACAAGAATATTCCACTGCTACAATTCATTCTCCCTTATGATGATGATAAGATTGGTTCTAAGCGGAAAGGCTACTCACATTCACTTTTCGAAGAATAATAAAAATTCGCGATAATTAAGGTCTAAATTCGCTGCTCGAGCTGCTCGGCTCTAGCTGCGCTGCTCTAGCCACCACAAAAACTAAATCAGAAATTTTCACTTTGTTATTAGGGCTACAGATTTTTAATAAATCAATGAATAGTGGAATTCACTTGAAAATGAATTGAAATGACTTGAAATTTCACTATTTATTTATTTAGTATACATTAGTAGCCCTAATAACAAAGTGAACATTTCTAATTTAGGAAGAAGTTATGTGAATAGAGTTGTGATGGCTTTGGCTAGAGCAGCCCAGATAAAGCCGCGCGGCTCTCTCCATTACAATCAAAGAATTTTAAGTAGTATAATTCAATTTGATGCTGGAGTTTTTTACTAGGATGTTGAAGTATACTTGAAACATGTCTTTATAAAATAAAATTTTAACAGAGCCTAGTGAAAAAGGATACTTCTGGAAGGCTTGGATTTGATAAAACATGAACTTGCATTATTAAAATAATTATATGCCAAGACATCTGGAAAGTTCAGAGCAGTATGAAAACGAAGAGCAACAAAGCATCAAATTTATTATTCAATTCCTTCCTAACAATACTTTTAAGTCGAATTATTCTCTGGAACATGAGTTTATTCAAATATGCAGGTGGGCATTCTTGTGGCGTTTTATGATGGGCACTTATGATACGGAAGAATATTTCTATAAACTTGGAAGAATGAATAATTCTAATACTCTTTGATTAAATTTAGACTTCATAAGAGTTGATTCTGTATTACAAGTCTTGCAATTCCTGTTAGTTGAATATTTCATACTTTTAGAAAATTAAGACACACGTCATACAAGATTCATGATAAGACACATCTCCAGAAACAAGATTTTGTATTATTATACATTATTATTGTATTATTGTGAATGCACTTTTTCAACTCTCAATATGATTTAGAACTGACAAAATTATTCACCAGAGTTCTCCTAATTTTTTTCAACCGGATGTGTTCTAGTTTATCGAAACAAAGTAATATGCTCCAGAATTTATTTTGTATCACCAAAACGTTCATATGGAATTTTCCCCTACAAAGAAATGATCTATGATCATTAATTTTATTCTTATTATCAAATTAAGATGATAGGAGTACAATGAATGGGGTATACCAGTATATCGTCTTCATACGATAGAATCATCAAGATCAGTTAATAAATTAATAAAATTTATTGATTGTTATTCAAACTCTATTGGGTCTTCAGTGATCCCTTTAAACAATTTTTTACTCACTCCCACTAGATAATTTGGCATACTAGATTTACTATCTACATTATGAATTCAAAATGGTGAACAGACCTATTCCGAAGAAAACTGTAATTCAATTAAAATTCTGTATTTAATCGTCATAATGATACGTGGTTACTTTCAACTAGGAGGAGAGATACTCCTCAAAAAAACCTTGAGCCTAGGTTACTTTTTTTTAGTGAAATAGAATGGTTGATGTTTCTGGAGGGTTAGAAAGGAAAGACAGAATGAGAATTCAAATGAAGGAATAGTAAATGACGACTGTTTGAAAAACTCCATGGATTAATAAAATTTGAGAGTTTTCTCTCTACAGAATGTTAGGATGTGACACTTGACACTTGGCAAGTGAAGGCTTTCAATAACGCATGCAGCGTTGCATTCCAATCATGAGAAAAAGGCCAATCGTCCCAGTTTGAGCATCAAGTTGAAAATAAAAACAAAGCTTCCAAATGAAGATGAATAGGCCTAAAATTATAGCAGTTTATAAAAAATGTGAATGTAATTCATTTAGATTATTGTGATCTAATCTAAATACTCTGTTCTATACTAAATTAATCTAGAACTCTAACCAGATTTTTTAGAGTTCCTTAGCATTTATTTATTCATTCATTTAAGAAATTAGATGAATATGTTGCAAGGCTGAAGTATATTGAAACAAAACTTACACATCATGTTGAAAAAATTTAAATGTGAAATAACAAAGGAGTGAAATATTTTGAATTGAAATAAATCAAAAGTGCATAATGATTGATTAAAAATTAGTAAGTAAGAATTCATAAAATTGATTAGCACTGTCAAATGTATGATGATTCATTGAGAGTCACAATACAAGCATCAATAAGCTCACAAACAGTATGATTCTGATATTATTTCACTCAACTCGCATCAATTTAGTCATTCTTAACCAATAATTTTATGAACTTCAATTGTTCTGTTGTTAATATTCATGCATACTTGTTATGATATTATGCATTAATAAATTGACTAGAATCAATATGAAATCTGATTTACTTATAATTATTATCTGAAGTTATTTTCCTTCAAGACAAGTTGATGTACATAACTCAATTAGTTTGTCAACTTGCATCAATTTAGTCATTCTTAACCAATAATTTTATGAACTTCAATTGTTCTGTTGTTAATATTCATGCATACTTGTTATGATATTATGCATTAATAAATTGACTAGAATCAATATGAAATCTGATTTACTTATAATTATTATTTGAAGTTATTTTCCTTCAAGACAAGTTGATGTACATAACTCAATTAGTTTGTCTTTGGGATTCTTTGAAGTTTTATATAAGGGAATTCACTAGTTCAAAGAAAATGTGATTAATGCCTGTAAATGAATTTAAGAAAATATTTTTTCTTGGACTCAAGAGATCTTAAAATGTATGGTAGTGGGTAGGGAAAGGGAAAGTGATTATAGCAAAGAACGTTCCAGTTACTTCGGAAATTCACAACTATAGGCTACCTTCAACTTATAACTTATAACGATAATCATTTAAATAATCATTTTCTTTATTACAATTATTATTCCCTCAAAATGACATCTACATCACATACTCTTACCAACAATTATCATCATAAAATTGAAGACTCAAGTCAATAGAAGGCAAATAATAGATCTTGATAGAATGCAAAAAATAGAACATTTTGTCACGGTTCAGTATCAAAACGTGGTCTTGAAGATTCAAGATTCATTTCCAATGTCAAATACTTCGATTGCTGGTCCTTCATGCTATCGCAATTTTCTGTCCTGGTTGACGGAATACGGAGCAAACAAAACGTGCCCGCTGTTAAATAAACCGTAATCCACCTAATTTGCGATTTTCTGCCGTCGAGTTTTATCAATGGTGGGAGGGAGAAAGAGTATCTGTCAGCGAAGAGCTTCGGCAAGACGCTTCCCGATAGCATCATTTTCTCCCTATGTAAATTATGTGACGTCTGTTTGAACTAGGGACATCTTCCACATTTATCACGCACTATTCTCCTCTTGCAGCGACTGCCAGGCAAATTTCCGTTTCTTTGACTGCGAGACAAATTTTTTAGTCAAACGCATAGCTCAGCTTAGTAGAAGAAAACTTTCCTACCTACCAGCCGGATTCTCTTTGGTAGAACTGTTACGGAACAGTAATTTCTGTCACAACTGATACGTTTGGAAAGTTGGAATCATACATTTAGAACATGCGTTCTTCGATATTATGATATGGAAGTGCAACGTCACTCATAAGAAATCGCAGGATAAACAGACAAAGTCAAACTGACTTCCCAAACAAAACTGGTTTGAAGTTGGAGATCTATTTGAATTCATCCATAATTGCCGCATTGAAGTCCTATCAATCTTCTTGTTGCAATGATTCCGTTTGATTCTATAAGATTGAGCATTTAATTGGACGTTGCTCAATAAATTATTGACAGATTGTGTAATTAGCAATAAAGCAAATGTACCTGATAAAATCGGATTATTTTCCAAGAACTATCGAGCTATACCTATTTAGAGAAGAATAGGCTACATTTTCCAGAATATTAGAAAAGATTTCTCATTTTCAGCTCAAGCAACAATATTAAACTACTAGGCTAATCATTGAGAAAAAAATTATGTCAAATTTGAAAATATTAAATATTTATTGAATTGCACATAATCATATTCTCATGATCAATTAGGAAGCATCATGCCCTGTTGTAGTGGACGAATCAATGAGAGAACTGTCAATTGGACTTGTCTAATATTTTGTAATAGGCCTACTCCATTTCATATATTTTAATATTTGCAGTATTAATCAACCGCAATAAAACTGGCGATTAGCGAATGTTTTTCTGATAATCAGCTGATGCTGCTCGAGAAAAAGTGTTTGTGAATGAGAAGTACCTGTACAGAACGAGAATGTATTCGTTTTGTCTGCTGATCCATTCACCAGCAACGAGATATTATTTTATATGAGAAAGCTCCGATGTTGGAAATGATGAAATTGCACTTTCTGATATTTTTGCGTCTCCCTTCACTCATAATAATCATTATTGAATAGTTTGTGGAATTCACAACAACATTATTGAAAATCTCATTTGTTGGTTCTACCTATTCTACCTCATACAATCAAAATATTATGTAGGTACTATACATTAAAGTACTCATATAATACTTATTTTCTCTTAGGGCTACTCTGTATTCGTTAAAACTTTGAATAGTTACGATCAAAGTACCTTTTTTTAAAATATTTTTATTTTACACAAGTTTCAGAAAAGGTAGTTTGATTGTAATTATTTTAAGTTTTACTCATATAATATATTCTGTCCTCGATCATTTGTCCTATCTTCTGTCCTAGTTCAAAGATTTAATAGGCCTATGTTTTCATTTTCGCAAAAGTAATAAAAGGATGCGCCTATAATGCGTCAATAGAAGAATCATATTGGTGAATAATCCTTTTGTGTGAGGTAAGTTTCATACAAAAGTGACGGCTTTCTATAGAGATGAGACTTAGTTTTCCTGGCGTCTCTCCATTTTCCAGATTCAACGTTCTTCCAAATTGGATTTCAAATGTTGCAGATCAAGATCTTAATCCATTTTTCAACCTTTCAATCTACTTGGGCTTCTAATCGCCTTACTCTTCCGTATAGGTGAGATAAATTATTCAAAAACCCCTTTTAAGTACATGACGAATAAACTAACATTTTAATTGCATTATTATTTTTTTTATTTTGTCCTTTTCTATAACTGAAATGGAATCGATTCTTCGTGAATAAAATATAGAGGCTAAGGCAAAGGTCTGAGGCTGAAACAAGCTTGGAGTATAGATGCTGAGAGGAAGTAATATTTTGCAGAGAGAAAGCTTGATGCAATGTACAATAGGGAAATTAATAATAATTCATAAGAGACTAATATCGTATAAAAAACAAAATACAACATAAGAATGTTCAATGATTATGTTGATCATGATAATATAATAATGCAGTTTTTTGCAATAATTATTTCTCATAAATGATGTTTTATGCTCAGGATTATAATTCTATGCATCTATATTCTATATCTCTGAAAAATAATTGTTTTAAAAAAATATTCAATTCAAGTAAACTGGAGTCCATTGTAATTCATCAGTTTTTCAAGTATTCCTCAATATTGATTTATTGGTTTATTTGCCAATTTGATGATCCATCAAAAGCGTGAGCAAATCTCTCATGTATTTTATAAAAAAATCATTGGAAAGTGAATTTTCACCTGTTTTTATAATAGACCAAGGAACAATGCACACATTGATCGCATTTTGTTCAGAGGTGAATGTTAGTTGAATGGACAAGGTGAATCAAATATGAGCGAGCTGTGAATATGAGAGGATGCCATCAGAATGGAACAAAAGAGGAATTTAATTAATGGAAAATATTATCACTGCAGAGATTTTATAGGGGAAGAGATCGGTGCGGTAGTGTTTATGTAGCGTTTTGCCGCGATTTTAGATTGGCCACCGCTGCTGTCTCCGACAGAGTAAAGGGTGTAGAAAGCAGTCGCGATAATTAGTGTGACACTTGATCCCCATGCTGGAGGGCTTCCTACACTCTGACTACCTCTCAAACATCCCACCTACCGCAATCACCCAAACAAACCCCTCCCAACTCCTCAACCCCCATCCAAACAACACCTCACTTCACTGAGAACACCGGCACAATTGGTGTAGGAATTTTATCTTTCTCATAGAAACTTAGTTGTATAAATTGTTAGAATTTATTCTTTTCAAATTATTGTAATAGTTGATACTGAGTATTATCAATTCTATATTGTTTTTGATTGAGAGAATAAATTATTATTTTTCTATTTGCGTAAGTGAGAACAAATGTTGTCAGATCCACAAAGTTTATTTGAAAAACAATACTTGAGTTTCAATGCTCATGGCATCATCATCAGTGAAAAACTGTTCTCCACTGATGATGATGCCATAAGCATTGAAACCTAAGTTTGGTTTTTTAAAAAACTTAGTGGATCTGACAATATTTGTTTTCACTTATCTAAATTATGAATAAGCTCCACAATATCTCTGATGAAAGTGTACATTTTTCTATGTTGTCAGGCTCTGTGTGTTTGGATAAAAGCGTTGCACTTTCAAAGCACTGTCAATGCCATTGACAAGCAGTGGGCGCTTTCAAGTCAGATGCATCGCTTGTATTGGAACGAATAGATTAACCGAATAGACGATATCAGCTTTTCGATGCATATTGCTCCATCCCAAATAGTTCTGAATTGAGACAGAATATTCATTACGTTCCACTATTGAGTAGTGAATGAGCGGTAACTAATAGTTCTATGAAATAAATGGGATGAGATGTAGATACGAAATCGTATTCCCATCTCATTCCATATGCCATAGAACTATTACAGTCGAATACTGGTATTTCTCTATTTCTCTATCATGATAGAGAAACAGTAGTGAAGTGAATATTGTTCTGCTATATCTATATCTATCATAATTATGCCATAAATCTATATGTGGAGAGAAAATGGACTTCGTAGTTCAAAATGTCATCTCCGAATAAATATAATATTTCGTACCTAGGGCCGAAAATGTGCGTTTACCGGCTCGAAATCGGTTTTCACCAACATCAATGCGAAGAAAACAAAATAAAAAATTAGTTAATCAGTTCCAAGAACAGCTAGACCAGTAACCTTATTATGCTATCTTCGCCTATGCTGAATTTGGAGTAGGTACCACTTGCTTGCTATTGGAACTTCGCGTCAAAAGTTTATCGATTTAGTGACTGAATAATACTTTATAACTATCAGTGTATTCGATTTTCTTAGTTCAGAAACGTTCAAGCCCAAGTTAATTTTTGTACGATCATCCTAAATTGTACAATATCAATTCAAAGTTGTTGATTTTCGACAGATACTGGCTAGCAGAAAAGCTTAGTCTAGTTGCATTATCACCTGCTAGATGGCGCTGGCTAAACTGCTAGACAAAGTAACACAGAGTCTGACAACAATAATATTGTTCAAACATGGATTTCACGTTCATCATTATTCAAAAATTAATCAATACAAACATTTTTTATCTTATCAAAGTTGAAGTATTAGTAGTATTAGTTATTGAAGCAATTTTCCTTTATTATTCAACTACTGATTAATGTGAAAACTTTCAACGTTCAGTTCTCTTGACAAGGGATCTTACCAATCAAAATAACAGATGAGAGACTACCTTTACATCAAAATACCAATAAGTCGACATTGACTCCCAAAACAGCTGACATCTAATGCAATCAAACCGGGATGCTACCTATTGATCGACTAACCCTTAAATCGACAACGACCTTCAGTCAGCTGACATTCAAGGTTATTTTACCGCCCTAGGGCCGAAAAACGCATTTTCCCGGCGAGTTGCTGGCGACCTCGCCTGAAAACGAGCGTTTTCGGCCTCCGTATAAAGCATGTAAAACAGTCCATTTCATACCAGTGTGGCGAAAAAATTATTGTAGAGAGCTAGATCCACACCAAATTTTCGATATCTAAAAGGTTTGTTTTATATTTCACAGTTTAAAGCGCTCTTGATTCAAAATTCTATGTTTAAAAGAGTTTGCATTAAAAATTGACAAGTGAAGAAACGTAACTAAACATAGTCCAACCTACATTTTGGAATGTATCATATTATAAATTCGAGAGATAGAATAGCACAAGAATTACCTTAGTATTTTATCTCTTGTTGTCAGTGTCATTTATACCATAAATAAATAAAATAAAATAAAATTATCGGGCCTTCAATAGAGCATGAAGAGGTACTTCGACTCTTAATAGAAATCTATTTCCCGTTAGATTCTTCTCCTTGGGAGAAGCAGCTATGATTGACTGTGAGAAGTTTTTTTCATAATAACATTGACTGTGAGAAGTTTTTTTCATAATAACATTCCATTCAAAAAGTCCCATCAACTCTCGTTCAATTCATTATTATTCAATTTATTGGTTCAATTAGATGATATGATTTTATGACGGTTGAAGTCGAATGTAGTTTTGTACAACAAACTAGCCGGGGGAAAACCCTTCCAGCTTGACTGATCGATACTTTATGCATTTTTAACTGTCTTGTATACGCTCTGTATAGACTAAGTAGACTGTATAGACTACCATAGTCTAACTTTATACTCCATCTAAGGTCTACTTTAACAAAGGTATAACAATGGTTACTCAAGTACACATCTCTATTTTTTACCTTGAAGTTTTTAAAATTTTTCATTTCATTAGATCAATAATTCGAAACCTTTTGAGACCAGGCTTCCTTTGAAGAAGATCATTTGGTGAGAGAATTCCGTTTGAGAACAGACATTAGCAGTCTAGCACTCCAGTAGTTATGATCTAGTTATGATTCAACCTATTCGCAAGTTTACAAGTGAGAGGCTGCGTAGTCTGGAAAATGAGTAGAGGTGATGGAGGGGGATGAGAGTGAAAGGGGGGGGGAAATCGAGTTTATGAGCCGTGCTCATAAAGTGCAGGGCTGACAGGGCTGTCTGAAGGCTGGGAGCAATAATGGCTGTGGGTTCATAAGGCTTAGTGGGCACGAAAAGGATGCCGCGCGACAAGAGCACGAATATTTGACTCCTATCCTCGCAAAGAAGACATTCTGGCAAGACGGGAAAATGACTCCAGCTCGGTCAATATTGGTCCAGAAATGATAAATTTGCTCCCAAATTATAGGAAACATCCTGATATACAATTTGATACCAATTTTTATAATTTTCGAGTAATTTTGACCTAGCTGGAGCCATTTCCCCGTCTTGCCAGAATATCTTCTTTGCTTGGACAGAGTATACTACCAGACTTGGCAGAGGCCATTAAAAGCATTCGCCCTTTCCAGCCTTTGACTATTCGATAATTTCATCTTGCTACGTTGTAACAATAAGAGTAAGCATGTGCCGCATGACCATCATTGTACCTTTGCATCACACGGCCAAGTAATTGCCAAGTAATATCTGTACAGAATGCATTATTAACCTAATAGAATAGTAAATTGTAACGTGTTCAACCAAGTTTAGACTTCTCGATGAGAGAAACATTGTGATAAAAATATAATTGCTCATGACTAGCACAATTGCTATTGACATTCTATGTAATTTGATTTATCACAAAAATAATAATTGATGGAACACAATCTTTCCTACATTTATGAATAGAATAATTGGAAATAATATAGAATAATTTACAATATTATAGTAAAGGGATTCCATTATACAAAATAATCAATTATTGCATCTATCATACATTTTTTTCATATAATTCAGAAAATTGATAGATTTTAATTTATAATATAACTGTTGTATGCAATGCATGTATCATAAATTTTATTTCCGGTAATAAACGAGAAAATTGATAGATTTCAATCCGTAATACAACTTTTTCATGATATTTAACTTTAAAATTAAGGGCTATTCAAAATAATTGATAAATTAAATGAAAATCAAATACCTTTTATAATAAAACTTTAAAATTATTATTCCACATACATGTTTCAGGATTCAGCCCATTATCAATGTGAATAATTTTTAAGTTTCTATGAAGGGTATTTGATTTTCATTTAATTTATCAATTTACGTGATATTTATGCTGAAAATGAAATAGTTTATTTATATATTCGGCTATATTCGAGGAAACAATACTCTGTAACATAGGACAGCTTGTTTAGTAGTCTACAGCATGGTTTGTATACATGAAAGTGTAGTTTCCAATAGTATGCAATCATAGAAAACACATGATTGCTCAGCGGAAGCTGGAAGCCCAATAATATTATTATCTGTTGAACTGATAATATAAAATTTACCTCTCTGCTACAATACGCAAAAACAGTGCCTCAATGTTCTCTAGATTCCATGGGATATTGGAATAGGCCTACTTGTGTATTAAAGATCAAATAGGAATGATACTGAAATAGAATAATGAACATAGAATGCGCTACTACGCTATAAATGTATTTATGTGTAGCATTACCAATGTTGTAATCGATGTAGGTCTCTGAAGAAATAAAAAAGAGTAGGTTTTTACTCTGACATTGAGAAGCCAGGAACGTAGAATATAATATTCAACATGAGAAAACCAGTCTTTCCCTACGCTCCATGCCAATCAACATACCTTTTCACTCCAAACTCCAGAACTTTTCAGGAGACGATAAAGTTTCTTGAAAGTTTCGTCGATGTACAAACTTTGTTACGAAAAACTCAAATATTCCCATTATTGAAGCTTGAGTGGAGCTCAAATGAAGAGTTCAGTAAACATTCAGTTTCATTGTCTCTGAAATGCATCAAATAATGGAACTCGATAGAATTCATTGATTATTGTAAGCTTTTATGAGTGACTGTATCATTCAGCTTTAGTGTCTGATATCATTCTTGATATTATAACAGTTTCACTGTATCAGCGTTGAAGCGTTCACGTCGTTGAAGCCTTAGCGTTGAATGAAGAGACTAGATAATCTCAAACAAGAGATTGAATATTTTTATTCGCTAAGGATAACTAAGACGATATCACCTTCGTAATAACACAAAACGTTTATCATACCTGGTGTACCAAATCTCGATCGTAATTGGTTCGAATAGTATACAAAATATTATTTCAGAACTATGAATGTTGATTCAAATCATTTACACACGATATGAGCAATAAACATACAGCGGATTTTCTGGAAGAGGTGATCCAATAACATTTTTAACATTCTAAGCACTGGTGGCTCGCGCCCACGAAACAGGTGAAGTGCTGTACGGTAAAAGTTACGGGCACTTCACCTGCTTCATGGGTACGAGCCGCCATTGATTCCAAGACATTATCCCTTGGATTTATTGGAAATCGTGATACTTGTTATAGTTGTCAACTGGCTACGGAGACCAGAATCTAGATTTATGATAAGTTGTGGTTTGACAATCTCTAATCATTTAATTCAATGTGGATAACTATAGGCCTAACACGGAATCACTTTCACCATTACACAAAAATTGGATTATCAGGTCACCTTGTACCCTCACTCACTTTCATGAAGAAGATTTTTTTGAACATTATGAATTTGAAGTTAAGGCTGGCACCCCTAAGCTGGCAGAAGCGGAGAAGAAAAAAATATGAACGAGAAGTTACAGAAGTGAAGTCTGAGGTGTGAATAACAAAAACATATTGAAAATTCTATAATTATTGAGAAAATATGCAAAATATTCGAAAGTTAAAAGCTCGTTATTTTATGCATCGTGTATCATAAAATAAAGATTTGAAGTTTAAACAAGAGAACTGCTGTGTTGAAAAAAGGTGAGAAAAGAATAATTGTGATCTTTATTGATTCTCTTCTCTCTATTGACAAGAGTACCAAAGCGGATTTGTTCTTGATGATTCGACAATTAAACGCTGATTGTCTCTGAGAAGCTCTTCAAATCTCAGCCAGAAATAGAGATTATTCAGGCTTTCACCCTCATGGAACAAGCACAAACATTTCGTTCTAGAGTGCATTTAATCTTCAGGAAATTCTCGGTGTGAGAATGTCTATTCCCTCATGTGAGTATCAAAACTCTGACCCAGCTACCCTTTCCTCATATAGTCTGTCCAAGCAAAGAAGACATTCTAGCAAAATGGGAAAATAACTCCAGCTCGGTCAATATTGGTTTAAACATTATAAATTCGGATTTTAATTGTAGAAAACATTCTGCTCAACAATTTGAGTCCAGATTAATAATTTTTGAACTGATATTGACCGAGTTCGAGCCATTTTCCCATCTTGCCAGAATGTCTTCCTTGCTTGAACAAGCTATATCCTTTCCTCATATTACAGCTGTTTTTATTTTCGCTTTACAGGAATGAATACCTGCATCATTCATCTGTTCCACTTCGAGACCAGACCGCACCTCAGTGTTATTACCTTGACTGTCATCTAACCCGTGAAAACTCACTGTTAATAAATTCTATAAAAAATCGAGCATTATGAGAAAATCTCCCACACTTCGTCAACTTTTTCAAATGCTCGTTTTCAAGTGCAAAGATACCATGAGAGAAGTATACAAATGCTCTAACTTGAAGAGTCTTGAGAATTCCATGTGAAGAAATAAACTAAAGCTACATTTCCTTTTCCACATACAGCTCTAATACAGTAGAAGTCCGGTTATACGAGTTCCGATTATCCCAGCCACCGGGTTAACGGAGCTAATTTTTAAGAGCATAAGAAAATTTTTTCAACAAGATTTGCACTATTTTTCCGCTAAAGAACTATACCATTGTAAACAAATTACAATCACTAAAGTAATTGTAAGTAATGCATACAATTTCATTATATCACAAATTACTTATTTATACAGTACTAGCCGGCCTCCCGATTGTATAGGCAGTGTAAGTGAGTCAAACAGGCTCGCTTCGCTCGCCTGCAAAACCTCTGTCAGTGTCAGCTGAGGCGAACAGGCTCGCTTCGCTCGCCTGCAAATTCTGTTCAGAAGGTATTCGAAATTTATTGAGCACAGCATTTCTATACCTAATATGGACCTGTTTACCTAATTTCAACATTTTCTGTCAATTTGTTCTAGAAAAATCTAAGAAAATTCCAAAAAAATAGTAAAACGCTAATATTAAGCGTAACCTTGGGAAGTATATCGGACATAGTTTGAAACTTGATTCAATATCTTCCAAATTAGTACACCTATAATCTCGATGAATCATTGAATTTACAGTTAGGATTGGTCGTATGAAGGCAGAAGATATGCAACCCGCAACACATCTACAATTTTGAAAACCCGATTACTGGCGTAATCTTTAACAGATTGCAAAAATATCTTAGCACAACATTTCTAGACCTTATCTGAACCTGCCCACCAAATATCAACATTCTCTACCGATTGGTTCTCGAAAAAATTAGGAAAACACCGAAAAACTCCAGAAAAACTAAAATATTTGGCGTATCCTTGAAAAGTTTTTAAAATCCGTTCTTAGCGCGCATTCGGTTCAGTGGATTTTTAGTTCTGGTGATGAATGAACGAATGAATGAATGAATCAGTCAGTCAGTCAGTGCCATTTCGCTTTTAATGAATTGTATTATTCAGATTCAATGCAATTTATTATTAATTCCAACCTCTCTCCTTCATCTTTGTGTATTGTGTTAACCGCATCTATGTGTGTTGTGTTTTTTTCGCTATCCGAGCTGTTCCCGATCCCACTTAGCTCGGATAATCGGACTTCTACTGTACACAATAATTAAAAAAACTTTCTCAGTTGATTTAGGCCTATCTCTATTCTATTTCTCAAATGGTTTGAAACTCAATTTTAATGATTTTATCATTCTGCAGTCACCTTTGAAACTCCAGCTACCTCCAATTCGATGGTAATAAGAATAATATTCTTTCAGGATTGCACAAAATAAGAAGTACGAGTAGCTTCGAATCCACTATGCACTACTATGAAAGGTTCAGCTCAATGATCTTACTGAATTCACATCCGCACACAGCAAAATCTCTATCTATCTATATCTATATAAGCGAAATGGCACTGACTGACTGACTGATTCATCACCAGAACTAAAAATCCACTGAAGCGAATGCGTTCAAATTTGGCAGGCATGTTCAGTTGAACGTTTAGACGAGCGCTAAGAAAAGATTTCAAAAACTTTTCAAGGATACGCCAAATATTTTTATATTTTACAAATATTATTCGGCGTCTTCCTCATTTTTTCGACAACCAATCGGTAGAGAATGTTGATATTTGGTGGGCAGGTTCAAATGAGGTCTAGAAATTTTCTGTTAAACTATTTTTGCAATCCGTTCAAGATTACGCCAGTAATCATGATTTCAAAATTGTAGATGTGTTGCGGGTTGCATATCTTCAATCCTAACTGTGAATTGAATTGTTCAGCGAGATTATAGATGAATTAATTTGGAAGATATTGAATCAAGTTTCAAACTATGCCCGATAAACTTCCTAAGGTTCTGCTTAATATTAGCGTTTTACTTGTTTTCAAATTTTTGGAGTTTTTCTTAGATTTTTCTAGAACAAATTGGCAGAAAATGTTGCAATTAGGTAAACAGGTTCAGATTAGGTGTAGAAATGCTGTGCTCAATGTATTTCAAACCCCTACTGAACAGAATTTGCAGGCAACCAAAGCGAGCCTGTTTGTCTCAGCTGACACTGGCAGAGGTTTTGCAGGCGAGCGAAGCAAGCTTGTTTGACTCACACTGCCGATACTGGCGGGGGTCCAGGGGGCGGGGCCCCTGGCTAGGCGGAAAAAGTGAGTGAAGCTGGCCTGCCCGCTAGTAACTTTATAATTTTTTACTTCGAACTAGGGTTTTTTGTGAACTTTCCTCAAAAGAACTCCAATTCAACTGCTTTATCTGAAATGGATTTACATGTATGACCATAATGCTGAATCCAACGTTGCGTGGTAATTTGTCCAGCGTTTACTCCACAGATTTTATTGTCACAGCTGTCACTACCGCACTTCTAGTTGTTTTAAATGTGTGGGTTATCATATAAACACATTTAGACCATGTCGACTGAAAAATCTATAACATTGTCATACGAAATGCTTCCCTTTCCTGCATTTTTGGATTAGTATTTGCATCTATTGAGAAGCATTTTGAATGCATTATAATCATTTATTGAAAAGTTTTTTCAACTATAGGTTCTTCTAAGAAAGGTCAGAATTACGTTTGTCAACTTTTTGGAGCATTCCATTTAGTATCTAGGGTATAATTATATTTTAGCGAAATGACCAATTCAATGAAGATAGTTTTTGGCAACATAGCCTATTATTATTTACATATTTACATGAATAATAACGGTCATACTTGATATTGCCTCTATGTTCTTATCTGTAGCATCCACTTGGGCGTAACATAATAGTTTCAAAATTTGGAATAAGTATTCAGCAAGGTGAATGAATACATGCATAATAAAATTATGTTGTAATATATTATAGTCTGTCCAAGCAAAGGACACATTCTGACAATATGGAAAATGACTCCTTCTTGTTAAATATGTTTTTTTGTTTATTATTTGTTTGTTCATGAGGGTGAAGCCCACATGAGCTCATAGGCTAGTGCGTGGGTAATGAAATGGATGATAGATGACGACTACTTTTTTGGTAGTCGGGACCGACAGCTAACCACCTGGAAATAGGTGGGCGAGAGAGAACTTTCCGGGTCTTCTGGAAATACTTGATGAGGATTTCCCTGCACTGCCATCAGCGGAGCAGCCCCTTGAAGCTTTACAGCAAGTAGCGCCAGTAGGTCGCCGTTTTCCTGATCTGCCAGCCCCTTTGACTGCCTGTTATTGACGGCCCATTACCCTCCTACTCCAGTCTGCTGATGAGGTTGGGGCAGCCATCATTCAGCATCTCCGCTCTTTGGAAAGAGAGTTGTTGACGTTGGGTGTTTGGGGTGGCCGCCAGCTTGTCATGGCAATTACATGTCTCATGGCTAGGGACATGGCCGGCGTATATGAAGAACTTGTAGAGTGGGTGGAGAAAGTTACCCCGTCAGCGTCACAGGTTGCTGCAGCATTTAAGAGGAAGCACCGACCACCATGCCCAAAGCAGTCAAATGAGAGGACCAGACCGCCCAACCATGCTAGGAGGAGAGCTGCATTATATGCAGCAACCCAGGAGGCATGGAAGGCAGTGCTTTCTGGTGAGGAGGCATTCCGCAACACTGTTCTGCCAGGCGAGGCTCCATGGCCTCCTTTCTCCTCTAAGAAGATGTTTGAGTTTTGGGGGCCACTTTTCACAGCATAATCGTGTGAAGTGGTTGCCCCTGAACAGCAAAGTACTCCAGCTGCACTTTGCACATTGTGGTGGCCATGATATTGGCAGAGGTGCGCCAGACAAAGGTGCCTATAACACTTCTGCAGCGGGTCCTGACAGGACCCCACCAAGGACGTGGGCATTATGTCCATCAGCAGTCAAACTTGCGCTATTTAACATCTTGCTGTATCTTCAAGCAGTTCATGTTTGGCTGGCAGGGGCATACACCATTTTCATTCCTAAGGTTGACAGGCCTGAGGATCCCTCCCAGTATCGGCCTATTACAGTGTCAAGTGTGATGTTGTGACATTTCCACAAGGTATATATATATATATTTCCACAAGGTGTTGGCTGCAAGGCTTTGGTGTGCGGGTGTCATCAGCAAATTTCAGAGGGCTTTTGAAGATGGATATCTGGAGAACACCTCTGCACTGGCTGCCACAATCCACCATACTTGCTCCAACCTTAATCAACTCCATGTTGCTAGTTTAGACATTGCAAAGGCATTTGACACTGTGTCCCATCAGGCCTTGGCAGCAACTCTCATTGGGAAGGGTGTTCCTATGCCATTTGTCCATTATTTGAGGAATTTGTATACCTCTTCCACCACCACTCTGCGTTTTGGCCGCAATCAGTCTGATCTCTTGGCGGTTGGGCGCGGTGTCCGGCAGGGGATCCTCTTTTATCATTCCTTTTCTGCCTTGTTACTGATGATGTGCTCTGCAGCCTCCCAGCTGTGGTGCCCTACCCCCTTGATGGCACCAGACTGCGGCACTTGGCCTATGCAAATGATGTTCTGCTGTTTGGCTCTACAGTCCTTGGTCTTCAGATGGCTATTTCCGCATTCTCAATTGCAGCGGACCGTGTTGGGCTTATGCTCAATGCAAAGAAGTCCTTGTCCTTCTCATTGATTGCAAGTAATGACAAGAAGTCAAAAATAGTCACTGATGCACTGTTCAGACTCCCTGGCGACCAACATCTTCAGCCAGCAACATCTACCATGATTTTCAAATATCTGGGGGTGTTCTTTTCATCAACAGGGGCTAGAGAATCAGGGGTGGATCTGAAACAGTTTCTGAACAGGGTGACCTAGGCCCCACTCAAGCCACAGCAGCGCCTCTACATTGTCCACCGCCATCTGGTTCCTTCTCTTTATCAACAGTTGATTTTAGGGAAGGTGACCACCAAGCTGCTGCGGAACCTAGACATATCCATCAGGGCAGCAATCAGAACTTGGCTGCAACTTCCACACAACACTCCGCTTGGCTTTTTCCATGCAACCTGTTTGCATGGTGGGCTGGGAGTGCCCTCACTTTCTGCCTCTATACCAGTGTTAATCTATCACAGGATTAACAAACTGCTGGGATCATGGGTACCCGTTTATCGGGCAATTGCACAATCCACCTTGTTGCAAAGGCGTTTAGTGTGGCCACTGTCAGCTGCCTGCCAATTTGACCCAGGGTTCCCTAAACTGACAGCACAACCTGAGGATTCTTTCTACTTGAGTAGGCTGTACAACTCCACTGATAGTATGGAATTGAGAGAGGCAGCTGATGTCCCTGCTTCCACGGCTTGGCTGTCAAATGCAACATCTTGCTACCCAGGTTCTGACTTTGTGGAGTATGTGCATGTTTTAATGAATGCGCTGCCTTCACGGGTCAGAACCACCCGGGGGAAGCCGACAGGCAACGTCCAATGTTGTGTGGGATGTTGTGAGGCTGAAACAACAGCCCACTGCATTCAGATGTGCCACCACTTGCATGGAGGAAGGATCCTCCATCATGATGCATTATGCAAAGTAGTTGCTGCTCACTTGGTGAGAAAGGGCTATTGTGTCATATAGGAGCCCCATATTGTGACCTCTGCTGGCCTACGGAAGCTGGACATCATAACGGGCAAAGATGGCAAGTGTGCTTTTGTCATTGATGCCCAAGTGGTGTCTGGTGCACAGCCGCTGGTGAGGCCGCATTTCATCAAATGGGACAAATATTCAGGCAACTCAGATGTATTGGACTATGTCCGGGTGGAGTTTGCTGTTCCCAACAATACTGCGATCCCAGTGCTTCCACTAACACTCACGTGGAGAGGGATCTGGGAGGAGCGGTCAGCACAAACCCTATTAGATCTTGGGTTCCCTAGGTCTATGCTGACTGCCCTCTCTACGCAAGTGTTACTGGGATCGCTATTGAACGAGCGATCCATTCAAGAGATGGTTTGGCAGGAGCACAATGATGACTGCCGGCAGCTCTAGGCCAATCCCTTGTGCTGGAATTGGCTAGAAGGTCTGAATTGACCTCTGGGTGATGGTCCCCTTCCTTTGTGGCCGTCACCTCTTGAGAATGCACCATGGTCATTCAATCTTTTTCTTAACCTTCTGCATCTGTCAGTAATGTATTTAGCTTGTTAGCTTCTTCCATTCTTCCTTCTTACCATGAAATGATAAGGAAATAATACTCACCTATAATTAAAAAATAATAATAAATAAATAAATAAAATCTCCTCCAAAAGATGGGGTGGCCGTATTTATGTGATTGTGCTGTGGTCGAAAATTTTTTTACCACTTGGGACTTGAACCAGGTAATTTATTAACGTATTGGTACAAGAATTAAAAATTATGACTAAAATTGTAATAAAAATTCTGCTCTGTAATATGAGTCAAAATTTATAATTTTTGAACCATTATTGACAGGGCTGGAGTCATTTCCCCATCTTGCCAGAATTTCATCTTTGCTTGGAAAGGCTATAACAGTGATGCTTTATTAGGTATGAATTTCCAAGTTTCCATTTCCCTATCATATAACTTTATTCCAATTTCAAGAACTATTTCTCATCATCTCGTTCAACCACAAGCCTTGTAAATAAGGCCACCATAAATTCTATCAGTTTTACTATAAAAAATTACATTATTGATTGGTATCAATCAATACTATTCCCTATATGGATAAAAAATATACTATTCCCTATATTCAATTCCTGAAAAGGAATGGATTCTAGAAAGAGAAGAGGAAATGCTGAAAGAAAAATATCAACGGCAGCATATAAATGGCAGAAGGACCACTGTACTGCAGAGGTGAATAATCATCAACCAGGAGAGAGATAATCATCCTCCATCAATCCGGAGAGAGATCTGCGGTAGGGCTGAGTGAACCCGCCAAGCTAATGATGTAAGGCATCCAATGTTTGGCCATACCCCTGCAATTCACCGCCTAAAGTCCCGTCGCAGTTTTCTAACCGAGACACAGGAGCTAGTCTCCTCAGCACCACAAGAAAGAATTCGGGTCTGGGATGAAGATGCAGATGCCACTGACTCAGTGGTGAGGGAGCAACTGCCAGCAGGAGCAGAGCTACCATACAGTAAATGGAAAACTTTGAACCGCCTTAGAGCAGAGTGTGCTTGCACTAAAGAAAACCGCACTACTTGGAGGCAGATTGATGACCCTTACTGTGAATGTGGTGACATCCAATCAGATGATCACCTCCTAAAATGCTGTCTTGCACCAGCATGCACTCGACAAGAACTCTTTGATTTCAACGACAAAGCTGCTAAAACAGTGGACTACTATTGTAATTTAGGCATATAATACAAGTATAACCTGACACGAACGAACGAATCAACCAGGATAGTGGTAAAGTGTGGTTAATACGTTGATCTTCTCAATCAGGGCCACCCACGGGGGGATTCATGGCGCAACTTGCGCCATCGGCCCGAAATTTGGGGGGGATTATTAATATATTATTGAAAATCTATTAAAAGATTGAAAATTTTGGGGGGGAATCGGTAAATTACGAGTAATTTAATCACAGTAGAATTGAGTTATTATTTTTGATGTTTCACTTAAATTTAAACGTGTTCTACATTTGAATAATTAATGTATATTATAATCCAACTAATATCTATAGAATAACTGTATAATAAAATAATATATGACAGTTGTAGGCTTTAGAACCATTAAGTTATTCTTATTATGGATTAAAAATGTCTAACGATTCTTTCTGTTTACGAATAATCACGGCTGCCAAGCTAAACGGAGCCATGCTTCAGCAATATTTGCCAGATCTTTTCTCAGAATGCATGCAAACCTTTCAATAGAATTCAGACCTAAACAAACATAAACAAAATCGATTTTAATAGGTTCCTGTAATTATTCCTTCTCAGTATATAGAATGTAGTTGATGACTTGACGTAAAAATAGTTGGTTCTTCAATTTTACACAATGCTCATATTCAGTCGTTTTTCCAGTGTGGAATTGAGCGGTTGTGTTCGGTGTACATGGTACTACGTGGTTTTGAAGATTTTAGTACTGTAGTGTTATTAGTAATTTTCGCAGTTTGTAGTGTTTATATTTTTTCTTTCAACTTTAATGTAGACAAACTAAATTTTAATGTCTCAAATGTTGGAAAAATCTTTCAAATACAAATGTGCAGAGCTTTTTATTAAATACGGTACATAGGGAAGTGGCTAGAGCACTCTAAGAGAAAACTCTTGTAGGCTATAAGGTAAAAAACAATGTTCCGGTGAAATATAAAATAAACTTAGTGAAAGAAGGACGGTTCATCAAAACCTTATGAGGAAAAAACAAACCGAAGAACGACAGAAGCTTCAACCGAAAACTTCGTCGGGCGAGGAAAGGTAAAATGAAAACATTATTCCTCAAGTATCAAGCGGTAGACTAGTTTCTGCTTTGCATGAATTGTATAGAATACAGTGCCTGCTGCCTGGGCACAAGATCCCAGGGGACGCACGGCTGAAAGAAAATAGTGAAAAATCTGGAAATGGAAATAAATAAAAAGGCATTCAAATTGACAAGTTTTCCAACTTATTTAAAATCAGGATAATTGAGCTTTGATTTGAATGTTATATTGAAAAGTTTGCACATGGCGGGGTCCGGAGACCCTAAGACCCTACCTAATAAAACGTTCATGGGCGGAGATTCTTAAAACAGTTTTTTGTCTGTTAATTTCAATTATTAATGTGATAATAATAATAATTATTATTATAATAACCTGAATAACTAATTCTCAAATGAAAACCCCTCCATTTTCTTGAAATGGAAAAACTTTACTTCTAGTTTAAATGATTTCAATTTATTTCACGAGATTTTGACTTATAATTTTTACACTATATTACAGTATTAACATGGTATGTTGATATATTATATTATTTTCTTCACTAACAAATATAGCATATATTATAATAATTTCATCGCGATGATGTAATAATTCTATTGATTATTGATTCATATAAATTTTATAATCCGGTATCCATTTATTCGTTCAATTAAGCTTTGTTAGAGAAATACTGATTCGTAATGATTATATTCAGTACCGGATTCAAGGGTAGACCAGCTAGGCGCGCGCCTAGGGGCCCGCACCACAAAAATATCGATATTTTTTTTAATTTTATTTCTTAGAACTTGGCAAACCGCATTCTAGCAAACTAATATCAATAAATGGCCACACAACAAACTGTGTAATATAATCTGTATCTGTTAAATGTAATGTGTCTGTTTAATAATATTACCAGTTGAACCAATTTAAAACCCTCTTGAATAAAATTACTGTCTTTGGCAACTTTACTTTTACTTTGTCTTAGGACTGCAATAAGCTGTTCACCTACCAGGTTAAAGAATTGGATTCAAATGAATTTTATTTGCTCAAAATGTGGATTTAAGCTTACAATTATCTGAAATCACATATCATACAGTATACTTAATAATTGAGAAATTTATATACTATTAATAACAGTAACAAATAATGAAACTAATAATAAGGCTTGAAACTCTTCAAAATATAGTTTTTGAGTTCTTTTTATGTAAAAAATTTTCCCTAACGGGAGAAATCCTTGTTCAGTCCACCATCATTCATAGCTATTTTTATCAATCTATGACCGTGGCAATAAGTATGAAATTGTAGATATTGCTGAGCTGTTCTGAATCTGATAGGACTGATAGTGAATAATAAATTATTGTAATAATTAATTATGCTTTGGCAGTTCGCACTACCAAACTACCAAAATAAGCAGTTTGGCACTTATTTATTTTATGGAAGTTTAATTTAACTTTGAATGAATAAAATGAAAACTTCAGGTTGAAAATCGACATGCAGTGGGTCTATCGGGATCAATTTTGCAAAGTAAGCAAGTGAAGATTTGCTATTAGGCTGAGACCGCACTGCCGGTGGGTAGAGCCTGGAGGGTGGAGGGTAGTTGGTAAATCTATAGAACATACACACCATCCACAGTAATACACCGTATGAATTGTATGTGTTCAGCCGCCATCTTGAAATTCTTAAATATGGACAACATAACCTCAAAAAACAGAATGACGTCATACCATTCATACGATGTATTACTGTGGATGGTGTGTATGTTCTATAGATTTACCAACTACCCTCCATCCTCCAGGCTCTACCCACTGGCAGTGCGGCCTCAGCCTTAAAGACTGCAACATTGAAAGAATGAGTTGTTCAATTTTAAATTCTATCCCAATCTGAAAGTGAACGAGTTTTCAATAACTCATAATAAATTTTTCTTGATTTTTTCTTTGTTTTTGAATCTTAAACTTAGTATTGAATTGGTCTTGACAAATGACAGTCTACAGTAGCCTATAGGCTATCATTATCAATATTTCATGCTCAAAAAATAGGGATTTCCTCATTTAATAGACCATAAAATGGCCTTCTCAAAAGCAATTTTAAAGTAAAATTTTACACAATTTCCCGGGTGAGGGCATCCGGACCCCCTGCTTAGCTGCGATGTTACACCCCCCAGTTCATTGCTCCAGAAAGAGGGTTATTAGAAGAAGCATTCAAGGGTTTAGTAAGTTATACTCCATATTTTGGAATGAATATGAAAATATCTGTATTTTTATTTGAATAAGTTACATTTTATTCTTTATCTTTAAAGTGTTACGTCAAATGAAGTGTAGTTGCTGAAATCAACTTTCATTGAATTATTTCAATACTTTCAATCAATTAAGTTCATGATTCTACTGGTAACATTTTGTTTCTCACGTTTTGTTAATGGTTGGGGGGTGAGTGGGTTTTTTTGTTGGACTATTGGACAAGCAATGGATTTTGGGGGGGATTTTGCGCCATCAGCCATGGGGGGGATGGGCACCCCTGTTCTCAATCATAATCTAGCTTCCGTACCCAATTAACGGCGAAGAGCACCTCTGAATAACATCTAATTGAATATATTCTAATGATAATAATTTTATTGAGTTCATTATTTTATTATTAATACGGTTGATCCCAACATAAGAATTCTTCCTTGTCCGTAATAATGAGTGCAAGGGAGTCTCAGACTCAGATCCATTTACTCAATTTATGTAGGCTAAACTACAAAATACATCGGCTCAAATCTTATATCATGCAAATTGAAAATGATACTAATTACATCGCTTGCTTTAATAACTAAGTCTAGGCTATGAAAACTTATGAAAATGAATCAAATGTAGTATTTAAAAACTATGTAATTTAACTGACGCTGTAATTACATAAAATTGATGAGATTGATGAGGTGAAAACCTGTCTTGCCTACTAGGACTCGAACCCACAACCAGGCGTTGCTAGTAGACTGATGGTTGTGTAACACCACAGACCAACGTTGGCGCAGTCACTGCACCAATATGTTCAATTATCATTAATATGAGGAGTGTTCTTCTTAATCATTTTCTCCATTCTATCAAGTTTTGTAGACTACAAAGTGGAAGTGTTTCATAATTGGCCCATATTCACTTCAAAGGGGATAGAGCCTAGCAATTCTAAGTTGCGTCAAGTTCAAGTCAAGATTACCCGAAGTGGTTTAGATCAATTAAACATTGTTTGCAACTGATATAACATCAGTTACGTCTCAAATCATGGCTGACTAATCACTCTTCAAATCTGTCAAACTAAGCGATCAAAGACTTAGCAAACTATGAAACCGCCCTTGTTGGATCTAGTTATGTGGTGGTTTGGCTTGACTTGACAGCGCTCCAGCCGTTAAGTTTAGACCACAACAACTGGCACAACTATCAAGCCACCACCTCAATATTATTCGTTAACATTCGTTGACAACACTGAAGGGAATGGTCTACTTGGAAAAAATTAATGATTAATTAATATAGAGTGAGTAGTGGTTCAAGAAAATTCCGATACTGGCGGCTGGTGACGTGCGGAAGGGTGAAGTGTTGCACAGTACCGAGCACTTCACCTCACAAGATTCACTGGGCACTTCACCGCCAGTGGATTCCGAAGAATGAATTGCTTGGTGAGCCCAGCGTACTCTTCTCATAGAATAAATCATGAATTAGTTTACAATGAAATAGTTTCATGAAATACGTATAGCCGGCGACAAAATCAAGTCATTGGTGAATGACTGCTATTAATGCATAATTATGATTATGCGATTTTAATTATTATTAGCTTTGTCAGTCTGAAGCTGTCTTCGAGAGCAAATTAGTATAATACTCGTTTGATGTACACTCTCGTGTACACGTAGGGACACTCCCGTTTTGATTTACTCTCGCATACACTTCGTCGTCTGCCCTGACAGAACTAAGAATTTATAACAGTTGCTCGCCAACCGCCTTAATTTTTGGCGCAAGTTATAAGAGGATGTTCGATCCAAATAAAGTATTTCCATTTCTTCATTCACCTCACCTCAGCACGCCTTACCATAGTTATGTAGCACTAGTTGCTTAGTTTGCAATTTTACTTAATAAAAACAATTGCGGCCTGCGCGCCGCGCTTAGTCGGTTAGAATCTTTCATTGCTTAACGTCATAATAAAGATTTTTCTTTTTAAAAAGTTTATTAATTACTCAACTATCTTATCTGGCGCCCGAACAGGGACGGGCGACGAAAATTATCATCCGCGATCAAAATTTCGGAAATTTTCGTAGAATTTCAATTCGTTACGCTCGTTCTGACCTGAACCCGCGACCAATGTCTCTGAAAAGTTATACGTGAGTGATTAGTGAACAGTGATTCCAACCTGGCCGACAGACGCGCACTTCGCTCCTGTTTGGACTCTCTGAGATTGGACCACCGACCTTCTGTCAGACAACTGATAGAAGAAGGCGAAGAAGAAGACGGAAGCGATACCGATTCAGACGTTCGACTACAGCCACCCTCCAGCAATTCAGCCCTAACACCTGCTGAGAATAATCCAAATATCATGGATGAACAAGCAGCAGCAGCAGCCCAGGCTCAACAAGCAGCAGCAGCAGCCCAAGCTCAACAAGCAGCAGTAGCTCAGGTACAAATTATTAAAATTTCAAAACCACTACCAAAAAGTGATCTCGAATTGATTCCCGATTACGATGGAAATCCCATTGAACTCATTTCATTTCTCGAAGTTGTTGAAACTCTTCTTGATGGCTTTTGTACAAATGACATTATCGAAGCTGGAGCAAATCATTTTCGTTTATTATTCCAAATCAAGAAAAGGCTGCACGGCATGGCAAAAATAGTAGTGATTAACAGTACATGTAAATCAGTGAAAGACGTAATAATTATTTTGAAAAACAATTTCGCAGACAATCGATCAGTGCATCAATTAACAGCTGAACTCTCAACTTTGAAACCACACCCAAAACAACATCCTTTGCAATTCGTGAACACATTAGTAGAAAAACGCACAACAATAATTTGTAGACATAAACTGGATGGTGTATCTGGTGATTTTCTCAATTTTGTTACCAATCAATTGGACAAACAAGTGATCAATATTCTCGTCGAAGGATTTCCTTATCAGTTAGGAGCCCATCTCCAAACTCTCAGAATCAGAAATCTTCAAGACGCGCGACAAGCCATCATCAGTGAAAGCAATGCTGTTCTAAAACATTTGAACTTTACTACTGATGTGTCAAAAATGCATTTCAAAAACAATTTTCATGAAAAATCTCACCACAATCAGAATAATCAATCAAAACCTCAACATCAAACTAATACCAACAAACAATTTTTTCACAATCAAGGCAACCAGCAAAAATTTCAATCTCAATTTCGTAATTTCAATCAACCCCAAAATTCTCAATTTCGTAATTTCAATCAACCCCAAAACTCTCAATTTCGTAATTTCAACCAACATGATCAAAACAGAGGTCAAAACTATCAGAACCGTAATGGTAATAATAGCTCAGACGTATCTATGCGTACTGTTTCTAATTTGAGAAGACCTCACAACGTTCATCTCAGTGAACCAGTTGAACGAACTGAAACTGAAACTTCAAAATTTGAACAATTATCTGAAAAAGTTGACAAGCTCGCTGATGCCTTCCAGAATTTTTTAGAATTAGGCAACAGTCAAACCAATCACAGGTGATCGAAATAAACCTATGCAATACTGAAGAACTTCCATTCTTGTTTTCTAATGGTTGTAAAATTCTAATTGACACAGGATCAAAATATAATTTTGTGAGAACTGATAATAAATCATTCCCTTGCTTAAAAGTTGAAGATTGTGAATTCAAAATCAAAACACCAGCTGGTGAAACAAAAGGTTTTCGACGTGCGACTCTAGATTTAAGTTCTGTGCATGATAGTTTAAGAAATGAATTGTTTTTTGTGCACGATTTTAGTGATAACTTTGATATTCTGCTTGGTACTGTAACACTTTTGAAAATTGAATCTCGCATTGATCTCACAAATAGCTGTTTGATAACTAAAGGCAAAACACTCAATTTGAATGGACTTACTCCAGTCAAAATTCGTAAAGGAATAAATAATTTGAAATTGCCTCTGATCAACAAATCAAATGCTAGATTAGGAATAACGAATATACCTGCTTTAGAACTCAATCAGATTCTTGTAGATGTTGATGGAAATTTTTGTGAGTTTGAATATTTCTCTGATGTCGAAAAAGAGTTAAATATTGAATGCCTTGAAATAGAAGAATGTGATTTGATGGACTGTTCTCCTTCTGAGAACACTCTAACTCATGAAGAGATATCAAATATAATTCGACTGGACCATATTGACAGACGTGACAAAGAACAAATAGTCAATCTAGTGCATGAATTCCAAGACATACTGAAACTTAAAAATACTTTACTGACTGCAACTCACTTATTAAAACACAGAATTGAAACGACTGACGACTCTCCTGTGTATACGAAAAATTATCGATATCCTGTAGCTTTCAAAGATGACATTAAAATTGAAGTTCAAAAATTACTTGACGGAAAAATAATAAGACCTTCCAATTCACCCTACAATTCCCCGCTTTGGGTACGACTTGTGATTGACTATCGAAAATTGAATGAAAAAACTAAAGGTGACAAGTTCCCTCTTCCAAATATTGAGGATCTCTTTGGAAAGATAGGTAGAGCAACTTATTTCACTAGCTTAGACTTAGCATCAGGCTTCCACCAACTTGAAGTTGAAGAATCAGATATTCCTAAGACCGCCTTCAGCACAGAAGATGGTCACTATGAATTTTTGAGACTCCCTTTTGGTTTGAAAAATGGACCACCTAGCTTTATGCGTGCTATGAATTTGATTTTTTGTGACACCCCAAATGCTCTTGTCTATATGGACGACATAATAGTATTTTCCGACTCATTCGAAGAACACTTGAAAGACCTTAAAAGAGTATTTAAAAAATTGAAAGAGTATCAATTGAAAATTCAGTTGGATAAAACTAATTTTTGTAATATGGAACTATTGTTTCTAGGCCATATTGTCTCTAAAGACGGAATCCGTCCCAATCCCGCAAAAATCGAAGCTGTTTCCAAATTTCCAATACCAAAAACTGTCAAAGAAATAAAACAATTTTTAGGCATGACCGGATTCTTCAGAAAACTTATTAAAAACTATGCTAAAATTGCCCAACCTCTTACTAGAGCTTTGCGAAAAGATGAAAAAATCGACATTAATAATGCTGAATACAAGAAATCATTCAATAATTTGAAAGAAGCCTTGTGCAATTCTCCTATTTTGACATTTCCAAATTTCAGTAAAACTTTCACTCTGACAACCGACGCGAGCAATTATGCGATCGGCAGTGTTTTATCTCAAAGTGTAAATGGTAATGATCTCCCAATTTCATATGCATCTCGAACTCTAAATAGAGCCGAATGTAATTTGCCTACAATAGAAAAAGAACTTTTGAGTATTGTATGGAGCATAAAACATTTCAGACCTTACTTGTATGGTAGGAAATTTGTTGTCAAAACTGACCACAAACCCCTGGTTTGGCTCAGAAATTTGAAGGAACCAAATTCTAAACTTTTGAGATGGAAACTACTTCTTGAAGAATATGATTTTACTGTTGAATATTTAAAAGGAAAAAGTAACGTGATTGCAGACGCATTGTCCCGAAATCCAGTAAATACTGCTGAAGTTCTAAATAACGAGATTATGGATTTTGAAACTCTTGCTCAGTTAGATTCCGAAAATAATCAAAACCCAAATCAGAATGTACCTCAAAATCAAACAAACTCGCCAACTAATTCATTAGATCTAAACATTTCAACAGATGAACTTATGAATGAAACTAACATTGACCTTGATCAAGTACTAGCCGATTTGTTTCCAAATCAAAACAATAACAATGAACCTGATATCCCACAAAACAACGATGACAATGACTCTTTAGTCACGATTCATTCTCAGGAATCATCCGATGATAGAGCCGGTATTGTAATTGACGATTCACCTATCAATAAAGAAAAAAATCAAATAGTAATCAAACGTGGAAAATTCGGAATCCAATTCACGAAAGTCTTTGATAAGAATAGGGTAAATATTACTGTTTCATCCAAAGATGATATTTCAAACAACATTGAAAGATTGAAAACGTATTTCCAACCTGATAAAACTTATGGAATTATTTTTGTAAGTCCCAAAAAAAATTTGCAACCCATAGCAGAAAGTATACTGAACTTCTTAATTGAAAAATTGAAAGAATTCAGTCAAACTACAAAATTCAAGATCTACAAAATAGTACTGCAAGATATCACAGACATAGAAGAACAAAAAGTTCTAGTTTCCACCCATCATGAAGGAAAAACATTCCATCGTGGAATAAATGAAAACTATCTAAAATTGAGACGTGAATACTATTGGCCCACAATGCATAATGATGTAACAAATTTTGTAAATAATTGTCCTACGTGCCTTCGCACAAAATATGATCGAAATCCCGTAAAAATTCAATATCAAGTAACTCCAACTCCTTTGAGACCTTTTGAAAAAATTCAAGTAGATGTATTCTCGTTTGAATCACACAAAGTAATGACAACAATCGATTTATTCTCTAAATTTTTCCAAGCATTCATCATTGATAATGTTAACGGCCCTGCTATTACTAAAGCTTTGAAAGAATATATTTCGAAATATCCTATCCCCGATATAGTTTGTATGGATGGAGGAAAAGAATTTGATAACGCACTTGTGCGACAACTATTAACGTTGTATGATATAACACCCCACTATGCGTCTGCAGGACACCCTGATAGCCAAGGTTCCATTGAACGTGCTCATTCAACCCTTGTAGAATTACTAACTGGACTTGGAACTGAAATGCCACAGGCATCTTTCAAAGAAAAATTAGATCTTGCAATTATCACATACAATAATTCATTGAATTCAACTCACCAAATGACCCCTTTGGAGCTTACATTTGGCAAGTTCAAACACTTCAATAGTCTAGATAAAACTCGTGTGCAAATAACAGAAGAATTAGCAGATAGATATTTTCAAGAGTTAGAAACCTTCCGTGGTTTAGTTAAAAAGAAAACCGATGACGAAAAACAGAAGAGAACTGAAAAACTAAATAAAAATCGTGAGGAACCTCCCAAATATCCCGATGATGTAAGATACGTTAGGAGTATTCAAAACAAAAAATACCTCCCAAAATATTTTGAAGCTAAAGCAATTGGTAAAAACCTTTATCAATCCCGTAAAAGAACTCTCAAACTTCATCCTAATAGGTTGAAACGCAACAGAAAAGTGAAAAAGAAAACTATTGTTACAGATAATACTACTTCTGGTTCTGATCCTACCCCTAGTCCCAGCGTACGAACTAGTGGACTTGACTAATACTGCAGGACTGATACCAGTGGAGATTGAACGACATATGTACATAAACGAGACTTTTACTTTCATACATTATTCTAATATAAGTAGTCTTAAGAATGAAATTGAAAAATTGTCTTATTCTATTGATAAGTTACAAAATGTACCATCTATGAAGAAACTGATTATTCCTTTTATGCAAATACGTGATAATCTAATCGAAAAATTGAGTTTGTTATTTCCGATGTATTCTTCATCTCGTAAAAAGAGAGGACTTTTTGATGGATTAGGAAATGCTATTAATTGGTTTACTGGAAACTTAGATGCAAATGATAAGAAACATTATGATGAGATAATCGATAATTTGGAGAAAAATGAACAAGTTTTGATTGAAAATGAAAGAAAAAGTTTTGTTGTAAATAATAAATTAGTGAATAAGTTTAATGATGATTTGAAGAAGATAAATAGCAATAATGAAATGATTAGAAATGTAACATATTCGCAATTTACTCTTTTGAATCAGATTCTCACGGTATCTCTTATTAATCTTAATCTTGAATTGATGGAATTAAAAGTGAATGCATTGTTAGATAGTATTGAGTTTTGTTCTAGTTCTAAGATTCATTATTCTATTATTCATAAATCCGACTTTGAAAATATTACTTATTCTCATAGAGAAAATATTGCAAGTGAAAATATTGAAACATTGTGGAAACTCAGCTCAGTTCATTGTACTATTTCAGAGAATTTTATAACATACTTTATCTCTGTTCCCATGAGAAACTTGCTATTTGAAACCTTTCGCCTCATTAATTATCCTGTATTATTGAATAATTCTTGTTATAGCATTAACGTAAGTGAAAATACGATCTCTGTTTCTGACTCAGGATTAGTGGTACTAGACCAATGTCTACATGACCTCAATGCCTCCTATTGTAAAACTAAACGAAATGTTAATGACTCTTGTATTGTTGATATTCTAGCAAATAATGAATTGACCAATTGTCAACGAACTTATATTGCGAATCCAACTCCATTCATTAAGTATGACGAAATAAGTAATTGTGTTTTTGGATATGGTCAATCCCATATCAAAATAAATAATGATAAAATAAATCCATCTAAATCTTTTCTGATTCATTTAGATCAAGGAGATGAAATGGAAGACCAACGTCTTCCATCAACTTTCAAAATATCTAAATCTTTTAAACTCACAAATATTCCTGAAAAAATCGAAATGATACCAAATAATTTTAGTAAATTTAACGAGATGTCACTTTTGGAAAATCAGAATTATAACTTCAGTGATTTGTCTTTATTCAATGAAAATACCAATCAAAATATGTATTTCTTATTATTTGTAATTGTAGTAATTATTTTAATTGTATTGTATTTTTATTATATTCGTAGACCTATTCTAAGAAATAATAATGTACCATTACAAGTTTCTCCACAACCAGCCCCAACCTTAGTTTATGCGGTACCTAAATTTTAAATTTGAATAATCGAGGACGATTAAAAATTTTGGGGTGGAGGAGTTATGTAGCACTAGTTGCTTAGTTTGCAATTTTACTTAATAAAAACAATTGCGGCCTGCGCGCCGCGCTTAGTCGGTTAGAATCTTTCATTGCTTAACGTCATAATAAAGATTTTTCTTTTTAAAAAGTTTATTAATTACTCAACAATCTTATCTCATGTTTTGAGTAAAATGGAATTATTGAATTGGATTCTATTGCCGACTAATCAAATCTTTTCTATTATATTTACATCATATACAGAATAGATAATGATAAAATAGAACTAAAGCTATAATAATATTATTATCATTAATTTGAAGTTCCAACGAAAGCCATGGCTGCACTATTATGAATAGATCCAAGGATTTCTGCTTCTGCAAATATTGACCGAAGAACTAAATAGCATAGGGAAATCCGTTGAATTAATCTTCTCAAAAAGACTGTTCTGCGGTCAATATTTGCAGTTGCAAAAGCCCTAATTAGTTTTATTCATAGCCTATCGCTTTCATCGGAAATTCGAATTATTTTTTCCTATCATATTCCAGCAGTTGGTTAAATGCAATAGCTTATAATCATTCTTCCATCGAAATTGGAATTGTTTACTCACAAACTGGAATTTTCTAACCTTCCTATTTTTATTACTATATTAATAGTCCCATTTTTCTTTATCTTCTACGCCGTTCTGCTGGATAGATATAATAAATATACTATTGTAGTGAGGACATTATATTGTTTCTAATGCAGTATTTTAATTTGTTATAGAAGAAGCATGAATAGAGTTTATTATTGAATATTCTGCACAATTGTATTTTATTCACATAAGCTTATTTGTACGAATAGCGATATTATTTTCTCTATTGAGACTTGAATCGCTTAAAAAAAGTTGTTTTACAATAACTTGATTATAGTTCTGTTATACGACCCTCCTCACACACAGACTTGTTCTAGGTGAGGAGTATTATTCTTTTTATATGAAAAAATAATTTTCTCCTGTTTACTAACTCCAAAAGTAGTTAAAAAACTAGTTATATATTTTTTCTTACCACTTTTGGGGAGTCCGATCCCACTAGACGTCAAACCTGCAATCATATGATAGTAGAAATCCGAAAAGCAATTCACTCTTTTGTGAAGTTAACTACCTACTGAAGTCGGGAATGTATTGGAATAAGTTTCAATTAGGCCTATTCATGATGCATGACATGAAATAATATTTTATTTCGTTTTTTCCGTAACCATGATCTGTTTTGTGCAGCTCAATCATCAAAACTGCTCGGTCATTGATAAGAGTGTCTCAGCATACCAAACAGGAGTGCAAACACTATCGAAGGCTCACATAAAATACACGTTCCACTTGGTTCAATAACGAAGTCACATATTCGTCTGCTGTGTAGTGGAGTACTCTCATCCTGGAATCTATCAATAATCAATAAATCTTCTCTTGCTGGCTTGAATGATGTTTCAGGGGTTAAGAATCAATATTCAATGTGTGGCAGTAGACGCACGCACACGCACATGCGACTCGAGTACAGTCTGTTCTCTTTCAGACTAGGTCCTCAATTATTTCTGCCCCGTTCCAAAATAATCCATGTTTTGTGTGTTGTATCCAGTTACTGAGATGAAACAGTAATCTCTATTTCAATTTTATTATATCATATGCAAGATGATTTAAACTCTTTACCTCCAGTCATTATCTCTATATATAAAAGCGAAATGGCACTGATTCATTCATTCATTCATTCATTCATCACCAGAACTAAAAATCCACTGGACCGAATGCGTTCAAATTTGGCAGGCATGTTCAGTTGGACGTTTAGATGCGTGCTAAGAACAGATTTCAAAAACTTCACAAGGATACGCCAAATATTTTAGTTTTTCTAGAGTTTTTCGGTGTTTTCCTCATTTTTTCGAGAACCAATCGGTAGAAAATGTTGATATTTGGTGAGCAGGTTCAGGTAAGGTCTAGAAATGTTGAGTTGAAATATTTTTGCAATCCGTTCAAGATTACGCCAGTAATCAGGGTTTCAAAATTGTAGATGAGTTGCGGGTTGCATATCTTCCGCCTTGATACGACCAATCCTAACTGTGAATTCAATGATTCAGCGAGATTATAGATGAACTAACTTGGAAGATATTGAATCAAGTTTCAAACTATGTCCGATAGGCCTATACTCTCCAAGGTTACGCTTAATATTAGCGTTTCACTTTTTTTGGAATTTTCGGAGTTTTTCTTAGATTTTTCCAGAACAAATTGACAGAAAATCTTGAAATTAGGTAGACAGGTCTAGATTAGGTGTAGATATGATGTGCTCAATAAATTTCGAATCCCTTCTGAACTGAATTTGCAGGCGAGCGAAGCGAGCCTATTTGTCTCAGCTGACACTGACAGAGGTTTTGCAGGCGAGCGAAGCGAGCCTGTTTAACTCACTTACACTGCCTATACTGTCGGGGGGCCGGCTAGTACTGTATAAATAAGTAATTTGTGATGTAATAAAATTGTATGCATTACAATTGTATGCTAAGCGGAGAAGGCGAGCGAAGCGAGCCTGCCGGCTAGTGTATAATAAGTGTTCATTGTTATAACACTATTGTTTATAAACTATAATAATATTATTATTAAATTCATAAATTATTATGAAGTATATCATGCTTCATATTCTATAGTTTATTATTTATTACATCAGTACTATCAATTTGTATATAATGGACCTGAGATGAAATAGACCTAAGCATTGATAACTATCGTTCACCAACTTCCTTTTATATTGGCGTCTGCAATAAAGGTAAGCTATTCGTTGATACTCAGCAATGATGTACTTTATGCAATATGCATGCATGTGCTATTGCGGTTCATCAAATTCCTCTATGAAAAGGAAAACATAAACTTATTCTATTAAATTCGATACTGATGTACTTAATGTATAAAAGTTCTCCTCCAATTATTTAATGGTTTGATTAAGACGTTGAAAACATTGAAAAAATAATTATTGTCTCTACCTTCAAAATGGAGTTTTAAAGATTTGAGAATTATTTCTCCTGAAATTTCAATCTATGAACCTCTATAAAACATGGAAATTGTAGCTCTAGATTCTGGAAAAGTCCAAAAATTCAGTGTTCTTTCTTATCAAGTATACCAATAACTTATACAATACAATAATTCGGAAATAATTTTATACATTCGGTTTCTCATTAACTAGTAATCGTATGTGGGGTTGATATTTATGAAGCGATGTAAAACTAAGGGAGTTCTCTTATTTTTCCGTTCAATATCAACTTCTAAAGTTTCAAATGAACAAATCTAATTCAATTAGGAAGCTTCCAAGTCGAGCAATCTCTCGGATTATCATAGAAACAACTTGGAGGAATAAGAGACTAGAAAGAAAACTATTGATTTATTGAATACATACAAATTGAAAACACCAATCATAATTGTCAAGGTATTTTTATTGATCACTTTCAAAGCAGTGATGAAGTTCATTGATAAAACTACAGCCAATTTTATATAAGTCATGTTTGTTCATAATATCGAAACATTTATTCTTTATCTTGTAATGAGTTTGTATTTACACGGTATTAAAATTTGTCTCCAATTGTAAAACAGAATTTTTCCCATAATTTGAGACCAAATTTACAATTCTTGAACTAATTTGACCGTGCTGGAATCATTTTTCCATCTTGCCAGAATGTCTTCTTCGCTCGACCCCTCTTACCTGTTAGTTTTTCCATTGTGTACGGTTATTTATTCCTAGACCATCAATATTTGCATACTCTTCACAATAAACTATTATTATCAAATCAAATATCTTAGATGCAAGCCCAGAATCTGAATAGAGCTTCAGAGCCTATTGTATCCTCAAGTTGATATTATGTCCTAGACGAAGGAATGTGTGATGAGAATATCTGATATTGACTTTGACTATAGGGCGACAGTTAAGTGAATGGCAAGGCGATTGAACTAATGTTGTTATTTGATATAGAATATGCACTTCATATTGAATGACGGTCCTGTAATGTTTTACCCTAATATTGATAATGAATTCACCACTTATCAAAATCTCATTATTGATTTATTCAAATCCATGTAACCAAGTTTTAGAATAAGTTTTAAGAATAGAGGAATTAGTTTCCTGATAGGAATAATTTTTATCGGAATAGGGTGTTAAAGAGATAAATCTTTGGGTGATTTTACCCAGTGATTGGGTGATTTTACCCATTCACTAGAATACCGTTGGTAGGGTGTGGAATAGATTAATATTAGGATAAAGTGAATGAAAAAGAATTGAAAAAACTCGTGGAAGTGACTGTGACTTCTTGAAATTCAATTTATTGAAAGGATTATCCTCGAGTTCAAATTTTGGTTTGATCATTTGCAGGAGTAAGCCCAAATAACCCAAGGAAATTCCTGTGCACAATAATATTTTTGAAACAAGAAAGGTTCCTTTCCAAAATTTTTATAAACATATTGAAATTAATTATTTTCTAATGATCAGTCCAAAATTCAATCAAATGTATTTATTTGTAATTGAATTCAATAGTTTGGGAAAATTGATTCAATTAGAAATAGAAATATTAATGGAGAACAAACTCCCTACAAATTTCTGATTGATCATGTTTCTCAATTTCTTTCATATCATACTCAGGTGAGCCAGAAATATGGTAATTACTCCCAATATATTCCTCAATCGTCTTGTTTAATGAATTCAAAAATTCAAATTAAAACTAATCAATTTGTCCCAACTGCATTAATATCGATCTGAATAAACTTATAATATTTGGAACGAATAAAAACTTTGCTATCACAGAAATACATTACATTGATTGAAAGATATATTTGAAAAACTATCGAGATATTATCCCCAGAAGTAGAATTTATCGTGAGATGCGTCATTTCATTCTGTTTGTTACTATAAAAACGCTGTAAAACGTAATGTTTGGGTTGTTTATGGTTGTGATACCAGAGTCTCAGACCGCTAATCCATGAATAAATGATGCAGTGAGTTCTTGCTTGAAGTTTACAGTTACAACAGACATGTAACCTCTGTGCTCGCAGATTATAGTAACTATAAGAACAACTCTTGTTCTCTGAAGATTGAATCTGGGTTTTATGAAAGCGAAATGCTGGCCCTGACTGAATGTTTAACTAATTCATTCACTGATTCATCAGCGAAACTAGAAATCTACTGAACCAAATGTGTGTATTGTTCAGTTAGACGCGCACTTACAACTTTTTTCAAACTTCAGAATAGGACCAATATTTGCATTTTTCCATAATTTTTCTGTGTACATATTCGTAGCTTTTTTGAAAACCAATTTTGTGTAGGCTATCATTCGGTGATTACAAAATGCCCGTTTTTTCAAAGTTGTAGACGCATAGCGGGTTGCATATCTTACGTCCTCGCCTTTCTAAAAGAGTAAAGGCACTCATTGATGTTTGGGTGAGCATTATACAAGCACTAAGAACATTCCTGGCATGTTAGGGTAGAAATTTTGACAAGAACTAAGAACTCATTCTAAAAACTCACCAAGGATACGCCAATATTCACGTTTTTCCAGTTTTTCTAGAGCCGCGTATCGACAAACACATACTGCTCGCCTCAAATTGTGCGCCGCGTTTTCCTCACTGCGAGCAAACTCGGTATCTACAGTCCGAGGCATGCGCGACACATTTCTCGCACTGTCGCTACGGGTCTTGAGATTTCTCAGCTTTTCCAATAACTCGAAACTTAAAAAATTACAATTAGTATAAATGCGGACAATTCTATTGTACAATTACTATTGTATTTGTATAAGGATACACACAAAGAATAAGAAATATAATTATTAATATGTTAAATTGACATCCATTTTGAAAAACGTATGATGCAACTTTTAGTGATTGGCAACTCCATTAATAACAGCCTAAGTCTTTTTAAAAATTAATAAATTATCAATTACCCGCTGACTGGTAATCAGTCAGATGGTTTGTTTAGATGGAAATAGACAGTTAGCGATGAATAGATATAATAAATCAAATGGTTTTGAATTATTGGAATACGATTTCTTTAATGTGGACTGATTAACTTGAAGTATAAAATACTATACTGTACTATACTGTAATCAGGGCCGTCGCGTGGGCGAGGCGACTGAGGCGATCACCTTGGGCGCCACGGCCTGGGGGGCGCCTCGGCATCCTAAATTTTTCCCCCATTTTTAGATTTGAACAACTTGTAATAGTGAATGTTGCTCGTTCATAAATAAATACTAATGAGTAAGCAATCGTCGCATCAACATCCTGTCTCTCCTATAGGTGTTGAATTGTTTTGTTCAATTTCTGAAGTTCTAAAATTTGAAGAAACCCCCTCCATTTATTGAAATCAAAAATTAATGATTTCATATCCAGTTATACCCTTAATTGTTGAAGTATTGTGTCTTTTTAGCATATTTTTCCAATTATTTCAATAACCGTTGAAGTTACAAACTTCTAACAAGTTACATTGAATTCCGCAGCTAATTTTACACAGGATTTGATAATCGTAAAACCCAAATAAAGCATCTAAAAATTAGAAAAATAAATATTTTTTGAAAAATATTAATTTTCCACCATTGTTATCTCGATAACACTGGCGGCTCGTGCCTACGAAACGTGGGCACGAGCCGCCAATGCTCGATAACAAAGAGTTTCTGGGGGGTGAGCCTCATGGAACGTTTTTCTCTAATTTGTGTGAAGAATCTGCCTGAGAAGATTGCTCATTTCTCCTGAAACATCCTCTATATTTAATGAATAAGAACTTATCCAATTAAAAACCATAGATTTCAATTACAAAAAATGATAAGGTTTTAAACTCTGGATTGTCTGAAAACACGAGTTTTCAGTTAGATTTTTCCAAATTTCTCCCCAGACCCCTCGGAAGGTTCCCCAGATAATCCTCTTTGACCCCCCAATCGGATCCGCCACTGGTTACATCCGAACATGAACATGGTACTGGTATGTGAACTGTAATAGACAGTGTGGTGGTTCACATTTAAACATGGGGATAGTTTGGGGGGGGCGCCGCGGTTGTTCTTGCCTCGGGGCGCTACAATCCACGCGACGGCCTTGACTGTAATAGTATGCATACCATTAACTAAAAGTTGTATAACTTGAATATGTCACAATCAAATTCTAGAGTGGGCAAGCTATATTAGTTGATTGGTGATTCAAGAATAATTCAAATACCTCACCACTGTGCTGAGGCGAACCCAGGAATTTTTCGAGTTGAGTGTATTTTTGACTGGATTGGTATAATGTATACTTTTTGTCCAAAACTGTATGTACATTCTCCTATGTTTGGAATTCACAAGGGGGAGAGCCTGTGATGAATAATGAAAATTTCGACTATTAGAATTACTTTTTGCATGAGTGATGCAGATTAGATACGAATTGTTCGTATGGAATTCAAGCTTTCTCACGAGAAAAGATTGAATTATTATCACAATGGTACTCACAAAACATTTATACTCATTCAACTTGCAAAGAGAAAAGGCTACTTCTTTCATATACATACTAATACTTTTTTTTAATAATTTATAGTTCCATCAATCAATCTTCCTAGTCAAGACTTGAAGAGTCCTCTCTCAGTTTTTCTACTTCTAGGAGAACCATTACAATTTTTCCATCCAATAAATTTTTCATAAGGATCACATTACATTCAAACTCCCAAGAATTTGTCTAATTAATTGTGATTCTTTGGACTTGGAGCTTATTCTGGGAAGGTATTGCTTCCAAGAAGAGTCATATTTATTTGACTCATTTACCATGTAGAATGGTTACTTTGTGTGTAGATTATGGATGGATCTGAACATAATATGTTTTTCTACTTCAAATGCTTATGTGCTATAGAATTCAAAATACCCAATATGCATGAGTTTGATTCAAACTTCAGGGAATTTGGAATGAAACAGAATAATCCAAAATCACTCAATTGTTATACCAAGCGATTTACAAATAAAATCGGAATTTTTCTTCAAACATCAATGTAGCCTATCGGTATTCTCGTTTTCCATGAAAGTCATAAGGTTCAATAATAAATACAGTAAGTATGTTCAGGGTCTAAAATACTGGCCATCGGGAATCATAATCTCGTTAGCTTTAAATTATTCAACCTGAAGAAATCTCCTGCTACGTAATACTACGCTAGATTCATTTTTGCTCACGATTCGACCGCATTGCATGTGAATCCACCAGCTGAAAAACTGGTGAATCAGCTGAATTCATATTCTGGGGAATTTATGATTCTGCACATTTTTCACAAAGTTTCAATACATTGGAAATGACTTCTCGATGGAGCATTATTGTATGGTTTTGAGGTTGTAATAACTGTGTTTTGTCATTCCGATTTCTCATTCTATGACACTGGCGGCTCGTATCCACGAAACAGGTGAAGTGCTGTACAGTAGAACATACGGGTACTTCACCTGTTTCGTGGGTTTGAGCCACCAGTGCTATGATTGTGAATAACCTTATTTTCTATTGACTTAACTAAAAATAATATGTCAAACGCTCTGAAAATGCAATAATATGACAATTCAATGTTATTTTCTTCTTTCGCTTGTTTTATATGACAAGTTCATGTTATATTCAAATAAAGTAATAGAATCATGTATTGTTTCTGTTTCGCTCTTCATAGATAAAGCATACAGTTCGATAAAAATCTCAATTTAATTTCTACATCATTTCATTACAATTACCTTAGAGAAACGTAATAGTCTCATATAATTGATAATTGAAATAATTTTAACATTGTACCATTACCATTACATTCGAGACATATCAGTTCATTCATGGATTAAGTTTGAAGAGAATTTAATCATTGAGGGTATCTTTGACCTGATTTTGGACTCATTCCGGTATTGTTTGAGCGCAATCCGAAGTGAGCGAGTGAGGTATAGTCTGTCCAAACAATGAAGACCCTCTGGCAAGATGAGAAAATGACTCTAGCTCGGTCAATATTGGTTAAAAAAATATTGATTTGGTCTCAAATTGTAGATCAGAATGTTTCCTACCATTGAGACCAAGTCAAAAATTTTTGAACTAATATTGACCGAGCTTGAGTCATTTTCACATCTTGCCAGAGGGTCTTCTATGCTTGAACAGACTGTACCTATAGTCACTATAGGTTGGTTGGTTGCTGCTGACAATAATCCTAATCCACCGCATCGTTAGCATGTGTATATTGTGTATCGGACTATCGGAGCTCTCCAATGCAGCATCGACCTGAGCCGTGGTTTAATGCGTGTGGAACTAATAATTGCTCACTGTTTGCTTACACAAAATAAATTAGAACACTTTGATGATAGCCTACTTACCATTAATAGAATAAATTTTGATTGATTCATGCGCCTCAATTGCCTTCCAAAATTGAATATTCTAAATTGCCAACAATCAAATACAGAATAGTGGATCCAATTGTTTCTGTGTGAATTCAATGAGAGACAAAGATTAGATTATATTAGATTGGATTAAATTAGATTAGATTTCTTTATTCATTTAGATAGCGACAAAGTATGTAGATTACAAGTGTTATTTTTAAATGTAATTATCCTATCATTTTTACAAGTTACACATTAATTTATATATTTTACACTACAACTTTCACAGGTTATTCTATAATATTATAATCTATTCAACGAGAGAGGTTACATATGAATGCAAAATAATCATAGAACAATATATCCAAATAATATGCTACTTGCTTGCAATCTTACTTGTTGTGCATTGAAATATCATAAAAAAGAGTGAGAGATGAATGCCTTTATTCACACTTTGTAAATATTATGTATTAATCAATATATAATATTATTATTAATATATTTTACAAAAGTTTTGTGCGCGAAGATGAGGCATGCAAGCCCCCTCTTCCACTTAACCCACTTATCATCATCAGAATCATCAGTTGATCTATTATATTAACACGCAAGCATGTTTTTTGTACACCCGACGGGGCAAAGGGTGGACCCAAAGAGGCAAAAGGGTTCGGATAAGAATAAGTTTTTTTCTGTAACTTGATCTCCTCCATGATTTCTGAACCAATAAAGTTCGTTTGTGTCCTATTAAAATGATATTTTTGAGTAGAAGTAGCATATGAAGGTCTTGAATTTTGACAAAAGTCATTAGAGTTTCGAGTAATTGAGATTAAAAATCCAGTTTTCCTCATGAAATTGGCATGGAAATTGTGTTTATTGGATAGCCTGCTTGAGGGTTCAGTATTGAAATTAACTGTATCATTGTAGTAAACTCGAGAAACAGAACAAAAAGATAATTAGTGCGCGATTTGTTTGGGAATAATTGACTCTTTTTTTTCGAGGATACAAACATTTGATGTTTAAAAACCAACTTTCTGATCTGTTCTGATCTGTTGTGGATGCACGCAAACGAATAACAAATTTATAATCGAACAAATTTGATTTTTTTGTGTTTTTCAAAACGACTCATGTGGAAGATCCCTGAGTTTGAAGAGCAATCGATGGAATGAGAATTCAACATCACTTGGGCCGCATTCTAGTTGAAGCAACGTTTATGTACAATAACCGACTCCAATTAGAATTTGAGTGCTGCATCGAATGATGTTTGAATGATGCGATGCACCATATTGTATACATTGTGAGTTGACACAAGGACTCGTGTTCGGCTTCAATATAACAACAATGTAAACATTCAATAGACATGTTTGATCGGAATTCACTTTAGAATCTCGTATTTTTCATCATTAATGATTCGGAGCTTACCTACTGCGATTGGTTTTAAGTGCATTTTTTGTCACCGATGAACAAAAAATGAATGAATGAAAAATGAAAAAATGAACAAAATAATGAATAGTTTTGAAAGTGTGATTATTTGAGAATTTCGCATTATTCTATTCTGACAAGTCGTTATTCGATCAGCTTATTCAGGGAGTCCGATCCCACTAGACGTCAAACCTGCAATCATACGATAGTAGAGGTCTGTAGAAAGCAAAACAAATCGATTACACAAGCAATCTATATCTATAAAAGCGAAATATCACTGACTGACTGACTAACTTAGCCTAATTTAGAAGATATTGAATCAAGTTTCAAACTATGTCCGATATACTTCCCAAGGTTACGCTCGATATTAGCGTTTTTCTATTTTTTGAGTTTTCGGAGTTTCTCTTAGATTTTTCTAGAACAAATTGACAGAAAATGTTGAAATTTGGTAAACAGGTCCAGATTAGGTCTAGAAATGCTGTGTTCAATAAATTTCGAATCCCTTCTAAACGGAATTTGTAGGCGAGCGGAGCGAGCCTTTTTGTCTCAGCTGACACTGACAGAGGTTTTGCAGGCGAGCGACGCGAGCCTGTTTGACTCACTTACACTGCCGATACTGTCGGGGGTCCAGGGGGCGGAGTCCCCTGGATAGAGGGAGAAGGCGAGCGAAGTGAGCCTGCTGGCTAGTAAAAAGATAATTTCCCACACCATAATCTGAAAGAATATGATTAACTGTGAAAATATATAAAAACTGACAGGTGATAGATAATTATATCCTAGTTTTTCAATTTGATGTTTAGGGCTACCACTTACTTTACGTAGGCCTATAATGACGAACGAAAAATCACTGTACTTTTTCACTATAGGCCTATTCATCATAACGCAACATGTTCCGTTACCATCAAATACGATTTCAAGTGTTATTGAATTACAATGTAATATTACACATATCCAACTACACTTGAAAATTTCTCTATGACAGCAAAAATGTTGTGCTAGCCTATAATAAAAATCTTAGAATCTTAGAAGGGTGAACTCTGATTTCATACAGAGTGTTTCCGGAGGAATGTGCAATACGTGGCAGGCTAGTTCCTTACACCAAGTAGAGGAAAAAGTTTCATGGGACAAACCTCCAAAAACGTTTTGGTACCGTTATAACAATGGCGAAAAATTGACATTTTTCAAAATATATGGATTTTTTTTATTTTTCAAAGATCTCAGTTAGATTATTAAATAATCAATTTCCATGTAAAATTAGCTGAAGAATTCAATGAAATCAGTTAGAAGTTTGTAACTTCAACGGTTATTGAGATAATCAAGGAAATATGCTACAAAGTGATGAAAGTGTAAATTTTTAGTTCACTAAACTTTGAAGAACTTTGGAGACTCGTATTGTATAATGCATGCAAAGTTGTCTGAGCATGATATGGATGGATTATCTAGAATCTAAGAGATCTATTCTGTTTGAATCTAGGAATCTGCTTTTTGATCCTCATAATAACATATAAAGTAATTACCGTTTCTGAAAGCTCCCTCTTCAATAGAATTCAGTTAGAAGAAGTGGAATGAGGGCCTACTCCTGAGTTGACTTGAAAAGGAGTATGATAGAGTCTAGTATTCAAAGGAAGAATGATTGAACTTAGCATCTTCTCACAGCTCCTTCATCGATAAGAAGAGGAAGGAGAATATGAATGGGAAGAATGCCACGCAGAAGGTAAGAACTTGAAAAGGTTGTGAGCCTCCATCATAGACGGAGATTTAATAAGTGGGCGATAAAATGAAAAATTCCTACCCTTCTCCACACTGAATCTCATCGCCCAAAGTTGGCAACAACTCTGAAAATATTGAACTTTCCAATCACAATGCTTGTATTGTGCCAGCTCAGATTGTTACATTGCACTGAGGCGGAATACTTTGATTACCCCTCAGGAGAAGAGGCCATGCTAAAAATATTTCCAGCAGGAATTCCTGTTGAAATAAAGTTCAATTTTGAATTGTTGATATCAATTTGAATGTACGAATAGCGAGATGATGATTATTGTTATGGAGCGTGGGATGATATTTGAATGATGTTCTAAAATTGGAAAATTTTGGAAAACTCTCATTGAAATACACAGAAAAACAGCAACTGAACGAAGTAGAGTTTAATTTTAGACTGTAATATTATAATACTGGAATTATGCCTACTCGAGTCAAGAGTTCTATTGGAAATGTTGGAATGTGTGGGTTGAAGGGTTGACGATCAATCAATGTGCCTCCGGTAGAAAGGTGTGAAATTAAAAGCGCCCAAACATCAACTTCAGCCAGGAATAAATCAAGTTTTCAATAAAATATCAAATCTGAGGATATGAATGTGAAAAATACAATCGATTGAGTTCTTCAATTCCAGATGGACGATTGAAGTGGGCGATTTTATTGAATGAATGTTCTGTGAACTGTGATCGCTATACTTGAGAGTAGAATTTCCCAGCGATATCTGATCGCTTGCCTGAAACCTTTAATAGCTAGACTATGATGAATATTATGACGATACATTGGTAAAGTTATGCGTGCTGATTGTTGATGCTAGGATGAATGGTTCGATTGAATGTCTTTGTTCCAATTGAATTCATCTCTGGAATTGATATAGCTTCGCGAGCCTGGAACCCCGGACCACCAGCGGGATCAGACAATAATGAGATTCGCTTCGCTCACCTGCTATACAAGGAGACATCCGTAACCTTAAACCATTATTCCGTAATATTGAACCGGTATGCTTGGTTCGCCATATCACTCAACAAGGTCTTTCAGTCTTGTTTAATCGTCTGTTGTTATAAATTTCAAACTATAAAGTTTCCGCCTTTGAGTTGCGGAAAGAACATGAGAGTGTGAAGAATGTCTCCCAATACCCCAGCTAAACTCACGCATGGAGTTAAAATCGTTTTAGTTCAGTCGCTCCTGATCAACCTAAAAAACTGATCAAAACTAAAAAAAAACTGGGAATACTTTCGTGATAACTTTGTGTAAGTTGAGAAATTTTTGTAAATCTTTCAAATAAACACCTACGCTAAACCTTGAATTGAAACGTTTTTAGTTCGGACGTTTCCGAGAAATCTGCAAAACGGTATTTGAAACTTAAATAATGGATTTCAAACATTTATGACGAATGTAATCTTTGTTCACTTGATAATCCTCCGCATCAGATCTTCTCATACTTTGGCTTCATCTGTGTATGGAATGTGGATTCTAGTTTACTCGCTTCAACTAAATCTTCAAAAATCGCAATGGAGAAACACCAATTACAGGAAAAAATTTTTAATAATTCAGAACCTTCTTGGACACAACATTCCTATGCCTCAGATACATTCTGAATTCTGTGCCTCGGATACTTGTCTACCAGATTTCTGAATTCTCTTCCACATTTCTCGGAAAATCTTAGAAAACCTAGTATGCTGGGATTGTACTTGAGAAATCTTAAAAATACGTTATTAGAACGCGTTATTATCAACGTCCAACCTGTGTGCCAAATTCGAATGTATTAGGCTCTATGAATCTTCAAGAACATTATTTGGGTTTTTCAATTCAAGGGTTTTCGATTGCCTGAGACATCTTTTTAGTTCTTCTAGTCTGAATAATAATAAAATTATTCCAATATTTTGCAATATTATTTTCCATTTTCAACACTTCTACAAATAATAATATATTCATCCGCTTCCTTATTCCACTGTATTCTGTGATATATCATTTATTTATTTCAAGTTTCAACATTGTATCAAGTCTCAAGTATATTCTAACAAAGCTTTTATATCCACTGTGTTTTGAAACAATGTGAATATTTCACGAAATAATAAAGGAGGGCGAATCGAGTCAAGTGAACAATTTTGTATCTTTTATACGAGAATTATTATTCCAGAAACTTCATGACCCTCTAAAACTTTTCAGTTATTAAAATAACTTATTGATATAGCAATACGATTAAATATTCTTACTTATAAAAATATCACTAATGAACTGAATAGAAAATTTATCTTTAGGAGCTTATAAATTTTTCATTTTTCTTCAACTGCAAATCAAATGTAGGACGGCCTGCCTTGATTATTCACAGTGATTGTTTGATTAAAAAGCACTGGCAGCTCGTACCCACGAAACAGGTGAAGTGCCCGTATCTTTAAATGTACAGCACTTCACTTTTTAATAAAAAGAGACCCGACCCTTGACCTCACGTGTCGATCATTCACTGCCTGACTGTGCAAAGTGACGTCGAAATACACAAAGTGGATTATTATTAGTATCACGCCTCCAGACTAGACAGATATCTGAGAGAAATTGAGTTTCCCACTTATTATCAGAAAAAGTTTGTAGCAACTCCACTGGCAGTTTATTTTTGATATTTTACTTTGATATAAAGCGCTCTAATTAAGTTGGGAAGCAAAGTGGCGGAGCTCTTGTTCTCAATAAACTCTCCAGAAATCGATGAGCCAGCTTCTGAAAGTTCGTATACATTAATTAATATTCATTGTAGGAGAAAATAGGTTGAATTGAAAATGTGTAACTGAGATTGTGTTGTAATATTATAATTATTAATCGCGCTTCAGGTCAGCTCATCTCTTATCCGAGATCATTCGATCTACTAAACCATCTTGATTAACCATCTAGAATGGATAAGAAGTGGTTCTTTCATTCCATAAATAAGTATGAGCTATCTAATAATTTGGCAGTTTCAATGAATAATAGGGAAATCTCATAGATAAGAAGTTAGTTCTTATTTTCTTTTTTACTAGGGAAGCGCATGCGGAGGCAGCCGCAAATTGAGCGGAGCGAGCTTTCTTTTTGTCCAAAAGTTTTTGAAGCGTGTGGACTCGAAAGTTTGATCCCGGTATTTTAAGCCTAGCTAAACCTAGCTGATGGTGAAAGTGGCTCAT